>CM022951.1:9076723-9299615 GCA_012931725.1 Litsea cubeba
TGCAGCGAAAATCAACAATCAGACACTATAGAACTAACTATCTATCAATCACACACCACAATAAGGCAGACACTTAGCGTGGAAACCCTTTCAAGGGAGAAAACCACAAAGCAGAAATCAAGAATTCACGAACAATTACAAGATATACTCACAAGCTCCTTTACCTCAGTTTGTACCTCAACCGAAGGACTGTAGTTGTTCTTACAAAAAAATCCACTAATACGACATCCGCCTTGTCGGTCAAGATGAACTATCTTCTACAATAAAGCAGAAGTAACAATGACCTTTTAGAGCAACCCTTCAGAATGATCTCTCAATGGCTCTAGAGAATAATCTCTCTCTTTGATATCCCTGACTCAGATTAATGAGGGTGGTAATTTTTAGGGTTAAGAGCAATACTCTATATATAGCAACAAATTCATGCCTTAGACTTAGAACACAAATAAGACTCACAGTGGGAAACCAAGTTTCAAAAGGAAACAATTCTAAATCAGAAAAGGAGATTTTCTCATTTTGTCGTGCCTATCCGATCGATCGGACAGAGCATATAACTAGGGCTTTTCTTCTGTCAGCCGAAGTCTGAAGGAGGACCAAGGACTGCCAGCCGACGTCTGAAGGAGTGGGCTAGGTTTCCGCCGCATAAATGACATGATCTCTGCTAATTCGGCTAGACTAGGTTGGTCTGCTTTCTCCTCTCCTCCTTGTGGGCTAGATGGTTCAGAGCTAAGTACCTCAAATTAAAGGCTTTTCTCCTTGGCATCCAAGCTCCCTATCCACTGGCTCTTATATCTGGAGGCCCATCAAGCGATGCTCTTATTTCATCTTCTAAAACAATCACTGGGTTCTGGGAGATGGGAAAGGCATAAGTTTCTGGCATGGCCCCTTCTCTTTGGCGCAGATTTTCCCTGACATGGACTTCTCATGGTCTGTTACAATGAATGGCTTTCTCTCTAACCCCCAAAGGTTTTCTAGCATCTCCTTCCCTTAGCAGGTTGCCTCCTCTCCTCCCCCCCCCCCCCCCCCCCCCCCCCCCCCCCCCCCCTCTTAGCTACATTCTCGCTTGTGGAAGAACCTGATGCTCGGATTTGGTCTGGCTCCAATTCCTCCCATATCTCTTTTTCAGCTGGTTGGGAGTTAATCAGACCCAGAAGCCTCCACGAAGTTTGGCATAGGTCTGCTTGGAACAGTTTCCTCAAGCCTTCCACTACTTGCTTTGCTTGGAAGTTGTTCCATAACAAACTCCCTACCAATGCCTCGGTCCAATCGATAGGAGTGCAGATGGCGTCAACCTTGTAACCAGCTTGAGATAAAACTCAGCTCTTTCTTTCTTTTGTAGCCTTTTCTTCTCTGTTTTGGCTTTCTCTGGTTGTATTGTTTATTTCTTTCTTAATTCAATTTGCAATTAAAAAAAAAAAAGGGCAGACCAAGGACTCATGGATACTAAACTTACTACGTACATAAAACTTGAATTCACTTAATACACCTTATAAAGGGAAAATGGTATTACACGTTTACACCTACATACATGTTGCACTACAGAGCACATGTCGCACTACAGAGCACATGTCGCACTACCACATAAGCACTCTCATTTTCATAGACAGTACAAATCGGGTCGAGATCCCCTGTTTCTCTGAAATAGGGGGATATTGTTTCGTCCTATCAAATTATGCCAACAGTGTAAATTAATTTCTTTTCTTTTTTCATTTCAATTGGGTGCATTAATTGGCATAGGAGTTTATACAATTGGCATGATTTGATAAGGTGAAACAATATCTCACTTTATCAATGGACTCGTTACAAAGAATCAAAGGCACACTCACGTGTTACACACTTAGGGCACTCATTACACTCTTAGATCCTCTCTGCACAACATACTCACACTCTCACTTGCATTGCACTAGGCACTCACCAATTCTCACTTGCACTCCGTACTTGTTACACCTTCACTGGCCTACGACTCACACTCTTGTCACTTGTACATCACTCGTCACTTGTTAATAGCAATTTATCCAATACCAATATTTATAGCCCTTGTAACCATGCCGGTGCAAGTGCATATGGCCGGTAGGAGGTAGTCCACATGGCACTTTTGCTTGACACTCATTTAAGGCGGTTGTAAGAGGGGGCGTTGCAAGTCGGCTTGATGAGCTATAACACGAGCCTTCTAGAAAGATGTAAGATGAGATGGTCACTTGGAATGATTGCTTGCAAAATTAGTTACCACTTTCTAGAAGATATATGGTAGAGACTAAAGGGATTGGGGAACATGAAAGACTGATGACAGTGGTGTGGTCTGGCACACACGGCCCACTCATCACACCTGCATTATCACTCACAGTTCACTCTCCATCTTTCCTATCTCACCTTCCCACCAACCCATTTCCTCTTTCTTCTCATCCACTCTACCATCAGTGAAAAGGTGTCCAAAACCCTCTCAAGCTTCTCCCAATAGAAAATTAGGTTTGTGTGGGATATTTCCAAGCTCACCTTGGTTTCGTCGGCTCCTCTATCTCAGCAGCAGCTCACCTCAGCTGGATGCCCCAGCAGCACCAGGCTGCACCACTTTAGCCAGTCTCTCCACCTCGGTAGGACTTGGTCCCGGCCTCCTTCATCTCGGCCACATCTCAGCTCGGTCAGCTCCATCTCGGCCAAGTACTTCACCTCGGCATCAAAGCATGCACCTCGGCACATATGCCAAGTCGCCAACCAAGTCTCAGCAACACGGCCTGACCCCGGTCACGCACCTCGGCTGCCAGCCAAGGCAGCGACTGATAGCCATCCTCCCATGGACATTCAAGCACGCTACAGGACATGCGACAAGACAAGGGCACCGCCCATATCCCCTGATAGAACGGCGTCCATAGTTCCCAAGGCGTCAGGGTATGGCCCGATAGGACTTCCTGTCAGAGCACAGAGCCCTCTCTCTCTCTCGAAAGTCAACTCTCTCTCCCTCCTCCTGTCCATAAAAGGAGCAGCAGGCGCAGAGAGAAAAGGATCCGATCCAATAGAGAATAGATCATCCACACAGCTGGTATCATCTTCTTTCGCATCTTCCATCCTTAGTCCAGTTTCAACACTGACTTAAGCATCAGAGGACCTTGTGCTGCCCGCAGCCAGGGTCGTCTGACCTCATACTGTTCTTCTTCCTCTCTTTCCCGGTTTCAGGCAGGCATCGGTTCTTCCTAAAGAGCTCCGACTCCACCCTCCTTTGAGTCAGCATATTTTTATGCGCTTACAATTGGCGCCGTCTGTGGGGAGAGATCAAGAAGCCATCTTCCCAAACATCATGCCTCGAAGAACCGAAAAATGGAAAGGACCATCAACACTGCCAACGCAGCTATCGTCGGTCCCCCGCCAGAGGAGGTTCAGGGCAAAGTCTAGTTCAACGAGCATCCACAGGCCAGAGTCTCATCAGGTTTATCCTCAATGGGTAGGACATCACCTTCCCTGGAGGATAGCCTTCGACTGGAGTTTTCCTAGCAAAAGGAATCCCAGCCAGACGAACCCCATCATCAGATTGACGACGACAACCCACTTCTCGCAAAGATCAGGGCCCAAAGCATTGCCATCCAAGCGCAGGACGACTTGATCTGTCAACTTCAGCAGCAGCTATAAGACAAAGGAGCAACCTCTGCTCCGCCCACTAGTTCCTTAAAGAGACGAAGGCAAAAAATAAAAGATTGGCTTGATCGACACATCGAGCAAGCAGTCCAGCAGAACTTGGAGATGGCCGGTCTCACTCGAGCTCGTCTAAATTCTCATGATCTCTGCACGTCTCCCCTCTCTCCAAAAATCAGAAACGTCCCCCTTCCTTAAGACCGTGATATTGGGCCCATGATGGTCTCAGGCTACATGCCCCCACCTCATGTTGGTGTCGCCCTTGTGCTAGCTAGGTGCTTCACGCAGGTTCGGCCTCATGATAGTCTTGGCCTCATGCTGGTTCAACCACATGTTGGTGTCGCCCTCGTGCTAGCTACGCGTTTCACGCATGTTCGGCCTCATGATGGTATCGGCCTCATGATGGTCTCAGGCCACGCGCCCACACATTATGTTGGTTCGTCATCGTGCTGGCCACGACCTCACGCTGGCTCGACCCTATGCTGGTTTCGACCACGTGCATTCTCGGTAACAGCACCATAATCGCGGCCAACGGTTGTACACCTCTGGTGACGAGCCAGCTAGTCATCTCTCGGTTCCGGTAGCAGTGCATTCTCCAGCTCGGCAGCAGTATGACTCTCCAACTCGGCAGAAGCGCCATGCTCCAGCTTAGCCGCAGCAATGCCACCTTCTGGCCCCAGTCCAATGCCAGCCAATTCTCTCTTGGTCCTTCAATTGGTCACGAACCACTAGAATGAAGACCACCAATCTCAAACTTCAGGGAGCTCCAAGACGCAAGTGTCCTCAAGATGTTTAGCTTCCGACCCCAACCAGTTAGAAAATTCTAATGAGGTCAGAAGCTGGAGGGGCTATTGTGTGGGATATTTTCAAGCTCACCTTGGTTTCGTCAGTCCCTCTATCTCGGCAGCAGCTCACCTCAGGTAGATACCCCAGCACTTTAGCCAGTCTCTCCACCTCGGTAGGACTTGGTCCCGGCCTCCTTCATCTCGGCCATATCTCAGCTCGGTCAGCTCCATCTCGGCCAAGTACTTCACCTCGGCATCAAAGTAGGCACCTCGACACCTATGCCAAGTCACCAACTAGGTCTCAGCAACACGGCCTGACCCCGGTCACGCACCTCGGCTGCTAGCCAAGGCAGCGACTGAAAGCATTCCTCCCATGGACATCAAGTATGCTACAGGACGTGCGACAAGGCAGGGTCACCACCCTTATCCCTTGACAGAACGGCTTCCACAGTTCCCAAGGCGCCAGGGTATGGCCCGATGGGATAGATGGACTACGATAGGAGTTCCTGTTAGAGCACAGAGTCCTCTCTCTCTCAAAAGTCAACTCTCTCTCCCTCCTGTCCATATAAGGAGCAGCAGGCGCAGAGAGCTAATGATCCGACCCAATAGAGAATAGATCATCCACACTGTTGGTATCATTTTCTTCCCCATCTTCCATCCTTAGTCCAGTTTCAACACTGACTTAGGCATCGGAGGGCCTTGCACTGCCCGCAGCCAGGGTCGTCTAACCTCCTACTATTCTTCTTCCTCTCTTTCCAGGTTTCAGGTAGGCATCGGTTCTTTCCTAAAGAGCTCCGACTCCACCCTCCCGTGAGTCCGCATATTTTTATGCGCATACAAGGTGGAAAATGATGTGTATGAGCATTCTTCTATAGTATTCAGAGAGAAGACTCTGGAGGGTAACAAAGCGCAACAAGTGTCGAGTACGAGTGTCACCGAGGAGGTGGTAGTGACTCAACTCTTTCCTTCTTTAATGGTAATTGACTTAACTTGGACTCTAAACAATTTATAAAACTATGGCTCACAAAGTTTCAAATCTTTCAAAATGGAAGACCCTCGAGCTGTAAGTAAGAAAATATGAGTACCAATGTTAGAAGAATAAGCATGAATATTTTTTTTGTTTCTGATTTTGATACCTTTGCCATATCAATGCTGACTGTTGGAAAATTGTGTGGCCCGACTACCATGGGGCCCATGCTAGATCGAGCCCCGGGGTGCACCGCGGATGAGCTGCTATTAAAACTTGATCTAGTAGAGTTCGATAGGTTCAAACTCTTGGTGGTAGAGTTCTAATTAGATTCAAACACCTAGTTTGGCAGAATTCCCACACTGGTCAGGGCATATGGGATTCCAGGAGGGGTAGTATCCATAGTAGTTGTGACTCCTAAGGATTGCTCTATATAAGAGAGATGGGAGCCCTTGCTCGACCACCCAGTAGATCTAAGACCATTGCAGTAAATTCGTCGGATCTATCTCACACTGGAATGCACAAAGGTTCTCGGCGAGTTCGGTTTCGACACCCATCTAGGACTAGCACTTCTTTCAGTGACATCATGTGATATTGATACTCTTCTCCTAGGAGACATTTTTGCTATAACTTACTAGAAACCAAGCTGCCCAACCCATGGGAGGTTGTGAAAAGAAAGAGGAGAAGGGTTGGTGAGAAGGTGAGGAGGTAAAGATGGAGGGTGGCCGTGAGTGATGGCGGAGGTGAGTATTGTTGGAAAAGTAAAGCCACACATCCCACGTCGCCTAAGTAATGCCTTTGGCAAGGCTTCATATATATATATATGTTTGGGTCCTCCACCTAGGAGCTTAAGTTTTTGGGTTGGTATATGGTTTATTACATGGTATCAGAGCAGGTTTTCGACCCCGTTATTCTTGTGTAGCCCACGTGACAGGCCCGCTTATGAAATCTGTTGGGCCTCCACGTGAGGGGGGGTGTTGATAAAGTAAAGCAACACATCCCATATCGCCTAAGTAATGCCTTTGGCAAGGCTTCATATATACCTGTTTGGGCCTTCCACCTGGGAGCTTAAGCTTTTGGGTTAGTATATGGTTTATTACAAGTATATGTGATATGAGTGGGTAGTGTGTGCTTTGGAATAGAGAGAGACGGAGGGAGGGAGGGTGTGCGAGGTGTTAGGCTCACTATGTGGTGTCATATGCCAAAGGTGATATGCAGATAGGCTTAAGAAAATGATGTGCGATGTAGATGATGCAGTCATGTTGATGATGATGCTCTCACTTCTAATTGATGATCGCCAGCTGCAGAGAAGTGAGAGGTGGAAGCAAAGGGTAAAGGAAAAGAGAGAAGTGCACTTTCATCATTTACAAAAGAAAGGGGCGAAAAGTGGCTGGGAATCACTTTAACTGGCCAGTTAGTTGTCTTTAATTAGATTTGCTTTGAAAATTTTAGACCCTAATTTGAAAAGTTTTATTTTTTGTGTTAAGGCCGTATTTGAAAATTTTCCTTTTCGAAACCAGTTATTTTAATAAATTTTTAGAATTGACTGTTATTTAAATATAAAGAAATGAAAATAATTTATGCTATATATATGTTTTAAATCTTTTCAGGTGTGGGAGCTATGGACAGAGGATAGAATTTCGGAACTCATAGATTCATCAATGAGTATCTCCACTTCTAACAGTGAAGTTTTGAGATGCATTCAAGTAGGATTATTGTGTGTACAAGAAAAGGCAATAGACAGGCCAACCATGTCATCTGTTATTTATATGCTCTGTGATGAAAGAACAATGCCTTCACCTAAGCAACCTGCGTTTTCCTTTTGGAAAGGAAATAGTTCAGATCATCCACAGTCATCTACCTACCGGATAGATGATCGTTCAAGAAATGAGGTTACAATCACAGAGTTAGAAGCTCGATAATGAATCAAATGCCACAAACATTTCTAAGAAAAATTTGACAGTCCAATTCATATATCGTTGAAGACTATTTGACTGGCCCAGTTTTCCTGGCCACAGTGTCTAGCGTTATGTTGTATGTGTCATCAAAAGCTTCAGTTACTAAAGATATTCCCAACTCATTGTCAGATCTGAAGAGCCATTTCATTGGAAACTTTTTGCGTGTTTGATTCGTCACTCTGATGAAAAAAAAAACACCTATGTGACCTCATACATGAGGTAAAGCTTGGGTTTGATACGAGGAATGAGATGGCTTAAGAGTGGGCATTAGCGGGGCAGATGTGAGTTGTAATTGATAGATGTTCTCTTATTCTAGCTTTCCTTCTTTCTGATTTCTGTATTGATTTTCTCATAGCATTTGAAAAGAAAACACTCCTGTGGGAATTAACTCTCGCAGTGTTATAGTGAATGCCCCTCCCTTAATCTTGTCAGAGCCTTTTCCTTATGGCATTCTCTTTTCGCTAATTCATCCAAGAATGCACACCCAGTGGAGAGGGAGGGATGATTGTGTTTGCAATGAAAAGATGCTTCCTCTCAATTTTGCAGCTCGTCTTATCCAATTTCTTTAAAGTTTACCCGCAGCTGAAGCATGGATCTACCCAAAAAAAGGTGACCGCTACAGTTTGTGCCCGTTTAAGAAATTTATTTAACCATATTTAGTTTCAGAACCAAAAGTATATATAAGAAAGAAAATGATCCAGTTTGTGCCTATTTGATTTACTAGGAAACATGCGGTTTAAATCAGACCCAAGAATTAATATGTGAGAAGACTGACCAAAATTAATTCCAAAAGTCTACTTGGACATACTTTTTGGCATGAATCATGGACAAACCCTATGTTACGCCTTGAATATCAAGGGGTAACAAATATTCAAGGGGTAACATAGGGTTTGTCCATGATTCATGCCAAAAAGTATGTCTCAATAACATTACTCATTGGGTGCTTTTTGGGCAAACAACCAATTGAGTACAGGCCAGCTAGCTAGTACAAATCTAGTCTATGTAAGGGCCAAATGAAAAAATGGCAGTTGATGCCCAATATTTAGTGACAAATAAAGTTGGGTTAAATCTCAGGCAATCTTGCCCAATGCTGGTCATATTTCAGGCCCTTCATAGGTCCAAAATAATTAGATTCGAATGAGCCCTCATTTGGCATGCCTTGTAGGCCTAAACTGTTTCAAGTTCTGGTCCATAAAATAGTCTGAACCAAGCACCATTACAGGTGTAGTGCTAGGCCCAGAAGACTCATGTTTTAAACACTTTAACCATATCATTCCGTTTTATGCTCATTGCGGCTCAATTTGGTACCTATAACCAAGCCCAGAAAGTGGACCAAATCAGACGCATCAGTACAAACACCAGAGCCTAACCCTCTCGGACCTGTTTGACAGTCTGGACTAGCAAAACACACATTATTTGTTCCCATGAGAGAACAAAATATTTCAAAAGTCTTGAATAAAAAAAAATTAAACGTACATTAAACAGAGCATTAGAAAAACTTATGAGAGCAGTTGGTTCACAACAGGCTGCCTTCATTTATCCCTCCTTTTTATTTATTATTCTATCAGATGACATCAATTAAATGTCCCTCTTTTGATACCAAATTGTTCTTATAAAGATATCATTCAATAATTTATTAATAACAATATAAGAGTTCTTTTATAAACTATTGCATTAACACCACTTTTTATAAGCAATTCAGCGATGGGTTATTTCCTTTTTCAATATACTTCATCGATTGATGTCACTTATTAAATAATCCTAATTTCATCTTTTCAACTAAGTTCCGTTGTATATCTGTAGTTTTTTTTCATTTAATAAAAAATTCCTCTCCATGTGATCACAACCAAAATGTAGTTTGTTCTCTATTCCTCTCCATATATAAGTCAAGAGTCCATCTCAAATTGGGCTGGTCCGTCACCACTCGCTATAGCAAGCAGGAGGAAGCTCGCTCCTTCACTGGTTTTTGGACTGAATAATCTCATTCTTTTGAAAATTCATGGATAAAACTCCCTTGGACAATAGAAATTGATCTATCCAAAAGAAAAACCCAAAACTACTTTGAAATTATAACAAAAAAAAAAAAAAAAATTTTCAGCACTTTAGATGTTGTAATGTCTTTGCTTCTTTGTTTGAAAAACTCCCCCTAGCTCCATTCTTCTTAAAAAAATATCATCGAGTAACTTATGTCAATCTGGATGCAGTAGTTCCCACTCAATTTTGACTTCCCCTCAATATGATTTTCGAATCAGCACTAGGGTGGGGGCTTGATCTTGCAAATTAGGGGTAATGAAGCTTCAGTAAGCACACTTGGATATTTAGGTATTTCAGCAAAGTGTGTACCAATACAAAAGAGAGGTCTTCTTTCTGAATCCATGCAACTTTGGTTTTGATCAGCAACTCTTCCTTCTACTTCTTCCATTGCTTTCGAATAGGTAAACTGCGCTGCTTCTTGCAGTGGGGTCGAATGTGTCATTCAACTCCACAGTGATGGCAAGTGGAAATTCGTTCAGGACGTAATACATTCTTCTTTTAGCAGCTGTGTGTGCAACATTTACAGTGACTGAATTGTGAACAAACTAGTTTTTACCTTTGGCAAGAGAAGTGGAAGCTTCATTAGTGTAGCCAATGCCATGCTTGGCAGTGTGCGTCTTTTGACCGCTTAGGATGTTATCTAGCTTTATCGATCCAGCACTCATCTTGTTTAATGATGCTTTGACAATATCCAACTCAGACAAAACCAACTTGAGTTTTCCTTTCAGATCAACATTCCCTGCTTTCAAAGTCTTCATATCAGAATCGAGCATGTCACATTTCTGTACTTATATATGCAGTCAGTTTGTCAGTAGTTCTGTTGTTCTCATCCTCCAATTGTTGTACCTTTGTAAGAGCATCAACAAGTTCAGCTCTAAGGGAGGAATTCTGCTCTTTAGGCTCTTTCCACTTTTTGGCCACTTTCTCAATCATCTTAACCATCTTCATGGTGTTCTTGAAAAGTGTCTCATATTTAGCTTTGCAATCTAGTTATTACTCTAACTCATTATCATTATGATTAATTTCATCATCAGAAGAAACTTGTAGAGTAGCAGAAACTGAAGTTCCCATAACAGCCATGAATTTCCTTTTACTAGTGTTAGGCTTCTCAAATTCAGACTTTTTCAAATTAAAAGCCCTTTTCTTTGGTTTCCTATTACCACAATCACTGGTGCAATATGTCCATATCCATGACACTCATAGTACTGAATCACTTTAGAAGATTTCTTCTTCCCAATGGATTTAGGGATTTTAGTAGAAGTGCTTTCGTAGTAGATATTCATTCTAGCAATATATAAGATCTACACAATTGAATAGTGCAACCCGCTCTGATACAAATTGCAAGTTGCTAGAATGGAATGAGTAAGCTAGTCCAGATACAAATGCACAGCGGAAGTAATCAACCAAACAAAAGAGAACTAGCAAATCAATCGACAAAGCAATCAAAACTTAATGTGGAAACCCTTAACACGAAGAAAAACCGCTATCAGAAAAATCAACCACTCATGAACGGTTACAAGATATACTCATATATAGCTCATTTATCCTAGTTAGTACGTCGACCTAAGGACTGTAGTTCTTCTTGCATAACTCCTCTCCGCGCACCGTTCACCATGCTTGATCCTTCTTCAATCACCTTGAGAACCAGGATGAATCAATCTTCTACAAAGAAGTAGAAGCTTTAAGTCTTCTAGAACAATCTCTCTATGATAGCTCAATAGAAAATTTCTCTTTTAGATCTCTCTTGCTCAGAATAATGAAAGAGGTGGTGGTTTCTTTTGGACTGAGAGAAACACCCAATTTATAACACAAAAAACGTGCAAGAAACTTCTAAAAATGATCCACTTAAAAAAGTAATCAAACCCAAACTCTAACTCAGACTCCGTCTCAAACTGGGTTGTCCCGTCACCGCTCGCTATAGAGATTAAGAGGCTCCCTATAGCGAGCTCCTTCACTAGTTTTTGGCCCTAACAAGATATGAAAAGAAAACTTACGTAACTTCCATTCAAAATTGTAACTAACAATCCAGATTAAGATGGAAAATCCTTCAGTTTAATATATATAGTATAATTGGTTTGCAGTGCGTTCTCAAATTCTCTCTCCTTTTCCCTCAACAAGTGGTATCAGAACGGATCACCTCTTCCGTGAAGATCATGAGTGTCGAGGGCACGATCATGATTGGTTTCTCACGTTGGGTTGACCACGGAGTCATCGGGGCGCAATCGAGTCAAATCTTGAAAGATCTAAATCTATCATCGACTGTCATCTTGTGCATGGGTTACGGAGATACGAAAGAGACAAAAGGATTGATTCGAACCAAGGGAAGTTCACATCATCGAACTTCTTCTTTGGGTTTAGGCACAACGGATAGAAAGAAATCAAAGCATATAGAGTTTTGTTTCTATTACTAGGGTTTCAAAAAGGAGCGTGGGCCTGCTGGATCACGGAGTGATCGGTGAGCCACACACAACCTCGTAATCGGTCATGGAGAAGAGAACTGGTTCTCCGATTTTTATTGTTGTCGTGTTTGGATAGATGGGCTCGGCTCGTGTCATGATGGAGACTAAGTATAGAACCATCTTGATCTCGAAGTGGGCGACTGATTGGCAATGTACACCTGACACGGATTTGGTGTGGATTCTCTGGGTTGATCGGTTTCTGTAAATCTTGTTGAGGGCGAAAGGAGAGAGAAATCGAGAATACACTACGAACTACATTACATTGTGTTCTCAATTTTTCTCCTCCCTTCTCCTTTAACAGTGTAAGCTAAGTTAGTTGGTATTTGTAGTGTGCTAAGAAGTCAAATTGGTGAAGTATTGCATTTGTTCTTTGAACCGTTAGGTGGTAGTTTTGTTGGTTATCATGGAAGCTCTTTGCACTTAAAGTAATTCATTTGAGAGTAGCCTTTGTGGAGAGGGACTCAACAAATGTCATATGGTGCAAGGAGTCTTGCAAAGGTCCATGGAAGATGAAAATCCTTTCCAATTAGATTCAACCATTTAATGTCCATCACTCGTGTCTCGTTTCAGCATATTAGTAGACCAACATATGGAATGAGAAACTATTTGGCAAAGCAAGCGGTAAATCAAGGGATTTATAAAGTGTTTATATCATGTAGGAGAGAGGCAAAACACACACTGGTATTTGTTCTCTCCATACTGTTGCTCTCTACACTCCCTACACTTACTCTATACGCACCCATTTTGCCCAAAATATCCTAACATCTATTCTCTCAAGTTCTCTCTACACTCCCACTTTCCTCTTCTCTCCCTCTCCCCGCCCGCGCTGAGTCTCCCTCTCCCACTCCCTCTCTCCCGTCTCTCATCCATCTCTCTCCCTCTCCTTCTCCCTGTCTCTCTCCCTCTCCTTCCCATTTTCATCCACTCTCCCTATCCCCGTCTCTCTCTTCCTCTCCCTCATGATCTCCCACCCTCTATCTCCCTATCCATGTCTACCTCCCTCCCTCTCTCCCTCTCCCTCTTTCTCTCTCCCACCTTGGCTTTCTCCCTTTCTCTCTCGAAGGAAATGGAAAGATGCTAGGGGGAGAAGTCAGAAATGGGTAGATTGAGAGAAGAGTTAGTTTTGGACAAACACCAAATGGAGGCATTTGATAAAGGATTATTGGAGAGGAAACCATCAAAACCCAAGGGAAGCCAGCAAAGAAGAGGGAGGGACAGAGGTCATGAGCTCAGCAAGAAAGATAATGTCTAGAGAATTAGAAGAAGTCAGATGGCAGAGGGTTCTGTGGGTTGGGGAGTTGGCAATATCCCTGGTGTTCCAATATAGGATTGTAATCATTTGGAACTTGGTTTGGAGGAGGGGGCACCATCTGAGCTCCTAGTGTTAGGCTTGGAAGAGGAGGATGACGTTTTGGATTTGGCTCTAGATTTCTTCGTTTTTTTTTTTTGGAAGGGGGGAGAGGTCCACTATCAGAGAGGTGGCAGCAAGCAAGGTAGGGAGCTTAGGGATTTGAGATTGGTTTAGGGGGCTGGAGGTATCTACATCAGGGTGAGGGGGGAGGAGGGTAGAAAAAAGGTTAGCAGTGGTAGGATCAAGGAAAGAGCAGTTTTCCAAGACAGAGAAAAGGTTAGAGGTATCTAGAGTAGGTGCATAAATTTTTTCCAAAATTTCCAACATAAGATCTTGAGGCAGAGCCTCTAGCCTGGAGGGATTGTTGGAGGCAGGATCATTGGGAGGGGAGGAAGGGAGAGGGTTGTCCTTAAAGGAAATTGGGATAGGGGTAGAGGCTGCTGTAATTGGCTGAGAGAGGTGTAGGGGGTTAGAGGAAATTGGGACAGGGGGACGGGCTTCTGTAACTGTCTGAGAGAGGTCTAGGGGGTTAAATGGGTGGGGTTAAGGTGGGGGTTGGAGGGACAACAGAAGATAAGGAGTCTAGAGAGAGGAGTAGAGGGTCAGCCGAGTGACTTGGCGCTGGGAGAGGAATGGGGTTGGTAGTATTAGTAATAGGGATGGGTAGATGAGTGGGAGGTTTTCCCAAAATTCCTTCAGCTCCACTGGGAGCTGGCAGAGAAGGCTGGGGTTTAGGGAAAGGGGGAACATTTTTTACATTGGCTCTCAGCATAGGCAGTGGATAAACATTTTGAGCAGGGTAAGTTTTCATAGTAGATAGAGAGGATGACCTCCGATTCCCCTTCAAGATCCACTTTGATTTCTAGGGGCTTAGGTTTAGATAGATCTAAGTTTACCAAAATTCTGGCAAAAGTGAGGAGTTTCTGAGAAACAGTGATATCATCTAGTTTTATAGGGTGGCCTATTACACATGTAATGGAGAAAAGGATGTTGCTACTCCAACAGTGGTAAGGGACTCCATGAATTCTGATCCAGACTAGGTGCAGGGTAGGCCAGGTGAAAGGGTATTGGCTACGGGACCAGGGAAGTAGGTGGAGCTTTTTATCTTGGAGAGAAATGGGGGATATGGAGAGGGCATAGTCTTTGTCTACCATGTCGCTAAATCTAAACAGAAAGTTACCCTTATCAGTTAGGGAGATTAAGCATGGTTTGGAGAGATTCCGGTTAGAGTTGATTTGCCAGATTAGCCATTCAACAGTGGGTCTTTTACCCAGAAATCTTCCAATAACAACATTGGAGAAGGATTGCTTACTGGGCTCTATCATGGCAGAGGGGATCTTCATCTGAAGTTGGCCATCAACGATAGAGGAAGGCGGGCAGTCTACTGGAGCTAACGGACTTGAATTTGGAAAAAGAGCAGACCAGCTTGAGGGGGAAAGAGGATTGGGCTGTAGGGGTTTCTCTGATTGGGTGGGATTGGGCTGCAGGGGTTTCTCTGGTTGGGAGGGTACTAACTTAAGGATCTGATCCAAGATCTCTACAGGGAGGGAGATTAGCTGAGCAGAAGAAAAGGAGGGGTCTGGAGACTTAGAGGGAGGAGAAGAGGGGAGAGCTAAACATTGAGTCAGTGGGGAGAGGGATTGCTGGCTTAAGAGAAAAGGGGGAGCAGCTAGGTTAAGAGAGATAAGGAGCTTGCTACTATAAGATGAAAGAATACCCGTTAAATGCTGCTGCAAGAGGCTTTTTGGGGCCTGGTCCCAGGGCAGGGGAGGATAACCAGGGGAGGGCGAAAGAGGGTCTGTAACCTGATCGGAGGGTTCCTTTTGGCATACCTCGGTGTGATTGAAAGTGGCGGAGGAGGGTGGAGGCTCTAGAGTAGGCAGGGATGAAGTTGGCAGAGGGGAGTGATTGATGGACAGAGGGGGGAAATTTGAGCTCTGAAACAGGGGAGAAGCAGCTGCCGTTGGATTCTGGGAGGAGGAGTTAAGCCCTAAAAGTTCGGACTTGTCTCCAGACATCATCTCAGGACTCTGCATATGTGAATTGGTGGTGGAGAATTCTTGATGGAAATGGTTAATGATATGATGACGATGCACAGTGTGGTGTAGACGGACGGATGAGCTTGTGGATGGGCCTAATGCTTCTCATATAACACCCATTGCTCTTGACCGATGGGAGAAAAGGTTGAACAATCTGTTTGAAGGCCTCCCATGTGACATGTGTAAGGTCCGTGACCTTACTGGGTCAGTTGGGCCCAATAGCAGGCCATTGACCCGTTTAATTTGTTATTATTATAATTAATTATATTTTAGATATTTAAGTGGGTTTAGATCATGAGCAAGTTTCTTTTAGCATTAGAATAGTGTCTGCGAAGTTTCGTTCAATTCCGAGTTCGTTTGATCCTAGTAGGGGGTAGTTTGCAATTTATGAAAAATTGAGTGTTTTCTGAAATATTCCAAACGCCGTGATTTTTGGGTTCGTTGGAAAGGTCTCGTCGTGCTGATCATTTTTGTCTCTTGACTCGTCACGATCCGACAATCAGAAACCCTTCAAGTAGTCCATTCTTTAACCGGACCCACTTAAAGGGTAACTTAGTCTTTTCCTCCTTATCTTCTTCTTAAACAAAGATTAACCATAATCTTTTCATTCGTTCTCTGCAACGAAATCTTCAGCAGCCCCATTTCTTATTCCTCTTCCTTCTCAAGCTAGCACACTACCCTAGAAGATCCTACTCGAAGATCCGATCCGCTAGTCTTCATCATTTCGATCTCCTCTTTTTTCCGGTACCAAATTGGTAAGATTTCTCTCAACCTCATATTTTCATTTTATCTTCTTTGGTTGGATTAGGTCCAATCTTGATCATTTTCCATTCTTTATTCTCCTTTGCGTTCTAGGTTGTATTTGGTTGGGTTAGATTCTGGATCTCGAGGTAGAAAAGCGTCTCCTCGAGTTTTGCCCAATTTCCAATTTTCTTCTTCGTTGAGGCAAGCAGATATGCAATTCATACTCATATGTCTGTATTGTTTTCTATTCATTGATGATGTTCCATGATTGAATACCTCAATTCCAAGCATGCTCTGATTTGGGGATTTATACATGTTAGGTATTGATTTGGGATTTAGATTTATTAATTCTAAAATTAGAAATCTTTTATGGTGTATTTGATTCAATGGATAGAATGGTCGGAATGGATTGTTGGGAGAGCAGGAGGCTCTATTTTATGCAGGTTATAGCGTTTGGAAAGGCTTAGAAATGGAGGAAAACGAATTGAGGCATAAGAGTTTCAGATATGGCCTGAAACCATACGAATTCCATACTGTCGGTTCACGTCGGTCAACCGACACCATCACGTCGGTCAGCCGACACTGACCTCGGTCCGAATTCCAGAGAGCGATGAAATCTGGAAAAATTGTACGCAATGAACGTCGGTCAGCCGACGGTTGGTGTCGGTCAACCGAGCCCATCATGTTGGTTAGTCGACACTAAACATCGGTTCCAAAACCAGAGAGCAAAATGAACGTCGGTCAGCTCTCGGTTCGGTATCGGTCAGCCGGCACCCATCATGCCGGTCAGCCGCAGGAACATGTAAATGGACCATTTTGGAACGACCATAACTTTTAATCCGCCCGTTGGATTTCTACGTATAATATATCGTTGGAAAACCCTTGAGACATAGAATCCAATGGTTCTGATTTCATCACAATCGGAGATCGAAAAGTAATGTAAATACCTAGATTATTGATCCAACTCATGGTTTATTGGAAATGAGACCGATAACCTAGGTTTGGGCCTTAGATGTTGGAAAACCATAAATTTACTCTCACTTGACCTTTAATGGGGATTGAAATCGAAGTATGTGGCTTGGTGTGCTTTGATGGGTTGTCTAGGTATTTATGTATTACATATGGTATAACCGAATGCATATGGAACTGAACAAACAGATGCTTAACATGATTGTACACAAAAGGATTTTCCTAAAAATATCGTTGATCCAATTTCCACCCGTACTCTGTTAGGACTTGTGGAATACAAGGATGACACCATTTACCTAGGATTGGATTGTAATATCTCCTTGACTCGTGACTTGTATCCGTCGTTTATATTCCTTGTACACTCTCTCGGTATAAAATACTTAAGTAACTATTAAACATAAATGCTGACTTAGAGTGTACCTTAGGAACCTTGTCTTATATTGATGAACATGACTGGCTAATAATGAAATGGATTGTCACGTGGTTTGCTTGTCCTGTATTGTCTTGAATGAGATAATCCCTATGATCATGTCTTGTATATTGTACTAGCCAGACTTGCTTGTCTTGTTTGTCGTTGTGTCAACACCACTACTATTATTGTTTGCATATCATGGCCATTTACAGTTTGGGGTTTTATTGAGGGGCCGGTTACTCGGTCGTCGGGGTGGGCAGTCGGCGTTGGACGGCGTCCATGGCGTAGAATAGCTGGGAACGGGCTTGGATCGTACTACTATTCCCAGGACCGGGAGCATGGATCCCACTGGAGTCGGACTTTGGTATCAGTAGTCTTGCTTAGATTCTTACTGGTACCCCGGGAGGTGGCTTGGACATCCTCGGAGTCTCCCTCTTGTTTCTTGTTTTGCGTTGCATGGATAGTGGTTATTGCTAGATGATTGCTATGATTCCTATATTATTCCTGTTGATTATTATTCTTGCTTTATGCCTAGCGTCGTTTTCCTTGTATTCACATGATTATTACTTGTCATTATGCTATTTTTGATGCATGTCATGTTTATTATGCTTTGCTTATCTATTGCTCAACATGTCATTGACTCTGTTCCTTGATGTGCAGACACCTCAGGTGGTTACTACTACTATGAGGAGCAGGCCGGTGAGGAGATCCCAGAGGATCTCCAACCGGCAGAGGAGGAACGAGAGTGGCGTGCCGATGACGTAGAGTAGTGTCATCACATCCGGCATGAGAGAGCTACATATGGGATCCACTAGATTTTATTTATTCTCTTTATCTCTCGTTGAACCTTTAACTTTATAGACTTCAGCCTCCTTATTGGCCTTGTTTATTGGGTTGGCCAATGTAATAATTAACCCTTTGATTAGTTTTGTTTATATTCTTTCATGCAACTTTAATTTAATGAAGTTATTATTCATTGACTGATATTTCATATGTCTAAATTGTATGAATTCCGCAATTCATTAATGTCTTGAGGCTTGAAATACAATATCCCCAAGCGGACTTACGATCTTTGGGACTAAAGGATAAAAATTTTAATTAGTCCTAAATTTCACTCTCCAGATCCGGTTTATTCTTTAATCGGGTTCGGGGGACATGACAACATGTTTGATGCAGCACTAGTAGATACTATCTCAAAGTTCCTTGTAGGCATTCAGGTATATCGAATCAGAAAACTTTTTACCGACACACGTCACATACTTGAAGCATGTATATTGTTCTGCCATTACGGGAGACCAACTTGAATTAATGTTTTTTTCTCCTATTTGAACAGCCATTCAAGGACATGATTGAAGGCATGAGATTGGACCTGAGGAAATCAAGATACAAGAATTTCGACGAGCTCTATCTATACTGCTACTATGTAGCAGAGACAGTGGGGCTAATGAGTGTACCAGTGATGGGTATCGCCCCAGACTCATAGGCCTCAACAGAGTGTGTTTACAATGCTGCTTTAGCCCTTGGGATAGCTAATCAGCTCTCTCTTCATCTTTCCTGTGTGGACTAGTCTATTACCTTTTGGTTGAAGATCTTGATTTGAAGAAATGGGACTAGTCTATTTTACTTATGTGGACTAGTCTATTACCGCTTGTTTGAAGAAATGGGAACCTCATTATGATGAGTACCGGGCTGAGATGTGCAATGCCATGTCGATTAATGATGAATCCAAGAACATAGTAACCAAGCAAATCCACAAGAAATATAAGCAGGTAACTCCAGAAGATGCATCATTTCCTCAGTTTTTAGGTGATACCTCCCATGTCATCTGTTTTTTTTAAATTGAAAATGAAATATATTTCTAGTGTGATCTCCAGAGTTGTGAGTTCCATATGAAAAATGCTTTTATTTTAAATAAACATCGAATTTGTGGTAAATGGCTCAGATCTCACCCATATGCTTCGAGTGCAGTTGCATGTGAAGTGCACAAGCTTTTATTATTCTAAACATCACAATACCCTCTTTTGTTTTCCAAAGTGAGAGAGTGCTTGGTGGAAGTTTAAATTGAGTGGATGCAGTTGAAGAGAAGACTTCAGTTTCCTCGCTTTTTTTTTTGTCACATGTTCATTTGTGAAATTGCAATCTCATAGGTGGTGCACGGTGAGTGGTGGTGATGGCAGTGCAGTGGGTGGTTGTGAGTGAGAGTAAGAGAGGAGGAGAAAGAGAAGGGAAAGAAAAGAATGGAGAAGGAGATGGTTATGGTGTCTGCAGTGGGGGTACAGCAGTGACAAGTAGCAGGAGGAGGAAGAAAGGAAGGAGAGAAGTGGGGGGAAGGAAGAAAAAAAAATGAAAGGGAGAGGGACGTGCACAGGCGTGGGTGCAGGGGAGGCGGAGAAGGAGAGAAGGAAAAAAGAGAAGGGGCCGGGGAAAGAAATAAAGAAGAGGAGGTATTTTTACTTTCTTCTACATAAATAGTATTATTAGACTGATTTTTTCTTTCATTTTGGCATTTTCCTAGCATGAAGATCCATGTCCTCTACTCATTAAATGCCAAGGTGGTGTGGGTCTTGACTGCATGTAGAGTTCCACAGATGAATTTTGGATTTTTCATGATATGCGTTTTTTTTTTCATAGCTTGAAATTTTCATAAACTCTCTCTTAGATGGTAGTATCCAAGGTACAGTTCAATAGGAAACTGTTGGGATCCTTATTTCCATGTGGGTCCTTTCCTCTGGCTTGAATACTCACGTAGTCCTTCTGTTTTGTTTGAATAGGTGATGCTCTTTATGCTTTCAGAAGAGCTCTGAAAGACCCTGGGAACATTCTACAGAGCTGGGATCCAACACTGGTGAATCCATGTACATGGTTTCATGTCACTTGTGACGGGGATAACAGAGTCACGAGGCTGTAAACCTTTTTTCCCTCACTGAAATATCTTCCCTTTTGCTTTTATCTGTTTTTTCATGTTTGTGGGCTTTTTAGTTGACTTCTCTTGAAGAGACCTTAACTGCAAAGGTTCCCTTGTTCTGCAAAAGATTTGCAGAGATTCTCTCTTATAGGTGTTTGTTAAATGTCAATGGCATGGGGGACATGGAATTGTACTGTTCTGTTAAAATGATCAAAATGACACTAAACTAAAATCATGTATTCTTGGTGGGTTATCAAGATCAGGATGGGTCCCCATTTGGGACCATGATTCATGGGTAGGATGAAATAAATCATATTTAGAGTCATTCATGGCCCAAATTCTAAATCCAAAATTGCAAGTAGTTGACATGAGGAGACCATCTTATGATCTGCATATTGGATTGTAAAAGTTTGGGTTTCAACACAAGGAGATCAAGATTGTAAACTATTGATGTATTGACTTGAACTAGAATCCCATACATCTATCCATAGAGAACTAACCCATTATCTCGATTGATGACCCCCAAATTGTTGATCTCATATAGCAATCTAGGCAAGCCTTGTTCAATATGTGCAGGTTTCTTCACGCCCCCAAACTCCATGCATGGTGGGGGCCATGTGGATGCACTCAATGGTGAAACTTAACCATGTAATGAAGGACACTTTAGTCACTTACTCATGAAAACATTTCTTGCATAAAATACACTCTTTTCTCCACTACAACTTTATCTACTTTTTTTTCTTGGTTTTGCGTATTTTGCAGTGATCTTGGAAATGCAGGGCTGTTTGGTACTCTTGTGCCTGAGCTAGGGAGACTGGAAAAACACCAATAACTGTGAGTAGCATGTTCTTAAGAATGAAAGAAGTGGTAATACATGTTAAGGAAAGGTTCAATAAGAAAAAATGCCAGTACAATATAGTAACAAATGCCATTCAATGATAAGTAAATAATAATTAATTTAAGTAACGAGTCATAACTTGTAAATGAGACCGCAATTATTTAATTTTTACTATTTTTTTCCAGATGCATTACCTAATTTCTTTGTCCTCCTTGTTAGTTTTACCTGCTCTCTCACAAACATGCCATGAATCTTGGGATAAGTCGAGGTGTTAATCAATTTTAATCCCTGATCTCAACAACATACAAGTGTACATTATTCCAAAGAAAAAATGCTCTCTCACAAAAATGTTTTTGTTTTATGTCAATTTATGATATGCTGCTCAATACGATTTAAGAATAATGAACTATAGGTAGATCTTCAATAAAACAATTAATTCCTAGGATTCTAACAAATTTCATATTTGTTGTCGTAGTGCTCAACAAATTATTGCAATATGTTAAATTTCTCTTTCCTTTTGCATTTAGCTGTAGCATTGAAATTACATTCTTCTAATTGTTTGTTGTTGTGCCTGTTTTTAAATGATAGGCCAAGTGATAAAGGGATGGGACCAAGGGATTATAACAATGAAGAAGGGTGAGAATGCTATCTTTACCATCCCCCCTGAACTGGCTTATGGAAAGTCAGGGTCACCACCAACCATTCCACCCAATGCAACACTTCACTTTGATGTTGAGCTGCTCTCATGGTCAAGTGTCAAGGACATATGCAAGGATGACTTTGATGGCTTGTCAATCTTAAGCAGAGCAAGTTATAGATGGGCATTTTTTTACGTGCAACAATGATCTAAGTTGCTTGAATGTTCATTTTTGTTTGATAAGGATACACATACTTTGGAGTTGCACTAGTTATTGTTGGATGTTTGGTAGAATTGCACTAGTTATAACTGTTGGATATTTTGTGAAATTGTGGATATTTTGTGGAATTGTGGATATTTTGTGGATATTACACTATTTTATTGTATTAGGATGAAATTATTTGTAATGATGAATGGATATTTTCATTTTTTTTAATTCGTAAATTTGTTTTTGTCTCTATTGGTAGCTTCATTGACAATTTTTTTTCGTCTTCCTTTATATTAAGCGTGACAAAATTATATCGTCTCTATTTCTTATATTTATGATAAAATATTTTTGACTCTAATTTCTTCCTTTAATGACAAAATATTTTGTCGTTAATTACTTACAAGTATGTTCCCACAGAGTCGATTGGAGAAAAAAATCGTCATCCACTGGTAGCTTCTTTGACAAATTTTTTCCGTCTTCCTTTATATTAAACGGGACAAAATTATTTTGTCTCTATTTCTTATATTTATGATAAAATATTTGTCTCTAATTTCTTCCTTTAATGAAAAAATATTTTGTCACTAATTACTTACAAGTATGTTCCCAACAGAGTGTATTGGAGATAAAAAAATCGTCACAAATTTATCTTTTTCAATGACGAATTGGTTTTTTTTTCTCCAATAACTTTTAGCGACGAGGCTTTGGCAACAAAACGGGTGACGAAAAATTTTCGTCTTAATTAGTTTCGGTGACGAAATGTGTACATTTTGGGACAAATTTGTATCGTCCTTAAACCCCAAATTTCTTATAGTGTTATCTCCCTCCCCCTCCCCCTCTCTTTCTTCATCTCCTCCTCCAACGGTGAGGCTAGAGGGGCGGTGATGGCTAGGATGGGAGTGGGGGTGGGTGGGTGTAGAAAAAAGTTGGGAGAAAGAGATGTCCTTTTAGGAAATTTCCTACATTAGTACTTTGGTAAAAAAAAAAAAAAGAAGACTCAGTACGTAGAAATCAATTTTCAATGTGCATTTAGCAGCTTTCATCGAGGTGTATTATTTTTCTACTAGTATATTGCCCGTGCCTAAAGGCACGGCGCACCACGTATATACAAAATAAGAATATTTAAATATATATTTCAAAATTACAATTTACTGGATGGATGAGGGAGGTGCTGGTGTACAGGTGGGTGCACGGGTGTGGGGTGTGCAGGGAGAGTGCAGTGATGGTGGTGACAATGTGCAGGCAGGGAGATGAAGTAGTGACAGGGAAGAAGAAAGGAGAGGAATGAGAAAAGAAAAGAAAATAAACAGATTAAGGGAGAAAGAAGGAGATGGAGAAGATGGCGTTTGCGCAGGTGAAGGGGGCCGCCGGCTGTTGTGGGTGCGCACGATGAAACATATTTCTTCTTCATGTAGAGTTTCAAAATCCGTAATTTTTTTTTATTTTAACTCAGCGCGTCGTAATGTTGTATGGATGCCACATGCTTTCAAGGTAGGTCTGGCCTAATTTAGGTTGGGATCACCTGGACTACTATTCTGCAAATGATGGATCACATAGATAGTGGGACCCTCTGCATGATACCTATTAGGCCCATTTGTTATCATGATGCCATCTTTTTTATTTCTGTTGAATAGTGATCACATGTTCTTTGTTGATTCCCACATTAGAGAAAAAGTGCAGAGGTCAACTGGTCTACACTTTCAATACTCCCTCGGACCTCCGGAAACCTTCTCCTCGTTCTCATCTTGCCATTGCAGCAGACGTTCTGTAACAGAACGCCTGCAACCAAGACCTCCTCACCTGGGCGATAAAAATTGCTTAAAAAAAGTGGTCTCCACTGATCACAACCCAGATCAGACCCCACTAATAAAGTCGCCCAGGCACCTTTCTCATGATATATGGTCTAGATCTGAAATCAATGGCTCACATGGCCCCACAGTTGCAAAAAAAACAAAAATAAAGGAAAAACCCCTTTTCATTCTCAAGCCCGTCAGCCCCTTTTGGTTGCTGGATAGTGGAACAAACGGGGCCCAGCCCTCATGGGTCTACATATCTAAGGTTGCCCTACCATGTCCGGCTCGATGAACGGACCAGATGATGAGATCTGATCATCCATGTGGGGCCTACCATCGCCTGATGACCAAGGTTTTAATTTTATTTTTAATCCAAATAACTCAGTGGGCTGGGGGGGTGCGCTAGATCTGTTTCTTATAAGCAGAAGGAGAAGAAGAAGAATTTCTCAAAAGTAAGGTGGGGCAAACAGTGATTCCATCAAAGATCATGAAACAAAATCGAGAGAAATGAAAGTAAAATGAAGTTGTTAGAGAGATACTGACACCTCATCTTAATAGAATCGTTGCTATTCTAATGGTGGCCGGGATCTCCTTATCTTCTCTTCTCCATTCTGTATGTCTCTTTCCTTCTCCTCCTCTGGTGTGTCTTTTTTTTTTTTTTCCTATTCTGTGTATTTGGATTAGGAGATTAGACAGAGAGCAGTTCCAAAATCAGTTAGAGATAGCAGTTCCAAAGAGAGAAATATAGAGAGACGATAGTGGAGAGAGGGGATATATCTTTTAATCTCAGCCTTTGAATTTATGTACATAAATCTAAAGGTTTAAAATATCAAAGGATTCAAACAGTGAGCTGCCATATTATATAGATTTTGAGACTAAATTTGGTTGTAATTCTTTCATTTTAATATAATCTTTTTTTTGTTGCCGACTGAGAACAAGTAGAAGTAGAAAAAGCATTTGTCTTTGTTTGGTTAGCTTTCCAAAATTTTTTGGTATTATAAGTAACCTTCTTGGTTGGTGTGGCAGTGGCTTTTGGATGAAAGCTGTATAGGTTAAGGTCAACTGTACTTTTTTTCCTTTCAAATATAATAACGCCTTTATGCCAAAGAAAAGGATAAAATAAAGAAATGAATAAAATAAATGGCATTCTTCCCTTTCAACACCGCCCACGACCTTTATTTTTTACCCTATCACGTGCTTAGCAAAATAGTTTTCCATGACATTTGAAGGAAGTAGTTCCATTTCAACAACTGTTTGTTATCTTTCCCAGAGAAGAATGAAAATAACTAATCCATGGCCTTTCCTCATTCTCTACCTCGCCTTCTTCCCTTTCTCCTCCAAAATCTCCATTGCAGCACAAGACACCATCACATCCTCCACATCACTCTCCGCCAACGACACCCTCACCTCCGCCGGCTCAACCTTCGTTCTTGGCTTCTTCACCCGCGGCAATTGAACATATCTAGGAATATGGTACAAGAGAATCTCAATTCAGACTGTTGTATGGGTTGCAAACAGAGACACCCCACTTTCAAAATCAACAGGAATTTTAAGGATAGATGGTGGGAATCTCATCCTTGTCGAAGGATTGACCAAGGTCGTATGGTCGACAAACATATCTAAAACAGGAGCGGCGCAACCGATTGCACAGCTCTTGGACACAGGGAATCTTGTTCTTAGAGAGGAAGGGAACACTAATTCGGGCAGATTGTTATGGCAGAGCTTTGATCATCCGTCAGACACATTGTTGCCGGGTATGCGGCTTGGGTGGAATTCGAAGGCGGGTCTAAACCGGTTTCTAACGTCATGGAAAAATGATGATGACCCTTCTTCAGGGGACTATGACTACAAGATGGATCCAAATGGATTGGCACTGTGTCAGTGTCTCTTACGGTTCCAATCTCGCCTCAAGTATCGAACTGGACCTTGGAATGGTGTTCGATTCAACGGAGTGCCTGAAATGCAACCCAATCCCATCTACGGTTTTTATTGTGGGAGTACCCCGGATGAGGTTTTTTACACATATGACTTGCTCAAAATCTCGTTGATTTCAAGGTTGGTGTTAAATCCAACAGGCCATATCCAGCGCTATACATGGGATCTAGAGTCCAGTGACAGCAACTGGACACTCTACTGGTCGGGGCCGAAAGACCAATGTGATGAATACTCCAAGTGCGGTCCTTATGGAATATGCAATGTCAACAGCTTACAAGTTTGCGGTTGTGTGAAAGGATTCGAGCCCAAGAAACCCAAAGAGTGGTCTCAGGGAGTCGCATCCGCCGGGTGCGTTCGAAAGGCACAATTGGAGTGCAGTGGAGATGGGTTTTTGAAGCTCACAGCGATGAAATTGCCCGACTCACCGCAAGCCTTTGTGAACAGTAGTATGAGCCTGGAGGAATGCAGAGTTGAGTGTTTGAACAACTGTTCTTGTGTGGCTTATGCAAGTGCTGATATCGCATCAGGTAGTGGATGTATTCGATGGGCTAGTGATCTGATTGATCTGAAACAGTTTTTAAATGGTGGGCAAGATCTCTACATAAGAGTTCCAGCTTCAGAACTTGGTATGTAATTCCATCACTGACTATTTTTTTTTTCTTCCTTCTTAGAACTTTTTATAGAACTCTGGTGATTTAGTTCCAAACAGCCAGTAGTTAGATGAACATAGCAACCATGGATTGACTGGATCATGACTCGATCAGTCAAGAAGTTCGAGCCAGACTAAATGGCCGGATTGACGAGTCGACTCATTGGATTGGACCTTTCACAGCTTCAAAATTAGTCTAGTTTCGATTCAGCTTACCCACCCAAGAATGGAGGAAAAATAAAGGATAGATGCCAGTAGCCATGTGCTTTTCTTACTTTTCTGTTGGGACATCCTTCCTCATTTTCATTTATAGGAACCATGTCTCGCTCATTACCACGAATCAAACATTGGTCATCACCATTCAATACATTGATGGTCTCTTTTCTTGGTGCCGATTTGGGTATTCCTCGCCTAGGGATCAATCCCTAGGTCCTCGTCTTGCAGTTCGATTTTCCTCCTGATTGTGGAGGTTCTCTCCCCATGATGGGTCCCAGGCTCGATTGCAGGGTTGAAAAGGGCAAAAATGACTCTCTAACAAAATCCATTTTTACCTTCACCAATAGCAGAAAACTACCAACAGTCGGTCAATTCCTCACATCCGACCACTGCGCTGTGTCTATTTACTGTGCAGAGACGGGAAGAATCAGTGGGTCTGTGACTTCAAAATGGCCTACAAGTCTTAAATGAATATAAATTAGTGGATATCAGAAGCCGACTACTTTGACAATTATTACGCGTCCAAGTTGAGCGGGTCTTTGGCCGCTTGCCGTTCTTCCACTTGCCGAATGAATGAGACAGTCGAGTTGATTAAGTCGTCGCTCACCATCTCGTCGCTCTTTCAGAATGTCTTATTGTTTGAAGGGATTTTCACTACACAGGCTTCTTTAGACCTGAAAAGTCCCTTCAGAGAGGTTCCTACAAGTCAGAATAGTGGAAAATTGTCCATTTTTCCCTCATTATCTTTGGTGTGTCTTACGTTTGTAGGACATTGCACACATTCACCTTTCACTCTCGTTGTAAACGTCCTTACATGTTGTGAACTCTCACAGCAGGTTGATGTTTTCAATTTTTATTTATTTTTTTATCCTTCTATTTATGAAACAACACAAAGGGAAGCAAGAAGAAAGCTTGCAATAGAAGTACTTCTTACATTTCAACAGGGCTTTTTCGTGGCTTTTTGAAGAGGAATAATTAGCGCACAAACTAAGGGCAAAATGGTATTTGTTGTTCGAGCCACCATACAGCGGTTTTTTAAGAGGCAGCAATTGGCAGGCAAATGCCAAATATAAAAAAACTTGGACGGTCAAAATATCTTGTATTTATTTAATCATGGTTTAAGCATAATTTTTAGGGGCATTCGGTGATGGGTTCCTAAACATGTCACTTTCTTGCCTTACGTCCACAAAAAAAAAGTCATCAATTCAAAGGTCCCTCTCACACTTATTCACACCTAAAATATTCAATTTGCCCTTTCTTTAAATCTCATATCCCATGATTGGTGGGATATCCCATTAATAATGGTCCACTAAAATTTAATTAGCCATGATGAATGGATTCCAAATAATGAGATTTTCAAATAAATTCTAAAAACATACAAATATATTTTAAAATAACGTAAATAAATTTCAAAAAATGCAATAATTTCAAAAAATTGCAATAAATCTCAAAAGAACGCATAGAAATTTAAA
Organism: Litsea cubeba; assembly: GCA_012931725.1. NCBI lineage: Eukaryota > Viridiplantae > Streptophyta > Magnoliopsida > Laurales > Lauraceae > Litsea > Litsea cubeba. The sequence continues at coordinate 9,104,713 of CM022951.1, forward strand.
ACGACACAAATAAATTTAAAAAGATCCAAATAAGCATAAAAAAATATAAATAAATATCAAAAGATGAAAATCAATTTAAAAAGACGCAAATAAATTTCAAAAGATCCAAATAAATTTCAAAAAATGTAAATAAATTTCAAAAAACTCAAATAAATCTCAAAAGATCCAAATAAAATTTAAAAAATGTAAATAAATTTCAAAATAAGCGAATAAATTTCAAAAGACGTAAATAAAATAAAAAAATGTAAATAAATTTTAAAAAATGCAAATACATTTACCAAAACTAAGATAAACCAATTTTTCAAATTTTAGAAAAATTTGCCAAAAACTCAAGTATTTTTGTCAAAACTCAGTAAAATTTATTTCAAAAAATACAAATAAATTTCAACGGACATAAATAAAATTTAAAAACACAAATAGATCTAATAAAATATAAATAAATTTGCCAAAATTACAGAAATATTCGTTCAAAAACTCAAATAAAATTTAAAAAATGGAGATAAATTTGTTAGAAACTCTGCTATATTTTTTAAAAATTCAAATAAATTTGCCAAATTAAGATAAATTTTGTTCCAGAACTCAGATAAATTTGACGAAAATTCAGAAAAATTTCTCATGAACTCATATAATTTTGTTCCAGAACTAAGATAAATTTGACGAAAATCCAGATAAATTTCTCAAAAACTCAGATAAATTTATCAAAACTCAGATAAACTTTACAAAAACTCAGATAGATTTCTCTAGAAATCAGATAAATTTGACGAAAATTCAGATAAACTTGACAAAAATACAGATAAATTTAATATAAACTTAGATAAATTTGACAAAAAGTTAAACAGAACCAAAGAGCAATCACCGGGGGAGACTGTCAGTCCTCCACGGAAGAATTAGATCAACAATCATTAAAGAAATCTCTAGAAAGATCTGATTGATCCCCAATCCGATCCGCTTAAGATTTCCATCTCACCTTCTCTGTTACGCTTTGATTGATGGTTCCTCTTACAACCGCATCATCGATCGATGATCGAAGCTTCTTCCGATTGGATTCGAGCACGAGTACCCGCTGGCGAATCGACTGCTTCTCGTTGCAGGTCTTGGAGACGAATTCAGAGGCCGAGTCTTGCAGCTCCTTGGCGAGCTCCACCATGCGAACGGCTTCCTCTCGAAGATTCTGAGAGCTGTCTCCTGCCGGATCCCCCATCGACCTGGATTTTGGGATTTCCTCCTTCGAAAGATCTTCTTCTCTGAGAAAAAGACGCTAGCGTTTGGATTTCCTTCTCTTTCTGGTCTGGTTTGGTGTGTGTATGGTGATCTGTTTTTTTTTTTTCTTCTTCTTCTTCTCCTCACTGCAACTGGAAGGAGGTAGAAGAATAAGAAGATTACTTTGTTTCCTTCTTATATAGGGAACGATAAACGATTGTTCATCTTCTGACTACTACTACAGTGTGTGTTTGTCATGGTTTCATAAACATGAAGATTGGACGTCTGTGAGTGATTCATGTGATCGATCGATGAGAGATTCTTCTCTGCCTGTCCCGGCCTGGAACTCTCCTCACGGCGGACAGAATAAACGGATCTGCTCCTCCTCTTCCATTCATAGAGCACAAGGCGTGTGCGAGTAGGATTCCTTGGCAATCCCAGCGACATCTACTTCGGCCGCACCATCTCCTTCAGCCTCGACAATTTCTCGGCCCCCATCCGCTTGCAGTCATCTGATGATCTCGTCATCCAGCCGCATCCACTTCTCGATCTCGTCCGCTTCGATTCAATCGATCATCTGGTTAGTTCCTTCATCTAGTTCTTTGTCTTCTTCTTCTCCGTTGCATTTCGTTTCGATCTGAATTGCCGTCTTGGAGAATCCTACTATGTGCCTGTGGGTTCCAGCACTGATATCTATCTAGATCGTTGATGGCATACAATTTGCTAATAATCTTCTTTGGGTAATCAAGATCGAGAGAATTTATGAAGGAGGGAGGAGGGAAGATTTAAATTTTAAAAATTTAAAACTTTATGCCTAAAACGGTTGAAAGGGCAAATCAGTCACAAAATATGTAATCATGTGGATGTAGGGACTTAAGGGTGCAAACAGTCTAGCTGAGTGGACCATAGGCCTTAATAAGTTTTTCCTTGGACTGGAGGTTTGATACATTCACTTATAGGGACCTTTCGCTAATTTTGCCTAATTTTTATATAATAATTCCTATTCTTTTTTTCTTGTAGTATTTGGGTCAAGGGAAAAGCTTTTCACCTTCCCTCTCTTTAGGATCATTTACTTGGTCTCCCTCTTTTTAAAGTTGGCTTTCACACAAACTATTCGTTTTAGGACAAGTTTATTTATTCCGAAAACCGCCTAAGGTTTGCATCAATTCTAAAACATCTTGACCTTTAAAAATAAAATAAAAAATATTTATCAATTTCTTTTTTTTGGATAACAATGTTTTCGAATCATTTTATGTGATGAAAAAACCAAAATGTGTCTTATTTCAGCTCAGGTCCGATCTTAATCTGAATAATTTAGGGATTTCAACAAAATAACTAAGCTTAAATCTTGATTGAATGGTTTTATGAAGAAAAATCATAAAATGACGGAAAAGTTGTTCGTGCATTTTTTTATGAAATTACGCCTATTGACCAAAGCATCAACGTCCATTGCTAAAAACCATCTTCTACTTCATCTTGTTCCACCTAGTGATGGAACTTTTTCAAACCACACTATCTTAATGAATTTCTTCTCGATGTGGAAATGGGGTTGAGCAGTGTGGTAGTGGAAAAGGGAATAGATTGAGAGATAGAGATGAGAAAAGAGGTGCTGGGGCCCGAGCTGGATTATGAAGATGGTCCATTGGTGATGGAAAGGGTGTTTGGAAGATGAATGGGAAAGAAGTGGGTTCGGTGGCGATGTGGTGTTTGGAAGACGGATGAGCTGTGGTTTCGGTAGCTATGAGGTGTTTGGAAGGTGGATGAGTTCTAGGTTGCCAAGGAGAAATTAATGGAACGGAGAAGATGAGGTAGCGAAAGGCAGGGGAGGGCTAAGACAATGGTGGAAGATGTGGAGAGTTAATGAGATGGAAATTAAGGCTACTTGGATGGTTGTGATGATGCTGGTGTGTTGGGAGAAAGTGGCAAGGAAGAAGGTGGGGCTTTATGCATTCTCCTTGTGTGGATTTAAGCTCTTGACTCTTTTGAAACTGGATTTGATGATATAACTTCTTGTTTCCATTTCTAACCTTTTCTTTAGTCATTTCCATACGCGATTTGATAATTTAATTGATTTATTATGCTTCCAATGTTCGATCAACCTCTAAAGTTAAAACATAGATTATGTGCTATATATTCCAACTTTCATATCGACTCCTAGAAATGAAGAATGCCTCATAGTAAAGAATAGAGTGATTAAGAAATGAGGTTAGGATCAAGCCATTTGAGGTTTTAGTTTTTTGGTAACCCAACCTAGGGGATTGGGGCACAACAGTGCCCATACAAGCACGATTGCTGCGATAATGCTTTTGACGTCTCCTGGGGCATTCAATCTCATGGTTGTTATGCTGACCATTATTTTTACGCTTGGTTTGTCTACCACTATGACTGATTTCACAATCGAAGTACTCGACACTTAGAGGATAGTGATATACCCTTATGAGATTCTTGGTTTCCTACTGCATTACATAGCCTATCCGTAAGATCACATTTGAATGGCTGTGATCTTCGTACTTATTGGTTTTCCAGCAAATATCGGATATGTAGGACTCCTCCCCTACTGAATTAGAAGGATGTCCAATAGTGTGATGGCCGAGAAGTGGATCATTGCCCTGGGGGCCATTGCCAATTGGATAAGTCTAATCACGTACGACTTCGATATACTCAAGCCAGAGTGGGCACTCTTCGGACATATTTGAAAGAGAAGCGCTCTATTTTGGACAGGTTGAAGGCCCATATGTGTGTTCCAATGAGGATGACCCGTCGGTCACAAGGAAAATTCGATCCAAAATGGGACGGCCCATGTGTCGTGAACGCAATATACTCTAATGACGATTATCATCTCTCAGATCTACCAAGAAATAGACAAGAACCGCCAATTAATAATAGCTTTTAAAAAAAAAGATAATTTTCATGAGGAAATGAAAAGAAAAGAAGAGGAAACCCATCACCCTTGAAGATACACTAGTACGTATTGAAGAGAAGAAATGAGAAAAATACACTCCTCTTATTGCTAAGTCGGAGAAACAATAATGTTGGTGTCCTTGCTAATTTAGAAAACAATATATATCAACCCATACATGACCACGCCATCAGAATTTCAGGATTGAAGCCCCCTCCCAACTTTAAGAAACCCCATAGGGCAATAAAGGGGTTCTAGCCCAGCCCCACTTAAAGGGTGGGTCAAGCCCCCTCCCAATTTAAAGAAAGTTCATAAGGGCAATAAGGGGCGTCTGACCAAACCCCAGTTAAGTGAAAAGCCCATTTTAAAAAGCCCGTCAACTCTCCTCCCCTTTCCCATGGCAACTCAAGTAAAATTTTACATAAATTCCAAATCAGATTCTCTTGGTCTCTCTCTCCATCTTTCGAAATGTCCTCAAATAGGTATTCGTCACCAGCATCAGCATCCATGCACAATTTCTCCTCTTTTATGTGATCCTTTGCTCCCTCAATGGATGTCTTTTGCTGAACCCCATTAGAGGAAAGATGCTCACAACCGAAACCCGTATGAAATGAGAAGTAGACTCAAAAAGTGGATAGATTACTCATATGTGCTGGTTGCAATGGCCGGGCGTGTAGGATTGCAAGTAGTGGACGATTTCAATCCATGCACAATCGACCACTGCCCCAATTTCTAATTCTATTAAAGTTGTGATTAGAGACCCTTTTTTACTTCTGTGTCATGATAATAATTAATTATCAATTATATGACCTTTGCTTATTGAATTGGGTTAGTAAAAGCATGTTGGTTGTAGCAGTTTTGGTTCTATTCTGCATAATATATACTTTTAATGTTGAGTCAGGTTCTCTATTAAGTTAGACGGGTGTTTATTTATGGCAATAGAAAATCAATTTGGGAACAATGTAGTGCTTCTCATGTTCAAAGGTGTTTAAAACATGATAAAAACTTAGGATTTGCATTTGCTAATCATGCTTTAGGTTCATCGGTCTTGTAGGTCAATATTCGACCCCGTTCAAATTGACCATCGTCGGCCCTCCTCATACAAAAATCTCTGAGCTCCGCCACTGCACGCCATCCCCCTTGGGGTCCCCTCGTGGGCCCCTACTAAAAAACTAAAACTGCATATAATCGCTTGAACTCATAATGGGCCAAAAATGACAGGGCACTAAAATCATATACAAGGTTTGGTCGAAACTCATGACATTAACAATGTCATTAATGCATGCAAATAACATGGCGCATTCTACAAATCATGCAAAATTAATTATTTAAAACACTAATGCAAATTACATGGGTCATACAAAAATGGGTTTTTCCATGGATGCACTACATAAATAATTAACTTTTTAATTAATTTACCATTTAATGCACGAAAATCTAAATCACTAGTTTTTCTATATTTTTCATTCAAGAATAAATGAAATTATTCAATTTTAAATAGCACCATTCAGGTGAAATAAATTGCATGAAATGGGCCCCATATTGTTAATCAATTATGCATGATCAATTCATTTAAAGAATCGAGATTATCACCATCAATAATAATTCACAATAATGCTATGATGGTGTCCAGTATTATGAATGCAAATAAACACAAGGTCAAGTCCTTGCATATAAACAGGAAGTCTCTCCTAGCGGGTATGACCAGATTGCCGAAAGATTTTGGCAAAACCCTAATAGGATGACGCCTCACAGGCATTCAGGCTTGTAAGTATAGTTCTGGCCTTTTGGAGTAGCTATATGTACACAGGAGTATGTATTGAAATACTATTTGACTGAAGCATCTTCTACTTCTAGCATAAAAGAAATTTTTTTGTAAGTATGGTTGACAACTCATACGATGTGTTATTATGTGCTATGAAAAATGAAAACAAATACAAAACAACTTCATTTTAAATACTGATTAAGATTTTTTGTTTGATAAGAATTGTATGGACATTCAGGACATCTCAAAGGCAAGAAGAAGCTCCTTGCAACCATATTACCTGTAAACTCAGTGGTGCTTTTACTTTGTTTATGTGGATGTTACTTGTGGAAGAAGAAAAAAGGTATAGATCATTGATTTACCAAATTTACGAACAAGAAGATATAAAATTTTAATTAGCAATTTTATGTTCTTTTTATAGGACGTAAGATGCATGAAAGATATGGAGATGTATTTAATGACACTGAAACTGAAGACAACGACAAAGGCTCAGCATTACAAATTTTTAGTTTCAATTTTATAGTAGCTATCACAAAGAACTTCTCCGAATCAAATATGATAGGAAAGGGTGGGTTTGGACTTGTTTACAAGGTATGACTCTATTTCATATATAACTTAATTCAAGGAGAAAGTATAAACTTTTATAGAACAAATGGTGGGCTTCCTTTAAAGGGGGCATTTTTTTGGTAATGATTCCAATTATTTGGATAGGTTATTTGATGCAGCACAACATATTCATCACAATGGGAGATTCTCAATATCCACTTCTTGTTTGTTGTACTGCTTCCTTTTAATCTGCTTAATGGCCAAAGATCAGACGCCTAGGACTTGCAAATTTGTAAATTTCTAGATCATCCAGTTTGAGCCCATTAAGCAAATTAAAGCATAGCCTATCTAAACAAAGATGGTTTAAGATAATTTATTCACTGGAATGAATGAATTGCGCCTGATTTGCCTCTTGAAGTGGGAAGTTTTACATGCATGCCTTTTTGCTTTGACAATTTGTAAAGCATAACTTGATTTTAGGGACAACTACCGAATGGACAAGAGATAGCGCTGAAAAGACTTTCTAAGAATTCTGGACAAGGAATAGACGAATTCAAAAATGAGGTTAAATTGATTGCCAGACTTCAGCATAAGAATCTTGTTAGACTCTTGGGTTGTTGTATTAGTGGAGAAGAAAAGATATTGATCTATGAATATATGCGTAACAAGAGCTTGGACTCCTTGCTTTTTGGTATGTATTGTTCTTCTTACAACTCTTATCATCTTCTAAGTATACTTTTATACTAGCATAAAGTAACAAGAAATCGAAATATTATGTCTAAACGGTAAATATGGTTCAGTATTCAAGAACGTCTTTGTCAATAGTTATTGCTGAAACTTCCTGTTTTCTTACATTGCAGAACCACTCTATAAAATGATCAAACGATATATTATTTACAATATGCTGAAGGAAAAGGAATTATTGATAAACATGAGCATATCTGCTATGTAGTTTGTGAAGTTCGTGTTATGGTTCTTACGTACACAATAACATAGCCCATATGATTACACAGTTCTTACTATAGAAAAATCTTATGTGCACAAATATGCAATTACAATTATATAAACAGATTGAATTGTGTCACAGATCAAACAAGGAGCATAATATTGGATTGGAGAAAGCGTTTCAACATCATTGTTGGCATAGCTCGAGGAATTTTATATCTACATGAAGATTCCAGGCTAAGAATTATTCACAGGGATCTTAAAGCTAGCAATATTCTTTTAGATGATGATATGAACCCAAAAATTTCAGATTTTGGTATGGCAAGAATATTTGGTGGAAATCAAACTCAAGCAAACACTAATAGAGTGGTCGGAACTTAGTAAGTAATATACTCAAACGCACACACGTTTCATGTACCTCTAAAGGAATTCCATGTTCAATGCTAGAAAAGGTCAAACTATGCTTTATCATTTTAACACTTTATAGTATATGCTACTATGCAGTGGTTATATGTCACCCGAGTATGCCATGGATGGGCTTTTCTCAATAAATCAGATGTCTTTAGCTTCGGAGTCATATTATTAGAGATTATCAATGGGAGGAGAAATAGCTATTACAGTGACCGTCACTCAATGAATTTAATAGGACATGTAAGTAAATAAACTCTTTCCTTTTAAACGTAGCTTCTTAATGGAAGATTTTCAAATAAGGCCTTAAGTTTTTGGCTTATTTCCATAAAAAAAAGACATAAAAATCAATCATGTTCAAATTAGGGTCTTACTTTTGAGTTTTCCAAGGAGTTTTAAATTAATGACAGATGGCTTGTTAAAGTGCTTTTCGACCACTTTTCTCCCCTTTTTTTGTAAATGATGAAACTGCCATTCTCCCTCTTCTTCGCCACTTGCTTCTACCTCTCACTTTTACACCGACAAGCACTTCCAACCACACCGTTTGGCCTAGAAGTGTAGACACCACTCTTTTGACCATCACTTCTCCACTTTTGTCACTAATTCTCTTTTCCACCTCTATCTCTTTCTTTGATATCTTTCTCTCCATCTCTTTCTATTTTCTTCATCATATGACCTAAACTTCAACACCCCCCCCCCCCCTCCCCGTTCCCTCTTCTTGTTCTTCTCCTTCCATCTATTTCTCTAAACCTCCCAAACAAGCACCATTCTTCTCACCATATCAACACAGCATCATTGTTTCTCTTTACCTCGCAAACATTACACTAATTAACCACCCAACCCACACACTTAAACAACTCAAACCAACGTACCCCCACATATACACTATAGGAGCACTAACCCATTTCCTCTTTCAACTCAGCCACTCTATTATGAGTGTAAAAGGTGTCCATCCAAAACCCCATCAAGCTTCCCCAAATAGGAAATTAGGTGGAAAAACATGTGTTTGAGTTTTCTTCTATGATATTCACAGAGGAGACTTTAGAGGGTAACACAGCGCAACAAGTGTCGAGTCCAAGTGTCGAGGACGAGGTGGTGGTGACTCACCTTGTTTTTTCTTCTTTAATGGTAATTGACTCTGTTAGGTTTATGGGTTTTTTGGGTTTTGGCTCGTTTTGTAGGCCCAATGCAATTAGGGTTGAAGGGTAATTTAGTATTTGCTTCAAACTATATATTATCCTTTTGGTTGTAACCCTTGGTGTAAGGGGAAAAAACTCTTATTAGAAAAAACTAAGAAGAAGACGAGCTTTGTCCGTGGACGTAGGTGTGAAATCACCGAAACACGTAAATCTGTGTTCTCTTCCTGTGTCGTTTGCATTGTTTGCTTGTTGATCGCACGCTTCCACACATATGATCACAACAAATTGGTATCAGAGCCCCATTGTGGTACGCGATCAACAACAGTGATTTTTCTATCTCGAAGAGGTTCTTTTGTTTCGTCACACAGATCGGTGAGATCAAGGTGGGCCACACAGATTGTGCTGGTTTGGTTATCGTTGCGTAGAGGAGAATAGAGCTTCTCGATTTGGACTTGCTGCATATTAGAAACCAGAGGAACTTGGCCGTGGAGTCATCGTCATTGAAGACGATCTGAAGGAAGAAGAAGATCGTCAAGCGATCAGTTTTTTCGGTCTGTAGCCATCACTGCCAAAGGAAGCACATTGGACGCTGAGATCGCAGCGCCACAGTCGCCGGAGAAGACATCACAAACCATCGCTGCGCAAGTCGCCGTTCATAGCAAGTCGCTGTCGCCGGAGTTCGCCTGCGGCCTGTGCCACTTGCACGTTGCCAGGGAAGAAGAGCAGCACTGCTGCTCTCGTCGTCGTGCAGAAATCGGGGCCAGCACAGAGGGCCCTAAATTTTCGCTGATTGCCAGAGAAGATCTGGACTGGTGTGAAACCGCTGCCGTCCGTCGCCATCTTCGCCGGAATTTGAACGGTGGAGGAACTCGTCGCTGCACGCCGGAGTTGCAGACGAGAAGAGTCCAAACAGGACTCTGTTTTTTGCCCAGTTTCTGTTACCGAAGAAGTCGCCGTTCACAGCGCCACCCTCGCGGTCGCCATCCACTGCCGGACTCCGGGCTCTTGCTCCCTGTTGCCGGAGTCCACCTGCGGCCGTGCCAAATCGCTGCCGTTGAAGAAAAAAAAAATAAAACAGGTTATGTTACAGAACCCAGTGAAGAAGACGACCTTCAGGTTGGTTTCAGGTTCCAGGTCAGTTCTTGGGTCAGTTCGACCTGACCTACTTCGAAGAAGCCCAGTTCAACAGCCGCTGACGTCACCTGTACGGTCAAAACAGATTTGACCAATTGGACGGCCAGAATTGTTTTGGGAGTTTCGGAGGCATCCGGACTCAGAATTGAGCTCCGTTTTTTTTTTGTTGGATTCGTATCGACTAGATCTACGGTCTGAACGAAGTGGATTGTTAGTTTGATAGACAGAAACAAAATGGCAAGCTCATCATCGGCAAAGACCACCATCTCGAATGCAAAATTCGAAGTCGAGAAATTTGATGGTACCAATAACTTTGGTATGTGGCAATGTAAGGTTAGAGATGTTCTAAGCCAACAAGAGTTGGAAATTGCTCTAAAGGATAAACCCAAAAAGATGATAGATAAGGAATGGCAGAAAATCAATCGTCAGGCATGTAGCACCATCAGATTATGTCTCGCGAAGGATCAGAAATACTCAGTGATGAGAGAAACTTCTGCAAAATAGTTGTGGCAGAAATTGGAGGAAAAGTATATGACCAAGAGCTTGGAGAATCGGATCTATTTGAAGAAGAAACTTTTCCGCTTCGAGTATCGTCAAGGTATTTCTATGACTGAACATCTCGATGATTTTAATAAGATTATTGTTGATTTGATGAACATTGATGTGAAAGTTGATGATGAGGATAAGGCATTACTTCTTCTGAATTCGCTTTCCGATAGTTATGATCATTTTACTCACACTTTGACCAACGGGAAGACTGAGGTTAAATATGATGTTGTATCTGCTGCTTTGATGAATAATGAATATCGGAAGAAGGACAAACAAGCCCACAGGGATTCATCATCTGATGCATTGACAATAAGAGGCAGATCAGATAAATTAAAATATCTGGTAATAAATCTCGTTCTAAATCGAGAGAAAAATTAAAAGCACCTGCAAAAGATGAATGTGCCTTTTGTCGCAAAAGGGGCATTGGAAGAAGGATTGTCCAAAGTTGAAAACACAAGGACAAAGATAAATCTGATGCAAACATTGGACATGATGGAGATGATGATTCTAAATTTAATTTGACTGTTTCTTCATTGGTATGCCATTCTGACGAATGGATTTTAGACTCGGGTTGTATCTATCATATGTGTCCCAACAGGGAATGGTTTTCCAGCTTTCAAGAGTTGGATGGTGGAACAGTTTTTGATGGGCAATGATAGTGCTTGCAAAACAAAAGGGATAGGAAAAATCCGTTTGAAGATGCATGATGGAGCAGTTAGAGTTTTGATAGATGTTCGGTATGTACCGGATTTGAAGAAGAATAATTATCTCATGGGTGCTTTAGACTCCAAAGACTTCAAGATTACCATGGATGTGGAGTTCTAAAAGTTGTTTACGGTGCACTTGTGTTGATGAAGGGGTGTCCGAAGAGGAAATCTATATTTCTTGCAAGGGAATACAGTTGTAGGTAGAGCAGCAACAGTATCCGATAGCTCAAATGAGACTATTACAGACACTACCAGATTGTGAAACATGCGTCTAGGGCATGCTGGGGAGAGAGCATTGCGGGGTTTGGTTAAGCAAGGCTTGTTGCAAGGTGCAAAGACCTGCAAGTTGGGAGTTTGTGAACATTGTGTTTTTGGCAAGCAGACAAAAGTGAAGTTTGGCACCGCGATCCATCGCACTCAAGGCACACTAGACTATGTTCATTCGGATGTATGGGGTCCTACCAAGGTGGCATCTTTGGGAGGTATGCACTACTTTGTTATATTCGTTGATGACTTCTCCAGAAGAGTATGGGTGTACATCATGAAGCACAAGGATGAAGTCTTGAAGGTGTTCTTGAAGTGGAAAAAAATGATTGAAACACAGACTGGCAGAAAGATCAAAAGGCTTAGGTCAGATAACGGTGGAGAGTACAAGTCTGATCCGTTCTTGAAAGTATGTCATGATGAGGGGATCGTGAGGCATTTCACAGTTAGTAGGACTCCGCAACAGAATGGGGTAGCAGAACGCATGAACAGCACTATATTAGAGAAAGTTCGGTGTATGTTGTCTAATTCTGGAGTAGGCAAAGCTTTTTGGGGTGAGGCAGTTGCTTATGATTGTCATCTTATCAATAGGTTGCCTTCAGCTGCGATCGAGGGTAAAACACCCATTGAGGAATGGTCTAAAAAACCCGCTACTGATTATGATAAATTGCATATATTTGGTTGTCCTGCTTATTACCATGTCACAGAGAGTAAGTTGGATCTAAGGGACAAGAAAGCTATATTCTTGGGTTTCAGTAGTGGTGTGAAAGGATACCGGCTATGGTGTCCAAATTCAAAGAAACTTGTTCTTAGCAGGGATGTGACTTTTGGTGAAACTGCTATGTGTAAACAGAACAAGCAAAATGGCTCTCAGGAGGAGAGAAAGACCAATGGTACATCGAAGCAGGTGGAGTTTGATGTCGTCCCCGTTGATTTAGATGGTGATGATACATAGAGGAGGAGACTCCAGCTCAAGAGCCATGTCGTCCCTGTTGATTTAGATGGTGATGCTACATATTAGGAGATCTACATGACCCAACCAGATGGGTATAAGGCTGCTGGTAAAGAACATTTGGCTTGTAAACTGAAAAAATCGTTGTATGGTTTGAAACAATCTCTGAGACAGTGGTACAAATGATTTGATAAGTTTATCATTGGGCAAAAGTATACACGAAGTTCTTTTGATCATTGTGTCTACTATCGCGAACTACGAAATGGAACCTTCATTTATTTGCTCTTATATGTCGATGATATGCTTATAGCTTCTAAGGGCAAGGTGGAGATTGAAAAATTGAAGACTCGGATGAGTAATGAATTTTAAATGAAGGATTTGGGCGAAGCCAAGAAGATACTTGGTATGGAAATTCAGAGAGACAGGGTGCAAGGCAAGGTTTGTCTATCACAGAAACAGTATTTGAAAAAGATACTACAGCGTTTTGGTATGGATGCAAAAACAAAACCTGTGAGTACACCACTTGCCTCTCACTTCAGGCTTAGCGCTGCTATGTCTCCTAGCACAGATGATGAGCGTCAGTACATGGCTCAGGTTCCTTATCAGAGTGTTGTTGGTAGTTTGATGTATGCGATGGTGTGTATTAGGCCCGACATTTCACAAGCTGTAAGTATAGTAAGCAGATATATGCATGATCCAGGAAAAGGGCACTGGCAAGCGGTGAAATGGATCCTACGGTATATTCTGGGTACCGTGGATGTTGGTTTGTCGTTTCAGCGGGATGATAGTATTGGTCAGCATGTGGTTGGATATGTGAATTCCGATTACGCTGGTGATTTGGATAAGCGTCGGTCTACTACAGGTTATGTGTTCACTCTTGCAAGGGGACCGGTGAGTTGGAGGTCAATGTTACAGTCTACAGTTTCTTTGTCGACTACCGAGGCAGAATACATGGTGGTGACAGAGGCCATTAAGGAGGCCATTTGGCTTAAAGGTTTGCTTAATGACATGGGGATCTTTCAGGAGCACATGGATGTCCATTGTGATAGTCAGAGCATAATTTGTTTGGCAAAGGACCAGGTTCATCATTCACGTACGAAACACATCGACGTACGGTATCATTTTGTGCGGGAGATTGTTGATGAGGGAGATATACTCCTTAAGAAGATTGCGACTGCTGATAACCCCGCAGATATGCTCACTAAGGTTGTGACTGGGGTCAAGTTTAAGCATTGTTTGGACTTGCTCAACATCCTGTGAGTTTGAGCACTTTCAGGTGCATGGCGCCTACGGGCGCATTTGGAGGCGTGTGATTGTATGCCAAGGTGGAAAATATTGTGGCCTGCAAATCTCGCCAAGGTGGAGATTTGTTAGGTTTATGGGTTTTTTGGGTTTTGGCTAGTTTTGTAGGCCCAATGCAATTAGGGTTGAAGGGTAATTTAGTATTTATTTCAAACTATATATTGTCATTTTGGTTGTAACCCTAGGTGTAAGGGGAGAAAACTCTGATTAGAAAAAACTAAGAATAATACGAGCTTTGTCCGTGGACGTAGGTGTGAAATCACCGGACCACGTAAATCTGTGTTCTCTTTCTGTGTGGTTTGCATTGTTTGCTTGTTGATCGCACGCTTCCACACATACGATCACAACAGACTCAACTATGACTCTCGACAAATTATATATTTATGGCTTACAAAGTTACAAATCTTCCAAAATGTAGACCCTTGAGCTGTGAGTAAGAAAATATAAGTACCGATGTGATAAGTACCAGCATGGATATAATTTTTTTCTAATTTTGATACCTTTGTCATATCAATGGTGACAGTTGGAAAATTGTGTAGCCCGACTGCCATGGGGCCCAAGCTAGATCAAGCCCAGCTGTGTGCCGCGAATGGACTCCCAACGTGTCTTGATCTGGTAGAGTGCGATAAGGATCAAACGTTTAGTGTTAGAGTTTGGATCAAGTTCAGACTCCCGATTTGGCAGAATTCTCAAACTAGTCAGGAGATATGGGATTTCAAGAGGGGTAGTAGTAGTGGTGACTCCTAGGGATTGTTCTATACAAGGGAGATGGAAACCCTTACTTGATCATCCAATAGATCTAAGAGCATTTACAACGTTCACATGATCTATCTTACACCGGAAAGCACGAAGGTGCTTGGCGAGTTCAGTTCTGACACCCATCTAGGACCAGCAATTCTTTTAGCGACATCATGTGATATTGATATCCTTCTCCTAGGAGACATTTCAGCTATAGCTTACTAGAAAACAACCCGCACAACCCATGGGTGTTTGTGAAAAGAAAGAGGAGATGGGTTGGTGAGAAGGTGTGCTGGGGAAGATGGAGAGTGGTTGTGAGTGACCATGTACGTCATGAGTATATGTGATATGAGTGGGTAGTGTGTGCTTTGGAATGGGCAAACGAAGGGGCAAACGAAGGGGGGGGGGGGGGGGGGGGGGGGGGGGGGGTTTAGGCTTGCTGCTGTAGCGTCGTATGTCGAAGGTGATATGGAGATAGGCTTAAGAAAATGATGAGGGATGTAGACGATGCAGTCTCTTCCAACTGCTGCTCGCCAGCTGCAGAGAAGTGAGAGATGGATGCAAAGGATGAAAGAAAAGGTAAAAGGGCACTTTCATCACTTATAGAAGAAATGGGCGAAAAGCGGCCTGAAACACTTTAACTTGCCAGTTAGTTGTCCTTAGATTTTCTTGGAAAAATTTAAACACTAATTTGAAGATTTTTTATTTTCGTGTTTTTTTAAAAGCCAAAGACTAAAGGCCGTATTTGAAAATTTTTCTTTTCGAAACCATTTATTTCACTAAAATTTCAGAATTAATTGCTATTTAAATATAAACAAATGAAAACAATTGTGCTATATATATATTATTTTTTTAAATCTTTTCAGGTATGGGAGCTATGGACAGAGGATAGAATTTCGGAACTCATAGATTCATCAATGAGTATCTCCACTTCTAACAGTGAAGTTTTGAGATGCATTCAAGTAGGATTATTGTGTGTACAAGAAAAGGCAATAGACAGGCCAAACATGTCATCTGTTATTTATATGCTCTGTGATGAAAGAACAATGCCTTCACCTAAGCAACCTGCATTTTCCTTTTGGAAAGTAAATAGTTCAGATCATCCACAGTCATCTACCTACCGGATAGATGATCGTTCAAGAAATGAGGTAACAATCACAGAGTTAGAAGCTCGATAATGAATCAAATGCCACAAACATTTGTAAGAAATATTTGACAGTCCAAGTCATATATCGTTGAAGACTATTTGACTGGCCCAGTTTTCCTGGCCACAGTGTCTAGCGTAATGTTGTATGTGTCATCAAAAGCTTCAGTTACTAAAGATATTCCCAACTCATTGTCAGATCTGAAGAGCCATTTCATTGGAAACTTTTTGCGTGTTTGATTCGTCACTCTGATGAAAAAAATCACCTATGTGACCTCATACATGAGGTAAAGCTTGGGTTTGATACGAGGAATGAGATGGCTTAAGAGTGGGCATTAGAGGGGCAGATGTGAGTTGTAATTGATTGATGTTCTGTTATTCTAGCTTTCCTTCTTTCTGATTTCTGTATTGATTCTCTCCTAGCATTTGAAAAGAAAACACTCCTGTGGGAATTAACTCACAGTCTTATAGTGAATGCCCCTCCCTTAATCTTGTCAGAGCCTTTTCCTTATGGCATTCTCTTGTCGCTAATTCATTTAAGAATGCACACCCAGTGGAGAGGGAGGGATGATTGTGTTTGCAATGAAAAGAAGCTTCCTCTCAATTTTGCAGCTCGTCTTATCCAATTTGTGTGAAGTTTACACGCAGCTGAAGCATGGATCTACCCAAAAAAAGGTGACCGCTACAGTTTGTGCCCGTTTAAGAAATTTATTTAACCATATTTAGTTTCAGAACCAAAAGTAAGTATATATAAGAAAGAAAATGATCCAGTTTGTGCCTATTTGATTTACTACGAAGCATGTGGTTTAAATCAGACCCAAGAATATGCCAGAAGACTGACCAAAATCAATTACCTTGATAGTGGCCTAATCCCACTACAATTTGGGCGACAGTTGTGACCCATGTAACAAGTTCAATATGAGGTCCAGATTGGGTGCTTTTGGGGCAAACAACCAATTGAGTACAGGCCCAGCTAGCTAGTACAAATCTAGTCTATATAAGGGCCAAATGAAAAAACGGCACTTAATGCCCAATATTTAGTGACAAATAAAGTTGGGTTAAATCTCATTCAATCTTTCCCAATGCTGGTCATTTTTCAGACCCTTCATAGGTACAAAATACTTAGATTAGAATGAGCCCTCATTCGGCATGCCTTGTAGGCCTAAACTGTTGCAAGTTCTGGTCTATAAAATAGTCTGAACTTACAGGTGTAGTGCAGGCCCAGAAGACTCATGTTTTAAACACTTTAACCATTTCATTCCGTTTTATGCTCATTGCGGCTCAATTTTTGTACCTATAACCAAGCCCAGAAAGTGGACCAAATCAGACCCATCAGTACAAACACCAGAGCCTAAACGATCCCTCTCTCAGACCTGTCTGACATAATTAAAGTCCAATACATGGTCTGGACTAGCAAACAGGGAAATAAAGCAAGAACATTATTTGTTCCCATGAGAGAACAAAATATTTCAAAAGTCTTGAATAAAAAAAAAAACGTACATTAAACAGAGCATAAGAAAAAAGTATGAGAGCAGTTGGTAAACAACAGGCCTATCAAATGGGTCCCACCTTTTTGTATCGGTAAACTACCTTCATTTATCCCTCCTTTTTTTTTAGAGGAATTTACCGCATAGGACCCGGTAGGACCTCATACCTCTTACGAGAAGTTGAAAACACAGTATGTATGAACAAGGTCCCCAAGATACGTTTTTTTATTTTATTTTATTTTGTCATTTAGTGAATGGTCGATATCGACCATTCATTTTTTTTTTTTTTTTTGTCATTTAGCGAATGGTCGATATCGACCATTCTTCGGAAATCCAAAAAAATTGGCTTTTTCAGGATGGAGGAGGAAGAGGACGAGGACGAGGAGGAGAGGGGGATTTTTCGCTCATGATTGTCTGTGATGTTCTAGAACAATACCCTGCAAATGGGTCAAAACCGTCAATTTGCTTGATGTTTAATCACTTGAGGAGGGGAGATGCAATACCCATCTCTCATTTTCCCCAATCTCTTTCTCATTTCCATTGCCTCATCACCCCAACCCAAACCCCATTAACCCAAAAGAACAGAAAAAATCAGAGAGAGAAAGAAAGAACCCAAGGAAAAGATCTGTACACATGTTCATTCGACCATCATCTTCACCAATCTCCACTCGTCTGCAGATCCGAGGCTTCATCAGTGATCACCCTCTTCTACTCTTCTAAAATCAGTTTGAGATGATTAAGTTAAAAAGATAGAGTGGGTCAAATGTTTTTGACCCATTTGCAGGGTATTTCTCTAGAACAGCACCAGCAATCAAGAGAGAAAAATCCCCTCTCCTCCCTCCTCTTCCTCCTCTTCCCCTCTTCTCCATCCTGAAAAACCCATTTTCTTTTTTTTTTGTTCCCGCATAATGGTCGATATCGACCATTCGCTAAACAACAACAAAAATAAAATAAAAAACAAAGCACCTTGGGGACCTTCTCTATACACACGGTGTTTTCATCTCCTCATAAGTGGTATGAGGTCCTACGGGGTCCTATGCAGTAAATTCCTCCATTTTTTTTTATCAGATGAGAAAGTTTACCTTTGCTTCAAATTGGGTTCACCTGATTCTGCTTTTTCGATAACTTTGGTGTTAGATGACATCAATTAAATGTCCCTCTTGTGATACCAAAATGTTCTTATAAGGATATCATTCAATAATGTATTAATAACAATAAGAGTTCTTTTATAAACTATTGCATTAACACCACTTTTTATAAGCAATTCAGCGATGGGTTATTTTCTTTTTCAATATACTCCATCGATTGATGTCACTTATTAAATAATCCTGATTTCATCTTTTCATCTAAGTTTCGTTGTATATATGTAGTTTTTTCATTTAATAAAAAATTCCTCTCCACGTGACAACCAATATATAGTTTGTTCTCTATTCCTCTCCATATATATGTATATATATATAAGTCAGAGTCCATCTCAAATTGGGCTGGTCCTGTCACCGCTCGCTATAGCAAGCAGGAGGCTCACTATAGCGAGGCACTTCACTGGTTTTTTGCCCGAATAATCACCTCCTTTTGGAAATTCATGGACAAAACTCCCTCGGACAATACAAATTGATCTATCCAAAAGAAAATTACAAAATTACATTGAAATTATAAAAAAAAATCAGCACTTTAGATCTTGCAATGTCTTTGCTTCTTTGTTTGAAAAACTCCCCCTAGCTCTATTCTTCTTAAAAAATATCATCGAGCAGCTTTTATGTCAGTCTGGATGTAGTAGCTCCCACTCAATTTTGACTTCTCCTCAATATGATTTCCGCATCAGCGCTAGGGTAAAGGCTTGATCTTGCAAATTAGGGGTAATGAAGCTTCGGTACGCATACTTGGATATTTAGGTATTTCAGTAAAGTGTGTACCAATATAAAAGAGACGTCTTCTTTCTTAATCCATACAGCTTTGATTTTGATCAATGACTCTTACTTCTGCTTCTTCTAGTTCTTTCAAATGGGTAAACTACGCAGCTTCTTGTAATGGAGTCGATTGTGTCCTTTAACTCCATAATGATGGCAAGTGGAAATTTGTTTAGGACTTTGACAGCGACTGAATTGTGAACAAAATGATTTTTACCTTTGGCAGTAGAAGTGGAAGCTACATCAATGTAGCCAATGTCATGCTTGTCAGTGTATGCCTTTTGACTGCTTAGGATGTTATCTAGCATTATCGATCCAGCGTTCATCTTGATTAATGATGCTTTGATGGTATCCAACTCAGACAAAACCAGCTTGAGTTTTTCTTTGAGATCAACATTCTCTGCTTTCAATGTCTTCCTATCAGAATCAAGCATGTCACACTTCTGTGCTTACACGGTCAGTTTGTCAGTCGTTCTGTTGTTTTCATCCTCCAATTGTTATACCTTTATAACAGCTTCAGCAAGTTCAGCTTTAAGGGATGAATTCTGCTCTTCAGACTCTTTCCACTTTTTAGTCACTTTCTCAATCATCTTAACCATCTTCATGGTGTTTTTGAAAAGTGTCTCATATTTACCCTTAGAATCTAGTTGTTCCTTTAACTCATTATCATCATGATAAGTCTCATCATCAGAAGAAACTTGTGAAGTAGCAGAAGCTGACGTTGCTATAAAAGCCATGAATTTCTCTTTACTAGTGCCAGGCTTCTCAAATTTAGACTTTTTCAAATTAAAAGCCCTTTTCTTTAGTTTTCAATTACCGCAATCACTGGTGCAATGTGTCCATATCCATGACACTCATGGTACTGAATTACTTTAGAAGATTTCTTCTTCCCAATGGATTTAGGAATTTTAGTGGAAGTGATTTCGAAGTAAATATCTACTCTAGCAATATATAAGATCTATACAATAGAATAGTGCAATCCGCTCTGATACCAATTGCAAGTTACTAGAATGGAATGAGTAAGCTTGTCTAGACACCAATGCACAGTGGAACTAATCAGCCAAATCAAATAGAACTAGCAAATCTATATATGATGCAGTCAATCACCATAAGAAGGCAGACAAAAACTTAACAGGGAAACCCTTAGCCTAGAGAAAAACCACAATCAGAAAAACCAATCACTATTGAACGGTTACAAGATATACTCACAGCTCCTTTATCCCAGTTAGTATGTCATCATAAAGACTGTAGTTCTTCTTGCGCAACTCCTCGCCGCGCACCGCTCACTATGATTGATCCTCCTTCAATCACCTTAAGAACTGAGATGAATCAATCTTTTACAAAGAAGTATGAGCTTTAAACCTTTTAGAGTAACTCTTCAGAACAATCTCTCTATGATAGCTCAATAGAAAAAATCTCTCTTAAATCTCCCTTGCTCATAATAATGAAAGAGGTGGTGGCGTCTTTTCGACTAAGAGAAACACACAACTTATTGCCCAAAAAACGTGCAAGTGACTTCTAATAATGATCCACTTAAAATAGTAATCAAACCCAAACTCTAACTCAAAGTCCGTCTAAAACTGGGATGTCTCGTCACCGCTCGCTATAGCGAGCAGTAGGCTCCCTATAGCGAGCTCCTTCACTGGTTTTTGGCCCTAACAAGAATTGAAAAGAAAACTAATGTAACTTCCATTCAAATTTGTAACTGACAATCCAGATTAAGATGAGAAATCCTTCAACTTAATATAGTATAATTGGTTTGCAGTGTGTTCTCAATTTCTCTCTCCTCTTTTCCTCAACAAGTGGTATTAGAGCGGGTCACCTCTTCTGTGAAGATTAGGAGTGTCGGGGTGGCGATCATGATTGGTTTCTCACGTTTGGTTGACCATGAAGTCATCGAGGGACAATCGAATCAGATCTTAAAAGATCTGAATCTAAGATCGAGTGTCATCTTGTGCAAGGGTTACGGAGATAAGAAAGAGACAAAAGGATTGATTCGAACTGAGGGCAGGTCAGATCATCGAACTTCATCTTTGGGTTTGGGCACAACGCATAGAAAGCAATCAAACATATAGAGTTTTGTTTCCATTACTAGGGTTTCAAGAGGGAGTGGGCTTCAATGATGGATCATTGAGTGATCGGTGAGCCGCACACAACCTCGTGATCGGTCATGGAGAAGAGAACCGGTTCTCCAATTTTTATTGTTGTCATGTGTGGATAGATGGGCTCGGCCCGTGTCATGATGGAGATCAAGTGTAGAACCATCTTGATCTCGAAGTGGGCAAATGATTGGCAATGTTGACCTGACACGGATTTGGTGTGGATTCTCCGGGTTGATCGGTTTCTGTAAATCTTGTTAAGGGACAAAGGAGAGAGAAATCGAGAATACACTATGAACTACATTGCATTATGTTCTCAATTTCTCTCCTCCCTTCTCCCTTAACAGTGTAAGCTAAGTTAGTTGGTATTTGTAGTGTGTTAAGATGTCAAATTGGAGAAGTATTGCATTTGCTCTTTAAACGGTTAGGAGGTAGTTTTTTTTGTTATCATGGAAGCTCTTTGCACTTAATTCATTTGAGAGAAGTCTTTGTGGATAGTGACACAACAAATGTCATATGGTGCATGGAGTCTTGCAAAGGTCCATGGAAGATGAAAATCCTTTCCAATTTGATTAATCATTTAATGTCCATCACTCGTATCTCACTTCAGCATATTAGTAGACCGACAAATGGAATGACGAACTATTTGGCAAAGCAAAGGGGTCAATCAAGAGATTTATTAAAGTGTTTATATCATGTAGGAGAGAGGCAAAACACACACTATTTGCTCTCTCCATACTGTTTCTCTCTACACTCACTACACTTACTCTATACGCACCCATTTTGCCCAAAATACCCTAACATCTATTCTCTCAAGTTCTCTCTACACTTCTTCTCTCTTCTTCTCTCCCTCTCCCCGCCCGCGTTAAGTCTCCCTCTCCTCCCTGTCTCTCTTCCTTTCCCTCCATCTCTCTCCCTCTCCTTCTCCCTGTCTCTCTACTCCCTCTCCTTCCCATTTTCACCCACTCTCCCTCTCCCCATCTCTCTCTCTCTCACTCTTCCTCTCCCTCATGGTCTCCCACCCTCTATCTCCCTCTTCGTGTCTACCTCCAACCCTCTCTCCCTCTCCCTCTTTTTCTCTCCCTCCTGGGCTCTCCCCTTCTTGCACTCCTAGTCTCTCTCCCTCCCCCTCCCTTTCTTCATCTCCTCCTCCGACGGTGCGGCTAGAGGGGGCAACGATGGCTGGGATGGGAGTGGGGCTTTGTGGGTGTAGAAAAACGTTGGGAGGGAGACATGTCATTTTAGGAAATTTCCTACATTGGTACTTTAGTAAAATAAATAATAATAATAATCAGTACGTAGAAATCAATTTTCAATGTGCATTTAGCAACATTCATCGAGGTGTATTATTTTTCTATTTTGAGACTAAATTTGGTTGTAATTTCTTCATTTTAATATAATCTTTTTGTTGCCGACCGAAAACAAGTAGAAGAAGAAAAAGCATGTATTTTTGGTTTGCTTTCCAATATTTTTGGTATTTCAAGTAACCTTCGTGGTTGTTTTGGCAGTGGCTTTTGGATGAAAGTTGTATATATAGGCCTCTTGACTCATTTCTACTTCTTTTCGTTTCTAATATAAAAACGCCTTTATGCCAAAGAAAACGATAAAATAAACAAATAAATAAAATAAATGGCATTCTTTCCTTTCAACACCGACCGGGTGAAGCCGTCAACGACCTTTATTTGCTACCCTCTCTCATCTGCTTGTCAAAAACAGTTTTCCATGACATTTGGAGGAAGTAGTTCCATTTCAACAACTCAACTGTTTGTTCTCTTTCCCAGAGAAGAATGAAAATAACTAATCCATGGCTTTTCTTCATTTTCTACCTCGGCTTCTCCCATTTCTCCTCCAAAATCTCCATTGCAGCACAAGACACCATCACATCCTCTACATCACTCTCCGCCAACGACAACCTCACTTCCGCCGGCTCAACTTTCGTGCTTGGCTTCTTCACCCGCGGCAATTCGACATATGTAGGAATATGGTACAAGAGAGTCTCAATTCAGACTGTTGTATGGGTTGCAAACAGAGACACCCCACTTTCCAAATCAACAGGAAAATTAAGGATAGATGGTGGGAATCTCATCCTTGTCGTCGAAGGATTGACCACGGTTGTATGGTCGACAAACATATCGAAAACAGGAGCGGCGCAACCGATTGCACAGCTCTTGGACACGGGGAATCTTGTTCTTAGAGAGGATGGAAACAACAATTCGGGCAGATGGCTATGGCAGAGCTTTGATCATCCCTCGGACACATTGTTGCCGGGCATGAGGCTCGGGTGGAATTCGAAGGTGGGTCTAAACCGGTCTCTAACGTCATGGAAGAATGATGATGACCCTTCTTTAGGGGACTATAATTACAAAATGGATCAAAATGGATTGGCACAGTGTCTCGTACGGTTTCCAATCTCGCCTCAAGTATCGAACTGGACCATGGAATGGTGTTCGATTCAGCGGAGTGCCTGAAATGCAACCCAATCCCATCTACGGTTTTTATTGTGGGAGTACCCCCGATGAGGTTTTTTACACGTATGAATTGCTCAATAGCTCTCTGATTTCAAGGTTGGTGTTAAATCGAACAGGCCATATCGAGCGCTATACATGGGATCTAGAGTCCAATGACAGCAATTGGAAACTCTACTGGTGGGCGCCGAAAGACCCATGTGATGAATACTCCAAGTGCGGTCCTTACGGAATATGCAATGTCAACAGTTCATCAGTTTGCGGCTGTGTGAAAGGATTCGAGCCCAAGACACCCGAAGAGTGGTCTCTGGGAGTCACATCCGCTGGGTGCGTTCGTAAGGCACAACTAGAGTGCAGTGGAGACGGGTTTTTGAGCCTGACAGAGATGAAATTGCCCAACTCACTGCAAGCCTTTGTGAACAGTAGTATGAGCCTGGAGGAATGCAGAATTGAGTGTTTGAACAGCTGTTCTTGTGTGGCTTATGCAAGTGCTGATGTCGCGAAAGGAAGTGGATGTATCAGATGGGCGGGTGACCTGATTGATCTTAAACAGTTTTCATATGGTGGGCAAGATCTTTACATAAGAGTTCCAGCTTCAGAACTTGGTATGCATTTTCATCATACAAGATTTCTTTTCTTCCTTCTTAGAACTATTGATAGAACTCTTGGGATCTAGTGCCAAACAGCCCGTAGTTACATCTTACATGAACATATTGTTATCCCGAGTACACAGTTTCAACAGTCAGTATTAGGATTACAGATCCTCTCAACTGAGAATCAAACTAAGTATAAAAAACAGAGTTACACAAAGTAATCTTTGAATTGAAATTCTCTTACTGTTTGAAGGCAGAATAACAGTACTTCGTTGTTCTCTTTTACGAAACTCAGAAATTCGCAGCAGAATGCAGATCAAAGCTAGTGTTTAACACTATGTCCTTAAGACAAATTTCGCCCCTGCAATGGTGCTAACAGGCTTCAGTGGCTTCTGTCTCCCAGGATACAATGATCAACACACAGTAGCAGCACTGCAAAACTGTTGTGTCTGTTTGAACCAGAGTGCTACAGCAGGACTCTCTCTTGACTGACAATGCAGACTCGAATTGATGCAACAATTGCAGTGATTTTGATGATCGAAAATGGGAAGACAGTATGCATATTTATAGGCTGCTTCAGGTCTCTTCAATGGGGCTGCATCTGTTCAGTGAACAGATGCATCTGTTCTTTGGACACACCTCTTGGGCTGGCTGGACACACCCTTTCATTTGCGAATGGGCACACACCTCTTGAACACACAATTTGAAAAAGAAATTTTAATTAAATAAAATTTCTCCAAAAAATAATAATTGGTAATGGGCCGAGCCAGGCCCAACCCGCGTGTGAAGCCCAAGCCCAGGCCCGGCTCGGTTCGGGGCGGGGTGTCCTCCCTCCTCCACAAAAGTGGGATGCCCCTTGGGGCTCATTTTATACAACCAATGTATGTATATTTATACCCAAAGAGTCTTTTGCCTCCCAAGCGATGTGGGAAGCAAGTTCACCACTTCCTTTCCATGTTTAACCTGTTCAAGTAGTAGTGTTTAGGAGGCAATTTCTCATTCACTCCTTAATGGATTAGAGCAACCCAATACATGTCATTAGTCTACTCATGGAGTAGATTACATTCCCATGTATTCTCACCTAAAACTATAAGTGGGTCCCACTTTTAGTTTGGCCCAAAGATAGCCTAAAGGTGGGTTCTCTTAGCCATTTTTCCAACACATATGTAACCATGGATTGACTGGATCATGACTCGATCAGTCAACAAGTTCGAGCCAGACTAAATGGCTGGATTGACGAGTCGACTCTTTGGATGGACCTTTCACAGCTTCAAAATTAGGCTAGTTTAGATTCAGCTTACCCATCCAAGAATGAAGGGAAAAAGAAAAAAGGATAGACGCGAGTAGCCATGTGCTTTTCTTACTTTTCTGTTGGAACATCCTTCCTCATTTTCATTTATAGGAACTATGTTTTGCTGATTCCCACGATTCAAACATTGGTCATCACGATTCAATACAATGATGGCCTCTTTTCTCCATACTGATTTGGGTATTCCTCACCCCTACTACCTAGGGATCAATCCCGAACTCCTCTTCTTGCAGCTCGATTTTCCTCCCAGATTGTGGAGGTTCTCTCCCCTTGATGGGTCCCTCGTGGGTCCCAACTTCCTTTGCAGAGTTGAAAAGGGGAAAAATGAGAGTGTAGCAAAATCTATTTTTGCCTTCACCAATTGCAGAAAACTACTAACAGTCGGTCAATTCCTGACATCGGACCACTACGCTGTGTAGATTTACTGTGCAGAGACGGGAAGAATCAGTGGTCTCTAACTTCAAATGTCCTACAAGTCTTAAATGAGTGGATATCAGAAGCCGACTACTTTGACAATTAAGGTACATATTACGCGTCCAAGTTGAGCGGGTCTTTGGCCGCTTGCCGTTCTTCCACTTGCCGAATGAATGAGACATTCGAGTTGATTAAGTCGTCGCTCACCATCTCGTCGCTCTTTCAGATTGTCTTATTGTTTGAAGGGATTCTCACTACACAGGTGTCTTTAGAACTGAAAAGTCCCTTCAGAGAGGTTTCTACAAGTCAGAATAGTGGAAACTTTTCCATTTTGACCTCTTGTGAACTCTCACAGCAGGTTGTGTTTTCATATTTTTTTTCATCCTTCTATTTATGTAATAACACAAAGGCCAGTTAAAGGGGAAAGCAAGAAGAAGGCTTGCAATAGAAAAACTTCTTACATTTCCATAGCGCTTTTTCATAGCTTTTTGAAGAGGAAGAATCTAATAGCGCACAAACTAAGGGCAAAATGGTATTTTATGTTCGAACCTCCATACAGGGGTTTTTTTAAGAGGCAGCGAGAGGCAGGTTGTGTTTTCATTTAATCATGGTTTGAGCATAATTTTTATATAATAATTCCTATTCTTTTTAATTATTTTCTTGTAGTATGTGGGTCAAGGGAAAAGCTTTTCACCTTCCCTCTCTTTTAGGATCATTTACTTGGTCTCCCTCTTTTTAAAGTTGGCTTCCACACAAACTATTCGCTTTAGTACAAGTTTCTTTATTCAGATAGAAAAGGGCCTAAGGTTTGCATCAATTCTAAAACATCTTGACCTTTAAAAATCTAGAAAAATATTTATCAAAATTTCTTTTGGATAACAATGTTTTCGAATCATTTTATGTGATGAAAAAACCAAAATGTGTCTTATTTCAACTCAGGTCTGATCTTAATCTGAATAATTTAGGGATTTCAACAAAATAACTAAGCTTAAATCTTAATTGAATGGTTTTATGAAGAAAAATAATAAAGCGACGGAAAACTTCTTCGTACATTTTTTATGAAATTACCCCTATTGACGAAATCATCAACGTCCATTGCTAAAAACCATCTTCTACTGCGTCTTGTTCCACCTGGTGATGGAACTTTTGCAAACCACAATTTCTTAATGCATTTCTTCTCGATGTGGAAATGGGGTTGAGCAGTGTGGTCGTGGAAAAGGGGAATAGATTGAGAGATAGAGATGAGAAAAGAGGTGCTGGGGCCCGAGGTGGATTATGAAGATGGTCCATTGGTGATGGAAAGGGTGTTTGGAAGATGAATGGGAAAGAAGTGGGCTCGGGTGGCTATGTGGTGTTTGGAAAACGGATGGGATGCATGTGGTTTCGGTAGCTATGAGGTGTTCGGAAGGTAGATGAGATGTAGGTTTGCCAAGGAGAAATTAATGGAACAGAGAAGATGAGGTGGCGAAAGGCAGAGGAGGGCTGAGACAATGGTGGAAGATGTGGAGACTTAAAGAGATGGAAAGGCTACTTGGATGGTTGTGATGATGTTGGTGTGTTGGGAGAAAGAGGTAAGGAAGAGGGTGGGGCTTCAAGCATTCTCCTTGTGTGGATTTAAGCTCGACTTACGACAGTATCACTACCTTATGACACAATAGAATCTTTTGAAAATGGATTCGATGATATAACTTCTTGTTTCTGTTTCTAACCTCTTCTTTAGTCATGTTCCATATGCGATTTGATAATTTAATTGATTTATGAGAATTTTACCTGAAAAGGGACCTTAGAGGTCCAGTGATCATAAAATGGGCCAATAGTAAATCTTGCACGGAAGTGGTCCCCTGGGACCACTTCCGTTTTTTTTTATCAATAGTGGAACAAGTGACGACGTCGTCGCTACATTGAACCCCATTAAAAAGCGCGCGAAACCCCACTTCCCCACTTTCCCCTTCTTCCTCCCATCCCTACCTCCATTACCCCTGGCGATTTCAGTTACTCCTTCTGCAAAAGAGCAAGCAGGTGGTCCCAAAGGTCATTTTCCATGTTTGGATTGTAGCATCAAGATTCGAGCATCTTTATTTGGAAAACCCACCGAGACCCCACTTCCCCATTTTTCCCTTCATCCTCCCATCGCTTTTGCACCTTCTTTTCTCCTTCCTCAAAAGGTCGTTTTCCCACCTATTGGATTGTAGCATCAAGCTTCCAGTATCTTTTTCGGGCTATGGTATTCTTCTTGTCTCTTTCTCTTTTTCTGTATTACACAATGATGATTTACTGTGGTTTCTTAATCTTCTTTCCATTTACTTGACATCCTAAAATGGTTAATATTCATGCATTGTACATGATTTTTGCATTGATTCGACCCACGACTTAGTCCTTCCATTTTCCCCATTCTCGACTGGGTTGGCAATCCTAGTGGACATGCAGAGACTTCATGTTTGGACTACTTCATTGCTACTGAAATAGGGAGACATCAAGCATAATGCCGATCATTTTGAATTTGATTATAGTGTGATGATATTGTAGAAGATAACAATTGGGTTTTACTAAACAAAAATTTGGGTGTGCAAAGAGGATAATAAATTAACAGTTACCAAAATCATATAAGTAGAGACTTTTCTAAATTGATAAGTTAATCAAAATTATACAGTAGTGGCGGAATCCGGATCCAGCTATAGCCCTATTCTCATTGAAAATTCATCACTTCTTTTTTTTTGTTTTGTTGGATCATCACAATTTTGATACACACACTAAAATATAGAGACTTGTAGTGGTGGAAAAAACCCATAGGCTTTTGGACCATTCGCAATAACAAGTATGATTTGGCCCATTGACAACATAGACTTCCTAATGACAATAGGATGGAATTAAGCTACACATGTGGCCCTTGCATAAAAATGGACCCATTATACCATTATAATTGTTATTGTTCTTCTTATTCATCATGTTTCCATTGTAATGGCTTCATCATTAATCATTTTAGTAATACAAGTGTTGTAAATAAATTTATTCATATAAGAGTATTTGAACTAACTTCAATACCTATTCATTGCAATGAATTAAGGCCATAAACAATTGTATAGAGGAAGTGGTGGGAAAGGTTGCATTCTGTTTTTCCAACCATTAAATTTAAATAAGTATTGCTATGATTCTAATTCATACATACAGGCCTAGATAAACGTTGCTATGATTTATTTTTAAGTGAATGTAATGAGTCTGTACCCATCAAAATAAGTAGTCTCATATTTGGAATTCTCCAAATCATGAAGACAAATTGGCCCCAGATGTTTGCAACCAAACATGACTTAAATTTCAAATACTGCTATAAGGGAAAGAAGTACTTGAGGGAATTTCCTTATTAGTTTTTAATTTCCTTATTAGTTAGCTTTACTTCTCGCTCTAGTTATGTTTACATCTCCCTCTCTCGATCTATTTATTTTTTGCAGATGGCTGGAAGTGAG
The DNA here is from genome assembly GCA_012931725.1 of Litsea cubeba. Lineage (NCBI taxonomy): Eukaryota > Viridiplantae > Streptophyta > Magnoliopsida > Laurales > Lauraceae > Litsea > Litsea cubeba. Next base: position 9,134,140 of record CM022951.1, read on the forward strand.
GGAATGAGAAATAAGCTTCTATATGACCAGGACAATCATATTTCAGAATCCATAAACCATGGACATGTATATTCTTAGCCACCCTTTCATATATATATATATATATAGTTTACCTTTTCTTAACTGTAATAACTTGAAACTGTCTCGCAGGAATTTGGTACATTTCGATGCATACCTATGAACCCGGACAAATCTGTTTGGGTGTTAAATGATATCCAAAAGGAGTATGTAAGGCAAGCTGGTTTACATCATTTTGCAGAAATGGAACATATTAGGATAGATCATGCTCTCATTACAGCCTTGGTTGAGAGATGGCGTCCTGAAACAAACACCTTCCACTTCCCATCCGGTGAGGCCACTGTTACTCTTGAAGACGTGGCCTACATATACGGGCTACCTATCGATGGCCCAATTGTTACCGGGAGAACTTTCCCGAGTTCAATGGTCAGTGATGTATGTCTTGACTTACTTGGCAAGGCCCCAATTCAGGGTACCGAAGTAAATGGGATTAATATTAAATTCACTTGGCTGGAGGACAATTTCGCAGCGGTGCCATCAAATAAGAAGAGTACGAAGAAGAAAAAGAAACTTTCTAAGGATGATGAGATCTACAACACTAGGGCGTACCTTTTCTTCTTAGTTTCCAGTCAAATTATGTCAAACACATCGGGTGGAAGGGGTCCGGCATATCTTCTAGAGTTGTTCAAGGAATTTAAGCCATATGCATGGGCCCCTGCCTGTCTTGCCAATCTTTACTGGATTTTAGCAAAGGCAGTTAAATATGTTAAGGACAAGTCTGAAGATATACATCAGGAGGGATATGAAAGCAAATCACCGAACAAAACTGATGATTCTAGGAAGTTTAGAACTTTGACTGGACCTCTTCAACTTCTCCAGGTGATAACATTTTTATTTGAACATATTTACAGTTTTTCTACAACTGTTACATTTGTATTTACTTAAATAATGACTGTTTTTTGCAGCTATGGGCGTACACGAGAATGCAAATAGGACGTTGTCCCCCACCAACGGATACATGGAAAAGTGATATTGAGTTCCCATTGATGAAAACATGGGCAGTTAGGTTGAATTCATTCAAAGCTGTAACCACGCTGATTAAGACTCGAGAAGAGTTGAACAAATTGCCAGAGGACGGTGTAAGTTCAATATAATCGGATGGTATACAATTGGGATTTGATGCTTTTATCATTACAATGAAACTAATCTTGTTTTATTTCTTTTTCTGTAGTTCAAATGGCAACCATATAGCAAGTTCGGAAAGACATTCCGTCATACTGTTTCTAAAGCCGACCGTGACCTATTTTCATCTTCAACGGTCTTGGCTTTTTATTGGGTAGTGGAGCGACATAATACGGGTCGCGTTATGAAACAGTTTGGATTTGTTCAGGAAGTTCCCCCACCGTTCAGCATGCCCTATCCAAGAGTGGAGCGAGTAGAAAAAATCGTGTATGACTACAGTGCACCTGGCAGGGTACCTAATTATGTGTTGTGGGACAGTAGATCCCGGTGCAATCTGAAGGGAAAAAAAGCATCTTCAAAGACACATAATGATGAGTATATGCATTGGTATCGGGCCAACACGATCATGTACATCGGTCGAGGGCATGAGCATGAGGAGATTGATAAAAAAAAAAAAAAAAACGTGATGAACATGAGGGTTGTTGTGAGCAGAAGCACGTAAGATACCGTTGGCTCTTTCTGTCGATATAATTTTTCATTTCCACATGCCTTATGGCTGATTTTCTTGTTATGTCCACAGGTTCATCAACTCTTGCTTCACATGGAAAGGTCAGTTGACCGTGCTGTTCGGAAGAAAACCTCAATTGAGCATTTCCCGGGAATCATGGATCAGGAAGATACTCAGATTTAGATCTGGTTTGAATACCAAATTCGTCAAATTTAAGGATGACCACTTATACAGCTCAGCATCAGAAGATGTAAGCAAAAATTTCATCGATTTATTTTATTGTTACCTCAGGGATGTCATTCTATGCAATGTGTGAAATATTTTTTCCTCAATTTGATGTATTTGAAATTAAACAATGACAGGATAAAAAGGCGTCCACCGACGGATTGAGGGTTAAAAAGCCTGCATCCAAAAGAAGCCCAGGGAAAAAGAATGGAAAGAAGCAGAAGAGCGTGAAGCACAATATTGATGTTCGAGGTTCACCTATGTCACACACCCCTACTGAACATGCCCCTGAAGTAGCCAAGGAGGATTGCAGTATGGATCCAGATTCAGTAGAAAGACAAACTTCTACACCTTCCACTTCCAATGAGCCACCAGTGGTTGATATCTTTTCCACTCCTCGGGGGGCATCAACCTCGCAAGCAATAATAGTTTCACCGATCAGGGCGTCCATTGATTCACTAGTTTGGAGGTTAAAAAGATTGCCCCGAACGAGAAGATTCCATAAAAGTATGATGATTACTTACACTCAATGGGTGGATCGGAGTATTCACTCTCCAAAAGTGACAGGTTTCTACTGAATGGGTTCAAACGATATTTCAATGAGAGGTATAATGTAATTACATTACCATCGTAATGGTTTCATTCCATATATGACCTTATGTGTATTGTATTTTGCAGTAAGAATGAGCTCGACATTGTATGCACAATGGTATCCAGTGAAGTCCTCTATGCTGCTCTAGAGGAGGGAATTTGGTTCGACACCAATATTCTGTATTATTGGTTTGATGTGTTGAGGGAGAAGTGTAAAACGGCCTTTTTGGCAGACCCAAGCATTTCTGTAAGTATATAGATTCTGATTTGCAGTTAGGACTTCATCAACTTCTCCAGGTTAAAAACTCACTTTTAATTTTTTTGCAGAGCTGGTGGCAGTCTGGATTGCCAACCGCTGAAGAAGCAGCCTTCGGTCCCGGAGGTTCTCGAGTGTGTGAGGCTAGAGAATGTAAAACATTGGTTTACGTTCTTCACTCTGTCAATCATTTCACATTACTTGTTGGGTATACGGACGAGAGGAAATGGGAATTCTACAATAGTTCAAGCAGTGATCGTCATGCTTTAACTACCTGTAAACGATTTGTAAGTATACAATAATGGTACAAAAATTTAAAAGAGCTTCTTAAGGTGTTATCGTACAAGATTTAGTCAGATTTCTTTTACTGATCTTGCAGGTTGAGTGGCTGACGACGAAGTTCAGCCAATATGGGTGGGAAGACCCATACATATGGACAATCAACGTTAAAACGAACATCCCACTGCAGGAAAACGGCTACGACTGCGGTGTCTTCGCCGCTGCGTTCGCTGAGCACTGTATATTTCGTCGTCCGATTAACTTCACGCAGGCTGACATGATGTATTACCGGGAACGAGTCATCATTGAGATCTTCAAGCGCAGCTGGGAGTTGAATGCATATCGATTGAATATTGATGAGATTCCACTCGACTCAATTGATCCTGAGAAATGATGGAAATTTGATCTTTTGTTGTGATCCATTGTTGAATTTTAATTCTAATATGTACAACATTATTGTTTGGGTGCCATATAACTTTTTTTAATGTAAAAAGTTCAAATGAATGTAAAGGGAAGTTTTGTTTGCTTCTGTATGATCAAACATAGTTGTTTGGCTTTATTGAATGTTGCATTCCTATGTATTTTTTTAATGCAGCTTGTAATATGGACGTGAATGTAGTATGGTAGTTGTAGTGCATTCGCACATCCAACCATTACAGAAGTAAATAGTTTATTGTCATTGCTTAAAACTGACGACGTCGTCGCTTCACAGAACCTAATATATAGTGTCCAGTATTAAGAACTGACGACGTCGTCACTTCACAGAATCTAGTGGAACATAGTTGTGTGTTAATAACTGACGACGTCGTCGCTTCACAGAAACTTTTATAAAAATCACAGGTGTAATAAATGACGACGTCGTCGCCTCACAGAACATAGGGCAAACTATATGTTTGTTAATACTGACGACGTCGTCGCTTCACAGAATCTAGTGGAACATAATTGTGTGTTAATAACTGACGACGTCGTCGCTTCACAGAAACTTTTATAAAAAGCACAGGTGTAATAAATGACGACGTCGTCGCCTCACAGAACATAGGGCAAACTATATGTTTGTTAATACTGACGACGTCGTCGCCTCACAGAATCTAGTGGAACATAGTTGTGTGTTAATAACTGACGACGTCGTCGCTTCACAGAAACTTTTATAAAATCACAGGTGTAATAAATGACGACGTCGTCGCCTCACAGAACATAGGGCAAACTATATGTTTGTTAATACTCACGACGTCGTCGCTTCACAGAATCTAGTGGAACATAGTTGTGTGTTAATAACTGACGACGTCGTCGCTTCACAGAAACGTTTATAAAAATCACAGATATAATAAATGACGACGTCGTCGCCTCACAGAACATAGCGCAAACTATATGTTTGTTAATACTGACGACGTCGGCGCTTCACAGTATCTCGCCTAAAATAAATGGTTGCTGATACTGACGACGTCGTCGATTAACAGAAACTAGTGGAATTTATTTGTGTGTTAATAACTGACGACGTCGTCGCTTCACAGAATCTTTAAAAAAAAAAACACTTATAATAACTGACGACGTCGTTGCTTCACAGAATCTAGAGGAACATAGTTGTTTGTTAATACTGACGATGTCGTATTTTCACAGAGGGATATGGTGACAATAGTTGATAAAAGTTGATAACAAAAATGGTGACATAGTTGATAAAAGTTGATAACAAATTTGTTGAAACTGTTATATATAAAGTTGTATTACAAAAGTATGATCCACATCAAGGGATATGCACAAGATATGCTAGAAAGCTACCCCACAAAAGTATGATCCACAGCAGGGGCTATGTACAAGGTATGCTATCAAATCACCCCAACATAAAGTAGTTCTATCCCACAAAAGTATGATCCACATCAATGGATATGAACAAGTTATGCTAGAAAGCCACCCAAAAAAAGTATTTCTACCCCTCAAAAGTATGATATTGACAAGATATACTAGTTGGATCTATGCAACATGATCTGATGGTGGATTGCGACAACTCTTTCGGTTATGTCCCCTATGTTTGCAGTTAGAGCAAGTAACAACCCTGCGTTGTCGATTTCTGTCCTCAACACGAATCCGGGATTTCTTTGGACGCCCTGGTTGTTTGGTAGCACGTGGAGGCAAGACGATTTCATTTGATGTATGTTCCCATTGTCTGCTATCACGAGTGGCATGAATGACCTCACTATACGAAGCACGATAAGTAGTTGTTAGGTAACAATCCTCAACATAGTCATACGGATTCAGGTGCCTAACTTTCATCGCTGCTAGTGCATGACAGCATGGAATCCCCATTATTTCCCATCTACGACAGCTACACTTCTTCAGTTCAAGATCCACAATATCTATGAATTGTGCTGATTGAACCTGAAACTCAACGAGCCCGGCAACACGTACATGCACGCGGCGTGAGTCTTCAGCCTCTTGGCTCATTAGTTTCTCTGCATAGGGCGTTAATCGCGATGTAATATCCAGTGACTCGAGATGTCTTCTCTGGAAGAACTCCATCAACTTCGCACGGATTTCTTCGACTTGCTTTGTAATAGGAAGCACCCTAATGTCCTTTAAAAGCGCGTTCGTACATTCGGCAGCGTTGCTGGTTATCATGTCATAGCGCTGACCCTCAACAAACGCATTTGACCAACGTTGTTTTCCAATCGCATTGATATAATTATGTTGGAATTTGAGATGCATTGAGTTGAATCTTGAAGCATTGGTGTGTTTGGTGTCTCAAGCATCAAATTGTATTGGAATTATTGTCAACACTATGTCTCAATCATGTGTTGAAAGAGTGGAATTGATAGAGCTTAAAAAGAAAAATAAGAGTTGACACAGTTCAGGAATTCAGCATTCCTGAAGCAGAACACGCGGTCGACCGGGCTCTTCATGCGGTCGACCGAGCAAGAAGAAACCTGCAGAAAACAGATTTTGGTAGCTCTCAGTTATTTTCGTGACACAGTGTGTCTTCGGTCGACCGAGCCCTCAGGATGTCGACCGAGCTCGATAAGTGACTATTTCCAGATAGTGTATGATGTCGACCGAGCAAAGCATGATGTCGACCGAGCACGGGATCAGAGTTGCGCAGAAACAGAAGACTTGCACGAAAATTCAGGAACTTTTTGTATTTCGTTTGGGACTCTTTCTAAACGAATTGTAGCCTATTTTGAAGACTCTTAAGGGTTGCTAAAACCTATATAAGGGCATGTTAGGCTCGTTTTTATGTACACAACAGAAAGAGAGAAAGAAGAGAGAAAAAGAGAGAGTTTGGAGAGAATAGAGTGTTGTGGCTGTGTTGCTGTTGTGGTGCTGTTGTGCTGATGTGCTGACGTTTTCTACAGCAAGTGTGGACGAATTTGAAGCCTCATGAAGATGGTATTTTCGTTCATAAGATAAGTCTCTCTTTTATGCTTTAGATTTCTATTTGTAAGGGATTGAGAGAGAGAGAATTGTAGAGGGGAAAGGGCTGTAGATCAGTTTATCTTCTTTGCTGTAATCATCAAGTTGGTGCTTGGTGTTTTGGGGTTTGGTGATCCTGTCTGTGGGTGCAGACAAATTGTAAAGGGAGTCGGTAGCTTCCTAGATAGTTGGTGCTATCTGAAACCTAAGGGAGTCGGTGCTTCCTAGATAGTTGGTGCTATCTGAAACCTAAGGGAGTCGGTGCTTCCTAGATAGTTGGTGCTATCTGAATTTAAGGGTTGGTGCTCTTTGTCGTCGGTGCGACTAAATAAGATTCAGACCTGTACCGGATTGTTGTTCGGACGGGATTGAACCGTGGACGTAGCCTTTTGGTGAACCACGTAAAATCTGGTGTCAAATTGTGTGGTTTGATTTGAATTGTTGTTAGCAAGGACCTGAATTAAAAGAGATCACTGATTCACCCCCCCCCCTCTCAGTGATCACGAGATCTAACAATTGGTATCAGAGCGTAAGGTTTCCCTTGATAAGCTTAACACGCTAAGGGTGATCTTTGTCAAATCACATGGCAACCAGCACAGCGAATATGAAAGCACCGTTGTTTGATGGTTCTAATTACAGCTTTTGGAAGATTAGAATGCAGGCCTTCATCAAATCTCTTGGCTATGATGTCTGGGAGACTGTCAGAGTCGGTTACAATTCTGCCATTGTACCCACTGATGCTGCAACGAAGAAGTTAGCAGACAACGACTCTAAGGCGCAGAATGCACTCTTTAGCGGCCTTGTTGACAGCGAGCTGATCAAAGTTATAGCATGCAAGACAGCCAAGGAAATCTGGGATAAGCTGAAAAGCATCCATGAAGGAGATGAGAAGATCAAAGAAGCGAAATTGCAAACTCATCGCTCCCAATTTGAGTCTCTTCGCATGGAGGATAACGAGAATGTTGATTCTTACATGCAACGGGTGAATGAAGTCACGAATGACATTCGTGGACTAGGAGAGGAGATTAAAGAACCAATCATCGTCAAAAAGGTTCTAAGATCTCTCCTTCCCCGGTTTGATTCTAAAGTCTCAGCCATAGAAGAAGCCAAAGATCTGAACGAGTTTTCAATGGATGAGCTGCATGGTTCTCTCACTGCCTATGAGATGCGCATAGGTAAGATGTCTTCATCGGATAGAGAAGCGGCCTTCAAAGTTCAGAAAAAGGCAAAAGAGATTGCTGGTCATGATTCTGATGATGATGAGCTTGAGGCTCAATTTATTAGAAGGCTGAAGAAAGGAAGCAATGGCAAGTATAAAGGGAAGCTACCCTTTAAATGCTTCAATTGTGGCGGTGTTGGCCACTTTGCTGCGAAGTGCCCGCTGAAAGAAGACAATGATAATGACTCTTATGTTGATAAGAGTAAATGGAAGAAGAATTTCAGAAAGAAGGGCAAAGCAAAGAGCTTCATCAGTCAGCATAATGACAGCACGTCTGAATCTTCGGACGATGATGAATCAGTCGAGGCGACTGAAGCACTCTTCATGGTTACTATTGAAGAAGACGATGAGCAAGAGCTGGAAAACGAAGAGGAGGCTGAAGTGAATCTTGAAGAAGAGCTCATTGCTGCACTTGAGGAGCTTAGCAAGGAGCGAAGATCAAGTAAGAAAAATCTGAAACTTCTTCATGAATCTGAAATTTCAGTTATTGCTTTGAAAACTGAATTAGAAGAGTATAAAAGAATGGTAGATGTCCTAGAAATACAAATCTGTACCAAAACTGAGGAAGTGATGAAACTTGAGAATGAAATCCTTGGAGCAAGGACTGAAAATATGCAAATGAAACAAAAGCTCAAGGAGTTTCAAGCTATCAATGGTACATTGAAGCTGAATGAAATTTTGAAAGTTCAAAGACCCCCTCACTTCAGATTTGGAATAGGATTTGAGAATGGAGAATCTTCTAAGGTTACACCTTCTGTAGAGACGGTGTTTGTAAAGCAAGCTACTACACCTTCCAATTCTGTGAAGCCCACACTGCCTAGAAAAGAGCCCATTCAAGTGAGAAAGGACATGAAGCCTAACCAGCCATATAAAAGATACAAATTTTATGGCTATTGTTATCATTGCAATAGGTATGGACATAGAAGGGCAGATTGTAAATTCTATGTGAGAAACAGCCCAGTTGTGAGAAGGAACCCTTTCTCAATCCTAAATAGCCACAATATTGAGTGCTACAAGTGTCATAATTTTGGACACATGGCTAGGGATTGTAGGCTGCCTACTGCTAAACCAATTCAGGTTGAAAAGAAACCCAAGTTAGTCAAAACTTGGAGGGCAAAGAAAAGTGCAGAAAAAGGCAAGAAATCTCTCATTGTGCAAACCGCTTTCAATGCACAAAAGAAGACAGCACCATGGGTCCTTGATAGTGGCTGTTCGAGTCATATGACTGGTGATAAAGAAAAATTCATCAAGTTACAGCACTATGAAGGTGGTTCGGTAAAGTTTGGTAACAATGATGGTGCCAAAATTGTTGGAAAAGGTGTTGTTCAGCTGATGGCAAACAAGATCAGATCTGAAGAGGTCTTATATGTGTCTGGATTGAGACACAATCTGTTGAGTGTGACCCAGATCTGTGATAAGGGCCACGAAATTGTTTTTACTAAGAATGGGTTTGCTATCAAGAAGAGTAGCAACGGCAAAACAGTGGCTACTGGGTCAAGGACAGCTGGAAATCTTTACACCTTGTCAGATGGAGCTGAAAAGACATGCTTATTGAGTCGGTCAGAAGAGAGTTGGTTGTGGCACAAACGCCTTGGGCATCTAAACTTTGGCAACATGTCAAAGATTTGCAATTCAAAGGCTGTTAGAGGTATGGCTACAGTTGAAAAGCCTTCAAACCCCATTTGTGACTCTTGTCAAAAGGGAAAGCAAACGAGGGTAATGTTCAAGACGAAGGAGCATCATACGAAGAAACCTCTTGAGCTGGTACACACTGATCTCTGTGGACCGATGCGGACTCAAAGCACCAATGGAGATAAGTATTTTATGCTTTGCATTGATGATTTTACTCGCATGACATGGGTATTATTTCTTAAGCATAAACATCAAGCACTTGATCGGTTCAAAGTGTTTAAAGCACAGGTTGAAAACATGCTAGGGAAGCAGATCAAGACGCTAAGGTCTGATCGTGGAGGCGAATTCACATCTGATGAATTCACTAAGTATTGTGAACATCATGGCATCCAAAGACAATACTCAGCCCCTAGAACTCCACAGCAGAATGGAGTTGTTGAGCGCAAGAACCGCACTGTGCAAGAAATGGCACGCACCATGCTGATTGAAAGTAAGATGGCTGATAAGTATTGGAAAGAGGCGATTCATACGGCTGTTTATATTCAGAATCGTTGCTTGATCAGGCCACATGAAGATAAAACACCTTATGAGCTATGGTTTGGAAGAAAAGCTACAGTCAAGCACTTCAGAGTCTTCGGTAGCAAGTGTTACATCAAGCGGCTCGAACAAAATCCGGGCAAATTTGAAGAAAGAGCCGATGAAGGTATTTTTCTGGGTTACTCATCCTCTAGTAAAGCTTACAGATGCCTTAACAAAAGGACCAGAAAAATTATTGAAAGTGCTGATGTTAGAATTGATGAAAACCATGAGTCAAAGAAGGTAACTCATAATGACAGTCCAGTGTATGAGGACTCGAGTGAGATTGATGATGAAGTGGCTGAACCTGATTCTGAAAAGGCAAAAGATGATTCAGAGGATACTTCTCCTAGAAAGAAAAGTACTTGGGTAGAGCAACACCCTAAGGATCAAATCATTGGAGATCCTGAGGCCGGTGTAAAAACTAGACAAAGTGTAGTTAGCAATTACTCACTTGTGTCCACCATTGAGCCCAAGACAGTAGCTGAAGCTAGTCTAGATGAAAGCTGGTTAAAAGCTATGCATGAGGAGTTGGAGCAGATTGAGAAAAACTCCACATGGGAACTAGTCCCTAGACCTACTGATAAGAATGTGATTGGTACAAAATGGGTCTTTCGGAACAAGCTGAATGAAGATGGTCAGGTCATACGAAACAAGGCAAGGTTGGTTTGTAAAGGCTATGCACAAGTTGAAGGCATAGATTTTGAAGAGACCTTTGCACCGGTGGCTCGTCTGGAAGCCATTCGTATGTTTCTTGCATTGGCTGCCTATAAAACCTTCAAGGTATTTCAGATGGATGTTAAGTCAGCTTTCTTGAATGGTTTACTTGAAGAAGAGGTCTACATTGAGCAACCTGATGGCTTTCTAATTAGCAAAAATTCAGACTTAGTTTGCAAGCTGAAGAAGGCTCTATATGGACTGAAACAGGCGCCAAGGGCATGGTATGCAAGGCTGGATCTTTATCTTCGCAAGATCGGTTTTGGAAAAGGACTTGTTGATAGCAATCTGTATGTCAAATCTGATTCAAGCAAACAGCTGGTGGTTATTGTTTATGTTGATGACATAATATTTGGAGGCAATGATGAGAATATGTGCAGGATTTTTGCTGAAGATATGACGAAAGAATTTGAGATGTCTATGCTTGGAGAGCTAAAGTTCTTCCTAGGATTACAAGTTCAGCAGCTAAAAAATGGTATTTTTATATCTCAGATGAAATATATAAAGGAAATGCTGAAGCGTTTTAACATGGAAGACAGCAAGCCCGTGAGCACGCCAATGACAACGAACACGAAACTTAGCAAAGATGATAAGGCTTCGTCCGTTGATCACACCACCTATCGTTCTATGATAGGAAGCTTGCTTTACTTGACTGCTACAAGACCAGATCTTCTACAAGCAGTATGTATGGTGGCTCGATTTCAAGCATCACCAACTGAGACGCACCTTACAGCAGTGAAAAGGATATTTCGATATCTAAAAGGTACTATGGAGCTTGGAATATGGTATCCTAAAGGTAAATCCTTTACTCTTGTCGCATACTCAGACGCCGATTGGGCTGGTTGCGTAGATGATCGCAAGAGTACAAGTGGTGGTGCATTCTATCTTGGTGATAGATTGGTAGCTTGGCATAGCAAGAAGCAAGACTCCGTCTCACTTTCGACAGCGGAAGCAGAATATATTGCAGCGGCAACTTGTTGTACGCAAGTGTTATGGATGCGGCAAATGCTCTCTGATTTAGGAGTTCCAACAACAGATCCTACGCCGATCCTCTGTGATAACACTAGTGCAATTCATATCTCCAAGAATCCAGTTCAGCATTCAAGGACTAAGCATGTTGCAATCCGCTATCACTTTCTCAAGGATAAAGTTGCAGATGGTGAGGTAAAGTTGGAATACGTTCCTACTACTGAGCAAGTGGCTGATATCTTCACAAAACCTTTGCCAAAGGAAGTCTTCGAGTATCTCCGAAAGAAATTAGGAGTTACTCACTCTCCTACACCTTAGGAGATGTGCCAGAAAGGGGGAGCAATGAATTCGTTGAATATCTTATTTGCTCCTAGATTGGTCCCTTTGGAATTATTGTCAAAGGGGGAGAAGATTATGCATGGAAAGGTTGATATGCATGTCATCTTGAGAAGGTTATCTGGAGATTGGTATCAAGTTATGCTGAGAAGATTATGCAAGGAAAGACTATATGCATGTTGAAGTTAGTCTTATGATAAGAAGATGGAAATATGATAGCATGAGGAAGATGGAAGATTGGAATGAAAATTGGTATCAAGATAGTGAATGAGAAGATCATGATCCAAGGGGAGTTTATTGTTCTAAAAAGGCTCTATGATGTCAACATGTTCCAAGTGTCTGTGTTGAAGTTCCAAGTGTTGCCAACAATTCCAAAGGGGGAGATTGTTGGAATTTGAGATGCATTGAGTTGAATCTTGAAGCATTGGTGTGTTTGGTGTCTCAAGCATCAAATTGTATTGGAATTATTGTCAACACTATGTCTCAATCATGTGTTGAAAGAGTGGAATTGATAGAGCTTAAAAAGAAAAATAAGAGTTGACACAGTTCAGGAATTCAGCATTCCTGAAGCAGAACACGCGGTCGACCGGGCTCTTCATGCGGTCGACCGAGCAAGAAGAAACCTGCAGAAAACAGATTTTGGTAGCTCTCAGTTATTTTCGTGACACAGTGTGTCTTCGGTCGACCGAGCCCTCAGGATGTCGACCGAGCTCGATAAGTGACTATTTCCAGATAGTGTATGATGTCGACCGAGCAAAGCATGATGTCGACCGAGCACGGGATCAGAGTTGCGCAGAAACAGAAGACTTGCACGAAAATTCAGGAACTTTTTGTATTTCGTTTGGGACTCTTTCTAAACGAATTGTAGCCTATTTTGAAGACTCTTAAGGGTTGCTAAAACCTATATAAGGGCATGTTAGGCTCGTTTTTATGTACACAACAGAAAGAGAGAAAGAAGAGAGAAAAAGAGAGAGTTTGGAGAGAATAGAGTGTTGTGGCTGTGTTGCTGTTGTGGTGCTGTTGTGCTGATGTGCTGACGTTTTCTACAGCAAGTGTGGACGAATTTGAAGCCTCATGAAGATGGTATTTTCGTTCATAAGATAAGTCTCTCTTTTATGCTTTAGATTTCTATTTGTAAGGGATTGAGAGAGAGAGAATTGTAGAGGGGAAAGGGCTGTAGATCAGTTTATCTTCTTTGCTGTAATCATCAAGTTGGTGCTTGGTGTTTTGGGGTTTGGTGATCCTGTCTGTGGGTGCAGACAAATTGTAAAGGGAGTCGGTGCTTCCTAGATAGTTGGTGCTATCTGAAACCTAAGGGAGTCGGTGCTTCCTAGATAGTTGGTGCTATCTGAAACCTAAGGGAGTCGGTGCTTCCTAGATAGTTGGTGCTATCTGAATTTAAGGGTTGGTGCTCTTTGTCGTCGGTGCGACTAAATAAGATTCAGACCTGTACCAGATTGTTGTTCGGACGGGATTGAACCGTGGACGTAGCCTTTTGGTGAACCACGTAAAATCTGGTGTCAAATTGTGTGGTTTGATTTGAATTGTTGTTAGCAAGGACCTGAATTAAAAGAGATCACTGATTCACCCCCCCCTCTCAGTGATCACGAGATCTAACAAATTATGCGCCCCTTGGTCTACAGACATGATGTCATTCATATAGGCCTCATACTCACATGGTCTAAAAGACTTGGCAGCCCGCCAGAATTTCAATACAATGGCACGATCACAGAAGACTGTTTTAATGTTCTCTGCAATGTGATAACAACAGTAGCAGTGAATCGCGCTTGGAATGATGTTGGCCAATGCCGGGATAAGACCCTTTTGTCGATCAGACACAATAGTCAAATTTGTTGGACTTCCCAAAGCAAGAGATAGGTTGGCAAGAAACCACTCCCAACTGTCACGACGTTCGGCCTCGGCCAAAGCGAAAGCTATAGGAAATAGCTTATGATTACCATCATAGGTGACAGCCACTAGAAGCACACCCGGATACTTGCCCCGAAGATGTGACCCATCAACAGCGATCATCGGCCTCATCGACGAACAGAATGATCGGATGCAAGGACCGAAAGCCCAGAAGAATCTTCTAAACCTGTCTTCAACAGTCGTGTCGATATTAGTCACAGTACCTGGATTGGTCATGTGTAATTCTTTACAATATAGAGGTAAAATCTTAAAAGATTCTTCATATGATCCCCGAACTACACGCAAGGCCATCTCTTTTGCAATATGTGCTTTTCTATAAGTGATACGGGTGCCAAACTCCTTTTGGTATTCATTCATAATTTCTTTTGGCTTCAAGTGGTTATTGCATCGGACTCTGTCCTCAATGAACTCTTCAATAAGTTTCGAGGATGCTTGGGGATGTGTCATTCCCATCATTGGTTTTGAGCAACAATGTCTTGGGTTATAAGTCCGCACCTTAAATTCCGGGCCTGAATCAACGATGGAAGCATGTATACGCCAGGGACAACAATCATCTCTGCAACGTGCCGTGACTTTTTTCGTCTTGGTCGACAGATGTCGTAGAGTAAAATTGTTATAAATTGCAAATTTCGCAAGAGATCTTCTGAAGCTTTCACGATCAGGAAATTGACGCCCTACCCACATTTCTCGTGCTGAGTCCGTACCAGTATCGGCTATAACATCTTGAGGGGCCATTGTGTCTACAAAATTGTTATCTCCCATAGCCACTGAATGAAGCACAGCCTGAATGGTTTCAGATCCTTGTTGATTACCAATATAATTGACATCTTCCATAGCAAGTGAATGATCCACAGCATGAATGGTTTCACCTCCTTGTTCATTACCCCCGGAATTGACATCTTCAATAGTAAATGAATGATTCATAGCATGATCCACTTCAGCTCCTTGTTCATTGCCAACAAAATTTACATCTTCCGAATGAAATGAATGATTCGCATCATGATTGGTTTCGGTGCCTTGTTTATTACCAGCCATCATCGAAGAGGGAGTTCCACGAACCATTGATATATCAAAAGTAGCACATACAGCATCGTGTGCATCAACAGCCTCTCGATCTAAACCATCCACATCAAAAACAGCTCTTGTAGAACGATTTGTTGCATGAGGATCCAATGAGGTAGAGAAATGCATATCAACGTTTTCATGGAGATCCACGGTGGGAAATACTAGGCCAGACGTGGGCATTTTTATCTCGCAAATCCCTTTGCACATTTTCTTCTTGGCACTTGGACAGCCAACCTTCACTCGTTCTCTGCAAGGCATGGACAAGAATTTAAGTTAGGCACGACAAGTGCAACTATATAAGTATTAAAAAAAATAGAACATAGATACGTACCTAGAGCCTTCGCGTTTCTTGTTATTAACGTGTAGTTTCCTGTTGACATAAACATGTAGCCCATGTTGCTCACTTCCAGACGCCATCAACATTCCCAGCATATCATTTTCATCTTCCAAATTGATCAACGAAAAAACGAGTCCATTGTGATGAAGGTATTTCATGCTTACATCCTTGATATTTGCATCCCAATTAGACAGTGCAATGGCTTCATTCATCAACATGTCATATGTTAAGGTCTTAGGTAGAGACCTCATCTTCTGTCTTCCACCATTGTAGACCGGGCGTATAATGTCAAAGACAAACTCTCCATCAAAGTGAAATATGATGGAAATCTCAGACTTGGTCATTCTGCCGACGCAAATAAAGCATATATTAATTTGGTGGTATTAGCAAATGTAGTCCAAGGGTCACCTTTCACATAATGCTAATAGAGAGATGATTGTATGGGTCAAACTGTCCATTTCTATTTCTATTTACAAGGAAAAAAATCACAAGAGAAGTTAACTCCCCTAAAACTGTTTTTTCCTAGGGTTACTGACAGATGAGGACTGAAAATGAAATCATTTTATGGGTGTTTGCTCCCACATTATACAAGACATATTCACCAAGATTTCTGCACGTATTTGAGTACCCATCTTCATATTACTTATAAGGGTTTAACCCTTACGTGCAAATACGTAGATTCACAATCTTCATATGCTCTCAACTAGGGGTTGTGACAATAAACAACCTTAGAAGCACCGGAGTTGTTACCTTTCTCAAAAGCCTTAATGAACTTTTCTCAAAAAAATGTATATCAAATGCCCTATTGAACTTTTCTGAAAAGGGTGAACATGAAACAAAGAATCTTTGGTAGCTAATGCATGAAAGAACACATAAATATCGATATACCTACCTCTTAATGGAGTTCAACAACCTCCATAAAGAAGCCCACCCGTTGGGGAAGACGCCTGCATCGTCTCTATTCGTCGGCAGCTAAAAAGGATCCCACGAAAACGAAGCTGTGACGGGATATGTATATATATATATAGAACATAAGCGACGACGTCGATACTAACCCACTATTATAAGTGACGACGTCGTCGCTTGTAGAAAATAAGCAAAAAAATATATTTTCTGGCGGGAAGACCCGTTCCGTTACATATTATCTATGGGAACCTCTTCCGTTGAGTGGCCAACTAGGGTCCTTTTTCAGGTAAAATTCTCTTGATTTATTATGCTTCCAATGTTCGATCACCCTCTAAAATTAGAACATAGATTATGTGCTATATATTCCAACTTTCTTATCGACTCCTAGAAATGAAGAATGCCTTATAGTAAAGAATAGAGTGATTAAGAAATGAGGTTAGGATCAAGCCGTTAGAGGTTTTGTTTTTTTTTAACCCAGCCTAGGGGATTAGGACACAAGAGGGCCCACCAACCACGATTGCTGCGATAATGCTTTTGACGTCTCCTGGGGCATTCAATATCTTGGTTGTTATGCTGATCATTATTTTTACGCTTGGTTTATTTACCACTATTACTGATTTCACAATCGAAGTGCTCGACACTTACAGGGTAGTGATACATTTATGTGATTCTTGGTTTCCTATTGCATCACATCGCCTATCCGCGTAAGATCACATTTGAATGGCTGTGATCGGCTTTTTGGTTTTCCAGAAAATATTGGATATGTAGGACTCCTCCCCTACTGGGTTAGAAGGATGTCCAATAGTGTGATGGCCGAGAATTGGATAATTGCCTTGGGGGCCATTGCCAATTGGATAAGTCTAATCACGTACGACTTCGGAGTATTCGGCCCAGCATGTCAATCTTTCAACTCATTCGTGGATTCTTGATTGGGCTCTATTGGCTAAGTAGGTTCGCTTGCCAGTTGGATATGCTCAAGCGAGAGTGGGCACTCCTAGGACATATCTGAAAGAGTAGGGCTCTATTTTGGACAGGTTGAAGGCCAATATGTGAGTTCCAATGAAGATGACCCATCGGTCACAAGGAAAATTCGATCCAAAATGGGACGGCCCATTTTTCGTGAACACAATATATTCTAATGACGATTATCATCTCTCGGATCTACAAAGAAATAGACAAGAACTGCCAATTAACAATAGTTTTTTTTTTTTTAAAACAAGATAATTTTCATGAGGAAATGAGAAGAAGTTAAGAGGAAAGCCATCACCCTCGAAGATAAACTAGTGTTGAAGAGAAGAAATGAGAAAAATACACTCCTATTATTGCTAAGTCGGAGAAACAATAAAGTGGGTGTCCTTGCTAATTTAGACTACAATATATATCAACCCATGCATGGACACGCCATTAGGAGCGGAATCATATGGGCTGGTTGCAATGGCCGGGCTTGTAGGATTGCATGTAGTGGACGATTTCAATCCTTGCACAATCGACCACTGTCCAATTTCTAATTCTATTAAAGTTGTGATTAGAGACCCTTTTTTACTCCTGTGTCATGCTAATAATTAATTATCAATTGTATGACCTTTGCTTATTGAATGCATTTAATGTCATCTTTAACCTCAATTGGGTTAGTAAAAGCATGTTCGTTGTAATAATTTTATTTCTATTCTGCAGAATATATGCTTTTAATGTTGAGTCAGGTTCTCAATTAAGTTAGACGGTATTTATTTATGGTAATAGAAAATCAATTTGGGAACCATGTAGTGCTTCTCACGTTCAAAGGTGTTTAAACACGATAAAAACTTAGGATTCGATGTGCTAATCATGCTTTAGGTTCATAGGTTTAGTAGGTCAATATTCGACCCGTTCAATTGACCATCGTCAGCCCCCCTCATACAAAAATCCTAGGCCCGCCACTGCACGCCATCCCCTTGGGGCTCCTAGTGGGCCCTACTAAAAAACACTAAAATGCATTAATGCTTGAACTCATATTGGCCACCAATGACCGGCACTAAAATCATCTATATAATAAGGGGGGGACAGTTTTTGAATTCCTGGACTCTTTCCCCACCCTTGGATTTGTGTACATATTTATGTACATAAATCCTAGGGCTGAGAAGGGATTCAAGGTCTTGGTAATTTTGTAATTATTTGAAAACAAAGGGGCAGTAACTTCCTTGAGATCTTGGTAATTTTGTAATTATTTAAAAACAAATGGGCAGTAACTTCCGTGAGATCTTGGTGATTTTGTAATTATTTAAAAACGAAGGGGCAGTAACTTCCGTGAGATCTTAGTAATTAATTATTTGAAAACAAAGGGCCAGTAACAAAGGGGTGGTAACTTCCGTGAGATCTTGGTAATTATTTGAAAATAAAGGGGCAGTAACTTCGATGAAAGTTAGTTGTTTTTAGTGCATTTGATTATTGGGTTAAGGCTGGAGATTTATTTTTCTTTACATTATTCTTCTTTGGAGTCTGATTACTGGGTTTTCTTTCTTTTTTGGTGTATTTAATTTAATTGGGGGTTTTTGGTGGTTAGTATTTGATGATCTAAATGCCTAATTAACTTATTGCATTCCTGGATTTTCTTTGTTATTATAATTGTTTGATTGTGGGTCTTTTTGTTTACTTCTTTTTATTCTATTTTCAATTTGGTCATATTTGATTAAGTTATTGCATTCCTAGATATATAAATAGATATATTCTTATTTTAAATTTAACGTCGTGCGCCGTGCCTTCAGGCACGGGAAATTTCTAGTATACAATATTTGGGAGTAACCATGACTCCAACAATGTCATTAATGCATGCACATAACTAGCGCATTCTACAAATCATGCAAATTAATTATTTAAAACACTAATGCAAATTACATGGGTCATACAAAAAATGGGTTGTTCCATGGATGCATACATAAAAAATTAACTTACCATTTAATGCACGAAAATCCAAATCACTAGTTTTTCTATATTCTTCATTCAAGAATAAATGAAATTATTCAATTTTCCATGGCACTATTCAGGTGGAAAAAATTGCATGAAATGGGTCCCATGTTGTTAATCAATTATGCATGATCAATTCATTTAAAGAATCGAGATTATCACCCTTAATAATAATTCACAATAATGCTATGATGGCGTCCAGTATTATGAATGCAAATAAACCCAGGGTCAAGTCCTTGCATATATACAGGAAGTCTCTCCTAGCGGGTATGACCAGATCACCGAAAGATTTTGACAAAACCACAATAGGATGATGTCTCACAGGCATTCAGGCTTGTAAGTATAGTTCTGGCGTTATGGCCTTCACAAGAGTAGCTATATATACACATGAGTATGTATTGAAACACTATTTGAATGAAGCATCTTCTACTTTTAAAAATAATTTTTTCTGTAAATATCCTTTATAAATCATATGATGTGTTATTATGTGCTATGAAAAATGAAAAAAAAAATACAAAACAACTTCATTTTAAATATTGATTAAGATTTTCTATTTTATAAGAATCGTATGGACATTCAGGACATCTCAAAGGCAAGAAGAAGCTCCTTGCAGCCATATTATCTGTCATCTCAGTGGTGCTTTTACTTTGTTTTCGTGGATATTATTGGTGGAAGAAGAAAAAAGGTATTGATTATTGATTTGCCTAATATAGGAACAAGAAGATATAAATTTTTAAGTAGCAACTTTATGTTCTTTTTGTAGGACGTAAGATGTATGAAAGATATGGAGATGTATTTAATGACAATGAGACAGAAGATAACGACAGAGGCTCAGAATTACAACTATTTAGTTTCAATGTTATAGTAGCTATCACAAAAAACTTCTCCGAATCAAATATGATCGGAAAGGGTGGGTTTGGACTTGTTTACAAGGTATGACTCCATTTCATTTATAACTTAATTCAAGCAGAAAGTATAAACTTTTATAGACCAAAAAGTGGACTTCCTTTAAAGGGGACATTTTTTGGTAATGATTCCAATTATTTGGATAGGTTATTTGATGCATCAGAACATATTCCACAATGGGAGATTCTCAATATCCACTACTTGTTTGTTCTATTGCTTCCTTTAATCTGCTTAATGGCCAAAGATCAGACGCCTAGGACTTACAAATTTGTAAATTTCTAGATCATCCAGTTTGAGCCCATTAAGCAAATTAAAGCATAGCTTGTCTAAACAAGGATGGTTTAAGATAATTTATTCGCTGGAATGAATCAATTGTTGATATTGCCTCTTGAAGTGGAAAATTTTACATGCCTTTTGGCTCTGACAATGTTGTAAAGCATGACTTGATTTTAGGGACAACTACCGAATGGACAAGAGATAGCGCTGAAAAGACTTTCTAAGAATTCTGGACAAGGAATAGACGAATTCAAAAATGAGGTTAAATTGATTGCCAAACTTCAACATAAGAATCTTGTTAGACTCTTGGGTTGTTGCATTAGTGGAGAAGAAAAGATATTGATCTATGAATATATGCGTAACAAGAGCTTGGACTCCTTGCTTTTTGGTACGTATTGTTCCTCTTACAACTCTTATCATCTTCTAAGTATACTTTTATACTAGCATAAAGGAATAAGAAATTGTAATATTATGTCTAAACGGTAAATATGGTTTTGTACTTAAGAACGTCTTTGTCAATAGTTATTGCGGAAACTTCTTGTTTTCTTACATCGCAAAACCACTCTATTAAATGATCAAACGATATATTATTTAGAATATGCTGAAGGAAAAGGAATTATTGCTAAACACGAGCATATCTTGTATGGAGTTTGTGAAGATCGTGTTTTGGTTTTTACACAATAACACTGCTCATATGATTACAAAGTTCCTACTATTGAACAATTTTATGTGTACAAATATGCAATTACAGTTATATAAACAGATTGAAATGTGTCACAGATCAAAAAGGGTGCACAATATTGGATTGGAGAAAGAGGTTCAACATCATTGTTGGCATAGCTCGAGGAATTTTATATCTACACGAAGATTCCAGGCTAAGAATTATTCATCGGGATCTTAAAGCTAGTAATATTCTTTTAGACGATGACATGAACCCTAAAATCTCAGATTTTGGTATGGCAAGAATATTTGGTGGAAATCAAACTCAAGCAAACACTAATAGAGTGGTCGGAACTTAGTAAGTAACATACTCAAACGCACACACGTTTCTTGTACTTCTAAAGGAATTCCATGTTCAATGCTAGGAAAGGTCAAAATATGCATCATCATTTTAACATTTTATACTATTTGCTACTATGCAGTGGTTATATGTCACCCGAGTATGCCATGGATGGGCTTTTCTCAATTAAATCAGATGTCTTTAGCTTTGGAGTCATACTAATAGAGATTATCAGTGGGAGGAGAAATAACTATTACAGTGACGGTCGCTCAATGAATTTAATAGGACATGTAAGTAAATAAACTCTTTTCTTTTAAAAGTAGTCTCTTAAAGGAAGATTTTCTAATAAGGCCTTAAGTTTTTGGCTTCTTTCCATAAAAAAGAAACAAAAATCAATCACGTTCAAATTAGGGTCTAACTTTTTGAGTTTTCCAAGTTTTAAATTAAGGAAAGATGGCTTGTTAAAATGCTTTCCGCCCACTTTTCTCCCCTATTTTTGTAAATGATGAAATTGCTGAAGGGTTTTGCAGGACCCATTAGAATGGATGCTAGTCTATTTAATCAAATCAATGCAGCGAATGTAACCAATCAAATAAGATAGAACTATGAAATAAATCTACCAAGCAATCGCCACAAGAAGGCAGACATAAGTTTAACGTGGAAACCCTTTCCAGGGAGAAAAACCACGATCTAGAAATCAAGATTTCACGAACTGTTACAAGATATACTCACAGCTCATTTATCTCAGTCTGTACCTCGACCTGAGGACTATAGTTGTTCTTGCACAACTTCCACTGACATTACTTTCATCGTGCACCGTTCTCCTTACTTGATCTCCTCGTACCTTGTCAACTTAGATGATCAATCTTCTACAAGAGAGAAAAAGCAACAAAACCTTCTACAGCAACCCTTAAAAACAATCTCTCAATGGCTCTAGAGAAACAAGGAAATCTCTCTTAGGGTATTCTAACCTCATATCAAGAGAGAAAATTAACCTCTTGTCTTGTGTCTTTAGGTTGAGAGAATCACCCAATATATAGCCCCAAGTTCGTCCAAGAGACTTCTGAAAATAATCCACTTAGAATAGAAGTTCTTTTCAAGCACTTTCATAGAGTTCGGACCGAACTCGATGTCTACCGCCACGCTCGCTATAGCGAGCAACATTATCGCTATATTGAGAGTGCTCTCTGCCAACCGTTTGGTTCTGACAACCAATCTCCTCCTTTTGGCAGTTCGTGGACAAAACCCTTAGAACATTACAATATGATCTACCCAAAATACATTGAATTTTAAAAAAAAAATATGCATCGTAGATTTTGCATTGCCTTTGCTTGAACATATAAATCTTAAATTGCCTTGGCTTGTAAAGCTCCCCCTAACTGCATTCGTCCCCCCTACATTTGTCCATAATTGACAAATAAATATCATCATGCAACTTCTGTCCATCTGGATCCAGTAGCTTCCCCCTCAATATTGACTCCCCCCCAATATGATCCTCATATCAGCACTGGGGTGGGAGCTTGATCTTACAGGTCAAGGGTGATGAAGCTTAGGCGCATTCACTTGCAAATTTAAATATTTCAGCAAAGTGTGTACCAATACAGAAGGTAGCTAGATCTTCTTTCTTGACGCAAATAGCTTTGGTATTCTTCTTTTTCAGCTCAGCCTTTTGTGTTTTCCATTGATTTTGATTCGGTAAACTTCGCAGCTTATTGTAATGGGGTCGAATGTGTCCTTTAATTCAACAATGATGACAAGGGGAAATTCTTTCAGGTCGTGACCCAATCTGTTTCTTTGGAGCTTTCTTTGCAACACTAACAAAATGATTAGTAACAATTGAAATTTTGATAAAATAATTTATACCTTTGGCATTAAAGTGGATACTCTGTCAACGTAGCCAATGTCATGCTTCTCAGTGTGTGCCTTTTGACTGCACAGGATGTCATCTAGTTTTTTCGATCCAGTTTTCATCCTATTCAATGAAACTTTAGCAGTATTTCACTCGAATAGAACCATCTTGAGTCTTCCATTCAGAAGAGTATTCTCTGCTTTCAAAGTCTTCATATCAGAATCCAGTAAGTCACACTTTTGTGATTCTGCAGTCAATTTGTCAGCCAACTTGTTATTTTCATCCTCCAATTTTTGTACTTTTGCAAATGCTTCTACAAGTTCAACTTTAAGGCAGAAATTCTGCTATTAAGACGCTTTCCACTTTTTTGGCCACTTTTTTATTCATCTTTAGCATCTTCATGCTCTTCTCAAACAGCGTTTGATATTCAGTTTTCCAGGCCCATTCTACCTCTTACTCACTATCATTGTGATCAGCCCCATCATCACAAGAAACTTGCGGAGTAGCAGAACATGTAGTTGCCAGAAAAGCCATGAGTTTCTCTTTGATAGTGGCAGGCTTTCCAAATTCAGACATTTTCAAATTAAAAACCCTTTTCTATGGTTTCCTATTACCACAATCACTAGCAATGTGTCCATATGCATGACACTCATAGCACTGAATCCCTTTAGAAGATTCTTCATCTTCTCAACAGATTTAAGGATTTTGGTAGAAGTGCATTCGCGGTAGATATCCATTCTACCAATATTTAGATCAATAAAATAAAATATTATAACCTGCTCTGATATCAATTAAAGGGTTTTGCAGGACCCACTAGAATAGATGCTAGTCTATTTAATCAAATCAATGCAGCCGATGTAACCAATCAAACAAGATAGAACTGGCAAATAAATCTACCAAGCAATCACCACAAGAAGGCATACACAAATTTAACGTGGAAACCCTTTATAGGGAGAAAAACCATGATCTAGAAACCAAGATTTCACGAACAGTTACAAGATATACTCATAACTCATTTACCTCAGTTTGTACCTCGACCTAAGGATTGGAGTTGTTCTTACACAACTTCCACTAACATGACTTCCACCATGCACCGTTCTCCTTACTTGATCTTCTAGCACCTTGTCAACCAAGATAATCAATCTTCTACAAGAGAGTATAAGCAGTAAAACCTTCTAAAGCTGCCCTTCAGAATAATCTCTCAATGGCTCTAGAGAAATAATGAAATCTCGCTTAGGGTATTCTAACCTCATATCAAGAGAGATAATTAACTTCTTGTCTTGTGACTTTGGGTTGAGAGAATCACCCAATATATAGCCCCCAACTTCGTCCAAGAGACTTCTAAGAATAATCCACTTAGAATAGAAGTTCTTTTCAAACACTTTCATAGAGTTCGGACCGAACTAGGTTTCTGCCACGCTCGCTATAGCGAGCAGCATTCTTGCTATAGTGAGAGTGCTCTTTGCCAACCGTTTGGTTCTGAGAGTCCTAACAACTGTCATTCTCCCTCTTCTTGGCCACTTGCTTCTATCTCTCACTTTTACATCGGCAAGCAATGGCAACCACAATGTTTGGCCTAGAAGTGCAGACACCACTCTTTTGACCATCACTTCTCCACTTTTGTCACAAATTCTCTTTCCCTTCCTCTCTTTTCCACCTCTGTCTCTTTCTTTTCTTTCTCTCCTTCTCTTTCTTTTTTCTTCCATCTTCTTCTTCATCCTCCGACCTAAACATCAGCCCCCATCTCTTCTTCTTCTATCTATTTCTCTAAACCTCCCAAACAAGCACCATTCTTGTCACCATCTCTACAAAACATCATTGTTTCTTTTTCCCTCGCAAACATCACCACACTAATTAACCACCCAGCCCACACACTTAATCAACTCACACAACCGCACCCCCACATATACATTATAGGAGCACTAATCCATTTCCTACGTCAACTCATCCACTCTACTATCAGTGTAAAAGCTGTCCAAAACCCCCTCAAGCTTCTCCCAATAGGAAATTAGGTGGAAAAAGATGTGTTTGAGTATTCTTCTATGATATTCAGAGGGGAGACTCTAGAGGGTAACGCAGCGCAACAAGTGTCAAGTCCAAGTGTCACGGAGGAGGTGGTGGTGACTCACCTTGTTTTTTCTTCTTTAATAGTAATTGACTCAGCTTTGACTCACAACAAATTATATAACTATGGCTTACAAAGATACTAATCTTCAAAAATGGGAGACCCTTGAGCTGTAAGTAAGAAAATATAAGTACCGATGTTATAAGTGCCAACATGGATATAATTTTTGTCTAATTTTGATACCTTTGTCATATTAATGGTGACAGTTGAAAAAATGTGTGGCCCGACTGCCATGGAGCCCAACCCAGATCGATCCCGGATGTGTGCCACGAATGAGCTCCCAACATGCATGTCTTGATTTGGTAGAGTCCGATAAGGATCAAACTTTTGGCGTTAGAGTTTGGATTAGGTTCAAACTCCCGGCTTGGCAGAATTTCCAAGCTGATTAGGAGATGTGGGATTTCAAGAGGGCTAGTATCCATAGTAGTCGTGACTCCTATGAATTTCTCTATATAAGGGAGATGAGAACCTTTACTTAATCATCCAATAGATCTGAAAGCATTTACAACGAGTTCACATGATCTATCTCACACCGAAAGCATGAAGGCCAAGTTCTCGACAAGTTCTGTTCTGACACCCATTTGGGACCAGCAATTCTTTCAGCGACATCATGTGATATTGATGCCCTTCTCCTAGGAGACATTTCAGCTATAGCTTACTAGAAAACAACCCACACAACCCATGGGTGATTGTGAAAAGAAAGAGGAGATAGGTTGGTGAGAAGGTGTGCTGGGGAAGATGGAGAGTGGTTGTGAGTGACCTTGTATGTGAGTTTATGTGATAAGAGTGCATAGTCTATGCTTTGGAATGGGAAGACCGGGGGGGGAGGATATCGGTTAGGCTTGTTGCTGTAGCGTCGTATGCCGAAGGTGATATGCAAATAGGCTTAAGAAAATGATGAGGGAAGTAGACGATGCAATCACGCAAATGATGATGCTCTCACTTCCAATTGCTGCTCTCCAGCAGCAGAGAAGTGAGAGATGGAGGCAAAGGGTGAAATAAAAGGTAGAAGGGCACTTTCATCACTTACAGAAGAAATGGGCGAAAAGCGGCCGCGAATCACTTTAACTGGAGAGTTAGTTATCCTTAATTAGATTTTCTTTGAAAAATTTAGACCCTAATTTGAAGATTTTTTATTTTTGTGTTTTTTTAAAAAGCCGAAGACTTAAGGCCGTGTTTGAGAATTTTCGTTTTTGAAACCATTTATTATACTGAAATTTTAGAATTGATTGTTATTTAAATATAAACAAATCATGAAAACAATTTGTGCTATATATATGTTTTAAATCTTTTCAGGTATGGGAGCTTTGGAAAGAGGATAGAATTTTGGAACTCATAGATTCATCAATGAGTATCTCCACTTCTACCAGTGAAATTTTGAGATGCATTCAAGTAGGATTATTATGTGTGCAAGAAAAAGCAATAGACAGGCCAAACATGTCATCTGTTATTTATATGCTTGGTGATGAAAGAGCAATGCCTTTACCTAAGCAACCTGCATTTTGCTTTTGGAAAGGATATTGTTCAGATCATCCACACTCATCTACCAATTGGATAGATGGTTGTTCAAGAAATGAGATAACAATCACAGAGTAAGAAGCTCGATATTGAATCAAATGCCCCAAACATTTGTAAGAAAAATTTGACTGCCCAAGTCCTATATCATTGAAGACTATTGGCAAACAATGTTTTGAAGAAGGGTGTGCTCACATGCAAGCCCAATTTTCCTTGCCACAGTGTCTACGCTATGTTGTAAGTGTCATAAAAAGCTTCAGTTACTCAAGATATTCTCAACTCATTGTCAGATCTGAAGAGCCATTTCATTGGAAACTTTTTGAGTATTTGATTCATGACACTGATGAAAAAAAAATCACCCATATGTGACCTCATACATGAGGTAAAGCTTGGGTTTGATACGAGGAATGAGATGGCTTTAAGAGTGGGCATTAGAGGCGCAGATGTGAGTTGTAATTGATTGATGTTGTGTTATTCTAGTTTTCCTTCCATTTGATTTCTGTATAATTGGTTTTCTCTTAGCATTTGAAAAGAAAACACACACTTATAGGAATAACGCTCCTGTGAGAGTAACTCTCACCGTGTCTTACGGTGAATGCCCCTCCCTTAATTTTGTGAGTTTCTTTTCCTTATGGCATTCTCTTTTCTCTAATTCATCGAAGAATGCCCAGGTTGGCCTTACTGTTGTCTTTGTCACTTGTTTTCGCACCAACTGGAGAGGGAGGATTGAGGAATGATTGTGTTTTCAATGAAAAGAAGCTTCCTCTCAATTTTGCAGCTCGTCTTATCCAATTGTGTAAGCTTTACACGCTGCAGAAGCATGGCTCTACCGAAAGGGTGACCGCTACAGTTTGTGCCTGCTGAAGAAGTATAAGTCCAGTTTGTGCCTATTTGATTTAGTGCCCAACATATGGTTTAAATCACATGTGGTTTAAATCAGGCCCAAGAATATGCCACAAGACTGACCAAAATTAACCTTGATAGTGGCCTTATCCCACTACAATTCGGGCACAAGGTGTGACCCACGCGACAAGTTCAATATCAGGTCCAAATTGGTTGCTTTTGGGGCAAAAAACTAATTGAGAACAGGCCCAGCTGTGCGAGGGCCCATTGAAATAACTGCAGTTAATGCCCAATTTTTAGTGACAAATAAAGTTGGGTTAAGTCTCATGCAATCTTCCTCAATGATGGCTACAATTCAGACCCTTAATAGGTCCGAAATAACTAGCCCAGAATGAGCCCTCATTTGGCATAACTTGTAGGCCTAAACTATTTCAAATTCTGGTCCATAAAATAGTCTGAACGAAGCACCATTATAGGTGTAGTGCAGGCCCTGAAGACTGTTTTAAACAGTACTTTAACCGTATCATTCCTTTATATGCTCGTTACGGCTCATTTTTTGTCCGTATAAACTAGCCCAGAAAGTGGACCAAGTCAAACCCATGAGTACAAACACCAGAACCTAAATGGTCCATCTCTCAAACCTTTCTCATATTGTTAAAGTCCATTCACAACAATAGTTTTATGGTGAGGGCGATGGCTCGACCACAATTATGATCGTTTAGGAGCGAGGTAACTCAAACACCCGACCTACCACCATTGAGCTACCACTTGTCCCAAAATCAATTGGTCATGGGAAACCGCACAACAATACTTTTATGATGAGGGCGAGGGCTAAACCACAATTATAACCGCTCAGGAGCGAGGGTGGATGTTGACCTCAACAGTCAGGACTAGTGAACAGGGGCATAAAACAAGAACATTATTTGTTCCATGAGAACAAAATATTTCAAAAATCATGAAAAAAAAATTACATTAAATAGAGCATAAGAAAAAATATAGAGTAGTCGGTTCACAACAGGCATATCAAATGGGTCCCAACTTTTATGTATCGCTAAACTGCCTTGCAAGAGGATAAAATACCCTGAGTCTATTAGTGGTTTGAATTTCAAAAATAGGCTCCATTGATGTATTTATAATTAATGAGCTCGGCCAATTTTTCTTAGATCTCTATGGTTGACCAGGAGCACGTATTTGGTCATGGGTTCAAAGTATTGGTACTGCATCTGCTTCTTTATCAACAACAAAAATAATAATAATAATAATAATAATTATTATTATTATTATTATTATTATTATTATTATTGTAAGTTCAATCCATCCTAGGACTCCTAATTGCCACTAGAGGCCCACCTTTTAGAAGGTTTACCTTTGCTTCATATTGGGTTCCCATGAACTTTTTGCCTTTTGACGTGACTACTTTTTTTCTGTCTTCTATCATAAGTTAAGAGAAATTATTCCAAAGATACTTTGAAATAGTCGAAATCCTCACAGGAGGCTTGGAAGGGTGGACTGGACTCAGAAAATCTCGAATTTTTAAAAATGTTTAATTATGATTAGATACTTTAATTTAACAAGCACTGTTCTTCTAATGATAATCAAATCAGTAGACCGGTAGTTGTTTTCAATTCTAAAAAAGATTTGCATAATTTGTTTACTAAATTTAATGTTTGAAGAACAGAATAATTGAAAAGATTAGAAGACACATGATCAAGCCTCATTGCTCTTAATCAAAAGATACAAATAAAAGGAAGTGGGGTTTTATATTTTTTTATCTTTTGTATTATGAAGAAATCACTGTATACAACTTCAAATCAGCCATTAATAGGCAGTGTTACATAAAGCAAACAAAAAAGAAAGAAGGAAACATTAATTAACTCATGAAATCCCTCAATTCTTGCTCTACAGCCTCTTCCAGCCATCTCTTGGACTCTTCCATCAAATCAGGGCTCAATCTAAACATCAGAATGCAAAACTCCATCTGATTCAAGCAACCATCACCATCCAAATCCCCTTCTTTCAACATACTCCAAAGCTCATCATCCTTCAACCCCTGCAACCCCAACAGGGCTGAATTCCTCTTCAAGCTCTCAAAAGTGATCACCTTCTTGTCCCTGTCCATCAACAGAGAAAACCCATTACAGAGCTCTCCCATAAACCCTTCCTCACCCAACTTATCTGCCATTGTGGGCAAGAAATCTTCGAAATCAACTGCTTTTCCAGCCATTTGGGACAATTATAAGTGATGGGTTTTTGAATATTGGAGGAGAGAAGGAGATTGAGTGGGAAGGATGAGATGGGTATGGGATTATATATAAGAGGGAGGGGAAGGGATTCCACGAAGTAGAGGCCATTGTTGCCAACCAAGATACAGCAGATTCTTGGTACTTTGGTCTGCTTCGCAGAAGTTGCAAAGGGTAGAATGGGTATAATAGCGAAAAAGTAAAATTGGGGTCGTGTTTCTTCCCCTTTATTTCCATGTGGACTGACCAGCATTTTCTGATTGAGTTACTGAAACAGTTATGCTACCATGGACTAACCCTAGTAAACCCCTTAAAAAGACCAAAAACACCCATGCCTGCATTTTGTATTTCAAGAAAAATCCTGGGTCAAGTACAACAAGAAGAAAATTGGTTTCACTTACCCTAGGACAGAAGGCATCTATTGGTCACAAGAAAATTGAGTTCGAAATTTTGATAAAAGATGGAAGAAAAAAAAAAGCTTATGAATGAAGGGAGGGACATTCTTAACTCGAGTGAAATCACTTGATGCACATTTTAGGGTTTTGTTTCGGTTAGATGATTACCGGATCTTCAAAAGGGAGAAGTAAGATTGATGCATGTTGCTAGGGATTGTAAGGTCCAGTTATAATTTGCAAAATTACCAATTCAAGACCCAAGCTCAAATTCAGAATTGACTCAGACAGAGATCGACATGTGATTTTCTCTTGAATATCCATATCAGGGCAAGACATGAGATTTACATGTTTTCACTTCTGACTCTAATTGCTTGTATCTCAATTAATGATATTTCATGAACATGTAAAAAGGGATTATGGAACATATTGAATTCAAATCTGCCATAATTATATTAATTAGATCTATATATCTGGTGGTGCTTCACAATTTGTGATTATCTGTCCATACATCTCCTCTATAAACAATAGTGACATTTCTAAGATTTACTGTATGTGTTATATGTTCTGAGGGTACAATTGTAATTCAGATACTCTTCCTAGACTACCCAACACTGCCCTTGTTTAAATTAATGAAAGTTTTTTAAGGGACTTGGAAAGAAATTTCCTGGAGGATTTGTTAAATGACTAAGAAGATAAATGGGTCTAAACACCGACCTATATATCTTCTAAAGAAGATAAAGGGAGCGAGTCCCAATGAAAGAATCATATTCAGAAACGGCAATATTTGCAATCTTTTTCCTTCTACAAGAAACATCCAAGGATGCTTCCAGTGAGAACAGCACCAACTGGAAATGCTGGCAATAGCCGGCAACATCTTTCCTCCTCACGTTTATAAAACTATTAAAAGTTCACCTACAAGGATATGTACTATGTAGTATCTGTGAATGAAGCCCAAAAAAAGTATTCATTCAATCTACATAGAGGAAGGATCAAGTGCGCCAGGTGTGCACTTTATCACCTAGCCAAACTATGAGGTCCACATGGGGTTCCACCTAGGACTGGGTTGTGGGAATTTAAAAATCTGGGTGGGCCCTGTAAGTGCACAAAAATTCACGGACCCGGGGGGGTGGTGTTCTTGCGACTCACTGAGGAGGACGAAGACTGAGGCTCCCCGTCTCCTCGCTGATGATGGAAGAACCGATGCCTGAGAACCTGGAAGAGGGAGAAGAAACAGGTCAGAGGACCCTGGCTGTGGGCAGCGCAGGGCTCTCCGATGCCTAAGTCAGTATGAGTACTGGACAGTAGGAGGAGATTTTGGGGGAGAAGGTGATACCAGTGGTTCTCTCGGACGGGGGAGAGACTGTCCCCTTGCTGTTCTGGTTTGGCCCCTTTTATTGGGGAGGAGAGGGGACAAGGAGGTGACCCTGTCAGGGAGCTATCCCATCGTGACATGTCGTGTCGCATCGGGCCATACCCGGGCGTCTGTGGACGCCGTTCTGTCAGAGGACGTGGGCGGCATGGGAGGCTCTGTCAGAGAGTATGGGCGTGCCCTTGTCTTGTCGCGCGTGCTCTATCGTGCTTAAGTGTCCAAGGGTGGACAGCTGTCAGGCCCTACCTTGGCTAGCCCTGACCGAGGTCGGGGTGTGACGCTGAGGTCGGGGAGCCGAGGGCGGGAGCCGAGGGCGGGAAGCCGAGGTGAGGCTTTTTGCCGAAGTGGGAGCACTTGGCCGAGCAGGCGGAGCGCGGACGTTTGAGATGAGCTTTGCCGAGGTGGATTAGCCGGCGCGGCAGCACGGGATGGAGAATCAGGCCAGTTATCCGGTGAGCTAGGAAATATCCCCACACAATAGCCCCCCAGCTTCTGAGCTCAATAGACTGCTCTTTGAGGTCAGAAGGTAAGTATCATGGAGGATGACTGGCTGGCAATGGACCAGAGCTAGAGGTCGGCATCACTGCTAAGCTGTAACAGGGTGCTTCTGCCGAGCTGGAGAGCCACACAACTGCCGAACTGGAGAATGGGTACCGAGATGCGCTAATGGAGATCCCACTGGCTCTTCACCAGGGGCCTGTGCCGGGCATCGGGCGCGTGGCCGAGATGAGCCTGCCGCACGCAATGGAGATCCCTCCGGCTCTTCACCAGGGGCATGTGCCGGGCATCTGGCGCGTGGCCGAGATGCGCCTGCCGCACGCAATGGAGATCCCTCCGGCTTGTCACCAGGGGCCTGTGCCGGGCATCTGGCGCGAGGGCCGAGATGCGCCTGCCGCACGCAATGGAGATCCCACTGGCTTGTCACCAGGGGCCTGTGCCGGGCATCGGGCGCGAGGGCCGAGATGCGCCTGCCGCACGCAATGGAGATCCCACTGGCTTGTCACCAGGGGCCTGTGCCGGGCATCGGGCGCGAGGGCCGAGATGCGCCTGCCGCACGCAATGGAGATCCCACTGGCTCGTCACCAGGGGCCTGTGCCGGGCATCTGGCGCGTGGCCGAGATGCGCCTGCCGCACGCAATGGAGATCCCACTGGCTTGTCACCAGGGGCCTGTGCCGGGCATCGGGCGCGAGGGCCGAGATGCGCCTGCCGCACGCAATGGAGATCCCACTGGCTCGTCACCAGGGGCCTGTGCCGGGCATCTGGCGCGAGGGCCGAGATGCGCCTGCCGCACGCAATGGAGATCCCACTGGCTCGTCACCAGGGGCCTGTGCCGGGCATCTGGCGCGAGGGCCGAGATGCGCCTGCCGCACGCAATGGAGATCCCACTGGCTTGTCACCAGGGGCCTGTGCCGGGCATCGGGCGCGAGGGCCGAGATGCGCTTGCCGCACGCAATGGAGATCCCACTGGCTCGTCACCAGGGGCCTGTGCCGGGCATCTGGCGCGTGGCCGAGATGCGCCTGCCGCACGCAATGGAGATCCCACTGGCTTGTCACCAGGGGCCTGTGCCGGGCATCGGGCGCGAGGGCCGAGATGCGCCTGCCGCACGCAATGGAGATCCCACTGGCTCGTCACCAGGGGCCTGTGCCGGGCATCAGGCGCGAGGGCCGAGATGCGCCTGCCGCACGCAATGGAGATCCCACTGGCTTGTCACCAGGGGCCTGTGCCGGGCATCGGGCGCGAGGGCCGAGATGCGCCTGCCGCACGCAATGGAGATCCCACTGGCTGGTCACCAGGGGCCTGTGCCGGGCATCGGGCGCGAGGGCCGAGATGCGCCTGCCGCACGCAATGGAGATCCCACTGGCTCGTCACCAGGGGCCTGTGCCGGGCATCTGGCGCGTGGCCGAGATGCGCCTGCCGCACGCAATGGAGATCCCACTGGCTTGTCACCAGGGGCCTGTGCCGGGCATCGGGCGCGAGGGCCGAGATGCGCCTGCCGCACGCAATGGAGATCCCACTGGCTCGTCACCAGGGGCCTGTGCCGGGCATCTGGCGCGAGGGCCGAGATGCGCCTGCCGCACGCAATGGAGATCCCACTGGCTTGTCACCAGGGGTACGAAGCTCTGGACGACTAGTGGCGGCAGAGGACCGTGCGATCAAGGCTGACAGCAGAGGACCGTGCCGTCATGACGGTAGAGGGTCGTACGATCGAAGCCGACAGTAGAGGGTCGTACCGACGTCGTCGCAGCTGACGGCGCCATCGAAGCTGACAGTAGAGGACCGTGCCGCCAAAAATGACGGTAGAGGGTCGTGCGATCAAAGCTGACGGGCGGTCGAAGCTGAAAAATGATTGGAGGCTTCAGCAGCCCCCCGAGCTGGAGGAGACTTCTGTCATGGAGGCGTCCGCCGAGATGGACGCTGCCGCGGAGCTGGAGGCATCCGCCGAGATGGAGGCGTCTGCCGAGGTGGACGTTGCCTGTTGATTGCCATTGAAATACTTCTGGGCTCGGGTTTCGTCTGCTTCTTGCCTGACGAACTGGTTTACCCTTGTCATCAGCGCTGCCATAGTGACCACGGGATGCATGACCAGGTCCCTTCGAAGCTCGTTGCCTGGCAGGAGGGCTTGTTGGAAAGACAGGATCGCTATTGCATCTGTAGTATCCTCGATCTGGCTGTAGACAGTCCAGAACCTTTTGGCGAACTGCGTGACGCTCTCGGCCTGCTTCATTCTGAGGGCCATCAGGTCGGCGATCGATCTGGGGATGACCCTGTGAGCTTGGAACTTCGTCATGAAGGAATTCCGGAGCTGCTGCCAACTTTTGATTGATCCTTGGGGGAGTGCGCAGAACCACTTTAGGGGGAGGTCCCCGAGGCTGGAGGAGAAGACTCTGCAGTTTAGGTGGCCTGCATCGCTCCACACCGACATCCTCTGAGTGAAGTGCCGGAGGTGTGCTGCTGGATCCGAGGTTCCGTCGTAAACGACGAACCTCGGGATTTTGAAGTCTTCGGGAAGGGGGAAGCTCCTGATCTCTGGAGAGAGGGGAGATGTGCCGAGACCGTCAGAGTTTGGCCGAACTCGAGCGAAACCGGCAGCCTCCAAGTTTTGTCGTACTGCTTGCTCGATGCGTCGATCAAGCCACTTTCTGATGTCGTGGTTGTTGTCCGGAGCTTGGTTGCTTCTGTTGTCCTTCAGGGTGCGCCTTTTGGAAGGTGGAGTCGAGGTCGAACCCTTAGAGGATGAACCCGACTGAGTACCCTGCTGTTGGACGCTTGCTGGATTAGATCTTGCTCCTGACCTTTCCCGGTGGGGGACCGTCGGCAGCTGTGTCGACAGTGTCAGCGGTTCCTTTCCCTTTCTGGTTCTCCGAGGCATGGTGTTTGGGAAGATGGCTTTTTGTAGCGTTTCCCACAGACGGCGCCAATTGTAAGTGCACAAAAATTCACGGACCCGGGGGGGTGGTGTTCTTGCGACTCACTGAGGAGGACGAAGACTGAGGCTCCCCGTCTCCTCGCTGATGATGGAAGAACCGATGCCTGAGAACCTGGAAGAGGGAGAAGAAACAGGTCAGAGGACCCTGGCTGTGGGCAGCGCAGGGCTCTCCGATGCCTAAGTCAGTATGAGTACTGGACAGTAGGAGGAGATTTTGGGGGAGAAGGTGATACCAGTGGTTCTCTCGGACGGGGGAGAGACTGTCCCCTTGCTGTTCTGGTTTGGCCCCTTTTATTGGGGAGGAGAGGGGACAAGGAGGTGACCCTGTCAGGGAGCTATCCCATCGTGACATGTCGTGTCGCATCGGGCCATACCCGGGCGTCTGTGGACGCCGTTCTGTCAGAGGACGTGGGCGGCATGGGAGGCTCTGTCAGAGAGTATGGGCGTGCCCTTGTCTTGTCGCGCGTGCTCTATCGTGCTTAAGTGTCCAAGGGTGGACAGCTGTCAGGCCCTACCTTGGCTAGCCCTGACCGAGGTCGGGGTGTGACGCTGAGGTCGGGAGCCGAGGGCGGAAGCCGAGGGCGGGAAGCCGAGGTGAGGCTTTTGCCGAAGTGGGAGCACTTGGCCGAGCAGGCGGAGCGCGGACGTTTGAGATGAGCTTTGCCGAGGTGGATTAGCCGGCGCGGCAGCACGGGATGGAGAATCAGGCCAGTTATCCGGTGAGCTAGGAAATATCCCCACACAGGCCCTATCTACCTACAAAGTTTGTGGCCCAAAAATATCAAATGTTTTAACAGTCCATTTGGATGGACATGCAGCTGATTTTTTATGGGCCCACCAATTAATTCAAAAGGGTGTAAAGCCCCATTCAGATGGACCAAAAGTGGGCCCCACAATCAGGGGTGCACCATGTGCATGGTGTGCACCAACCATGTGCGTGGTGTGCACCAATTCATCCTTATTGTATTTATATGACAATTCATCCCGACTGTGTTTGGAATGGGGTGTTTTTGTCCAACATAAGCTTACCCCACTTTAGGCTAGTCTCGGGCTGTAGGTTTTGTACTCATGCTGGATTCGGGCATTTTATTTAGGCCCATTTAATAGATGGACTGTACCTAGGTTAAGTGGTAGAGAGCCTGAAGTTCAGCCTGACCCAAATATAAGAAATATTAGCACAGAGTGTTTGAGAGGGGACTCAAAAACCTTCCATCTTACACACACATAAGTCTTGTCACCTCTTAAGCTACAATTTGGAATTTTACATGCAAGCCCATTTTTATTTTTATGAAGCAAGCTCGGCACAGGCTTGGGCTAGCCAATTAAGGCCCGATAATTTGGGCATGGGCTGATTTTGGACATATATTTTAGAGATCGGGCTGGACCTGGATATACCTTTGCCCTGCCCAACCCAGCCCATGACCACACCAACCAGTTGTTGGTTCACTGCCGCAAAGATTGTCGCTAACACCTGTAGTAAAAAATTTAGCCCCAATAGCATATGTAAATCCTTAATTTATATTTGGAAAATATTCAAGTGAAAACTAGTTCTCACCTATTATATGAGAACTTTTTTGCGGGGCCCAACTAGCAACTCATCCAAATCTAGCAACCAATAGGAGACCCTGTGATAGTCACTAATCCCAAGGATTTGCATACACCCGAATGAACTGAACCGTTGGATCGATGGTTGATTATTTTTTCTGAATATGAAGCCATTAAACTTGTGGGCCACGGATGAAGGGTTTAGGGCCATGTGTTTGGGGTCAAACTTGATACTTAGTGTGGTCTCACATAGATCTTTCCATCCCACCTAGTCCCATCCCCAAATGGGGTCCACAATTGGGCCCCACAAAAAAGTTCTCACATAATATGTGAGAACAGTTCCCATCTGAATATTACCCATTTATATTTTACTTATAAGAGATGCTTACACCGTAGGAAGAGTTGAAAACAAAGCCACACGTGGTTCAAAAGTAATGTTTTAAAGGTTATTTGTTTGTGGTTATTTACATACGTAAATAATTCACTTGCTATTGTTTGTGTATTATCAAGTTTGTTTGTTCTCATTTGCACATGTAATACATAAATAAAGTATGAAAATGGAGTGTAAATAAGACTATTTGTACACCAGAATCTCAGTTGCACACCTTCTCCTAAAAAACACTACAACAATCTCTCATACTGTGATTGCATTCTTGTGGGTCCCATCAACCATCTTTATTTTTTATTCCTATGGGTCCCATATTTTAATCCAAAGCATCCAATTTGTTTATCGAACTCATAGATCTCGATACCTTGAAGCTGATTATCTTAAATCTTGATCGATTTTGAGTGACTTGTGAAAAAGTCACAAGCTATAAATCTAGCTACACTTTCTCAATTAAGGACCGGAACCGGTTAGTATTCTTGTATTAATGATGAGCATCATGGCACACTACAAGAAAAAAGGGCTTTTGCGGCGATTTAATAAGCGCTGGAAAAGGAATCGTTATTAAAGGTATTTTTTTACGGCGAAATATATACCGTTGCAAAGTTACGAGATTTATGTGACCATTTCATTTTTTACGGCGATTTTAGTTACTATTGTGGCGATTTAATTAGACGCAAAAACTATTTAATTATTTTCAGCGTTTTTGTTTCGCCGCCACTACTATTGGGGTGCTTTTTTGCTTCACTTTTTCCTTCCCCCGTTTTTTCCCCCCTGCTCCCGTTTTTTCCCCTGCTTCCGCCCTCCTCCTATTCTCCCCACAAACCCCTTCTCTCCTCCCATTTTTGGTGAATCACCAACAGACCCTTCTCCACTTCTTCTTCTCCTCTCATCCAGATAGCCTTGCTGCCTTCTTCCTTGAGCCCGGCGACACGCAACGGCGGCGGAGACTCCGGCACAGCGCGGGGCCCTCCTTCTCCGGCGACAGTTTTGCAACCCGGCAAAGAGAGGCAGCGTCATTTCTTCTCCGGCAACTGCACGATGCAAGAACGGCGATCAGAACCGCCTTCATCGCTTCTCTGTTTCAAGAAACAGGAGACCTCTGCAAGTGTCCCTTCCTTCGTCTGCGCAGCAGTCCAAGACCGAAGGACGGTATTCTTCTACAGCAACGGCGGGGTGGCGACGGACCCCCGATCCCGGTGAGGAATTGCAGTGGTTGCAGCGGCAGCGATTTCGACGATCCTGGGTGCTGCGATCAAGCAGGCAGGTCCGTGGCCCACTTCAAGATCGTCTGATCTTCTGCAAAACCCAACGAGGAAACGCCCTTATCTCTGCAACTTCCGATCTCTGATCTTCTTGAGATCTCTCTTAAATCTTTATGAGATTTGAGGTATTAATGAAGAAGTCCAAAAGATCCAAATATATCTAAAACCATTGGATGTATTCATTCACTCATGTGAAAATGGTTATTTTTTACCATGATAATGTCTTTCACATGTATAACATTTGTTCTTAATCTTTACATATGTAAAACCCATTTTCCTATCCCATGCATAAAGGTTAACAATCCCTTATTGGATTGAAGGTCTATTTTTCCTTTTCCTTTTGTAATGGTAGAACGAGGTCCAAAACTACACCAACATGGAGTAGTTTGAAGTTCAAATGCTGCTCGGACAGACGGGTTTATAGGGTAGGCTTAGGAGCCTTTAAAAAACTTGACTTGCAAATTAAATGATTCGTTGCTAGTAATCATCATCATCGATTCATCATCAAAACCTTTCAACTATGTTGGTTTGGTTACAAGATTTATATTTCTCCAATCTCATAGTAATAAGGAATAAAAATTGGCTGTGGTTTGGTTAGACCTGCATCCAAAGTACTTAAAGGGGTAACTGAACCTGGTCCAGGTTGTTGACTTTTACCCATGTCCCAATTTAACGTAAAGGCTCAAACCAAATGCCTCATTTCATGAGACCCAAAATTTAGCACAAGCACATTTGTACACGTCGAGTGTAGGGCTGTATGTTAAATGAGCGCACACACAAACAGGCAATGTGCAGTATATATAGCTGCATAAATTACAATGATAGGGCATAGGTACTTGATGCACCTACTCTTTTTAGATTTTAGGGACTTTTAAAAAAAAAATTATATAGAATCCCACTAAACACTAATTGATGACAGGGACTTGAAATTTTACGAGAAAGCCCAGGTTAAATTTTGATGAGAGTGCCCACACACTTGAGTATTCTAGCCATGACCGAATGAAATGATCTTTTTAATATATGTTAATATAGAATATAAATTCTTCTATACCACGACCAACTTTGCACAGCTTGATGCTAAGTGCCAGTGTCCTTTGTCCGAGGTAAGGATTGGTGCAATATAAAATTCAATCTTTTATGCTATTAATGTACAAAACAAAACACTTTGTCGTCTTATAAAATTATTATTTATGATTAAATAAAATAAGCTAATTTTATAATATTGTGGCATGAAACTACAAGATGGAAGACACTATTAATGATCTTAAATAAGATTATAGAGAAATCTAGCTAATGAAAATGTGGTTGAAAATCAGGTTGAATGGACAAACAAAACTCATAAAGCCAACTCCAGTTGGATAGAACGATAACAATGACGGTTGTAACGTGACATTAAAAACTAACATACATACTTATATCCTTGGTATGAGGGATACGAAATTGCATTTTAAAAAAAGCAGTACCCAATAAGTGGTTCTTTTCCTCAAAATTTCACCCAATGTATTAATTGAAACAGTTCTTATACATCAGTTCATCTTTGCCAAATGAAGTCTAAACCGTGACTTTGATTTCGAAAAAGAAGCCAAAACCCATAAAATTTCAAACTAATTTTATTCCAAACACATAAACCTCTTGATTTCCTTAAAACCTCAGAGATTTTGCTGGGTGCTCCCCGCAGTCCCCAGAAGAGTTTGCTAGAAGCCCTTCATCGATTTGGTAGCTTGAAAGCAAGCATAGAGCAAGAGAAATGGACGAGGCAGAGAAGAAGATAACATTGCTACAGTTATAGGACGAATTTCGGTCGTGAGGAGAAAGGGAATAAAAGAAGAATGAAATAGGTGGATGCTTTATAACGGAAGAAAGTGGGGCCACGACTTAAACGTCTTCTTCGCTCTAAAACTTTTCTTTATGGGCTTCGGATAAAGGCGACGAAGATGAGAGATGTGCTCCAAATTAAATCTAGTTTTTAAAAAGTATATATTTTACATGGTTTGGTGACATCAAAATTTGAGCTCAGATTTTAAGGTGAAAAGATTATTTTGCCCCTAGGGTATGAAGAATGGGTTTTTGGGACTTCCAATGGATACAAAATAAACACAAAAGTTGTTGGGAATCTTATTCTCTATCAAGCAAGATCAAGAACTTAATTTATTAGAATTTGCAAATACACCCCCCCTCCCGAAAACTAGTGATATGCCCCTAAAAGCTTCAAAGTAAGTTCAAATGCTCTCAAAACTTTTCAAAGATATTAAAATCTATTGTAACCCTCAAAGCAAGACAATTATCCTCTAAACCCACTTAGTGAACTCATCACACACTTAATTAGTATTAAACCAAGAATTAGGGGTCAAGGTCTTAAAATGACAAAATAAACTTGCTGAAGCACTAAACCCACTTAATTACTAATGTGGTAATTAATTAAGCTAATGAGACAATTAAGATCCTTGAGCTTACAATATGTACATATGTATATACATGTATATGCATATACATATGTACACACACCTGTGTGTGTAGGGAGGGCCTCTCCTCGGCTCATCCTGAGGAGAAGGTCCACCCAAACACGTGTGTGTGCTTGTGAGATTTTGGAGCTAGAAAATGTCCTAGGGAAATAGATTACCTACCAAATCATTTCGATGGCCTCCATCCCAAGCTCTCTCTCCCTCTACCCCTTGCTCTCTCCCGCGATCGTCCGTCAGGCCCCAACCCCAACTGCACGGCACGACCCTCCCTCCCTCCATCACAAGCTCCCTCTCCTGCACCTCCCTCTCTCCCATGACCGCACGCCAAGCCCCGATGCCACCCGCCAACGCCCCAACCCCAACTGCATGGCATGTGAG
Source organism: Litsea cubeba (assembly GCA_012931725.1). Taxonomy (NCBI): domain Eukaryota; kingdom Viridiplantae; phylum Streptophyta; class Magnoliopsida; order Laurales; family Lauraceae; genus Litsea; species Litsea cubeba. Next base: position 9,175,209 of record CM022951.1, read on the forward strand.
CCCTCTCTCTATCCCCCTCTTGTCGGTATGTATTCTTCCGCAATTTCATCCATCCAAATGAACTCGACCTCTTTGTCCCTGCAAACAAATTCATCACAACGAAAAATGAAAGGATAATAGCAAAATACCTACCTGTACTTTGCTCAAAATGCAGATCACCCCCTGGACTTTGGTATTTTATATCTACCTGTAGTTCTAATTATCATGCAAAATGAACGGATTTTGTTAGTATTAATGGCGTGGGTCGTATAAATGGTGTCTAGTACATACCGGCGGCAAGTTACTCGCCCAAAAAGAGTTATTTACCTCTAAACGTAGCCTATAAATTTGGTAATGATATAGGAGCAGTTATCGGTCATAAAGTGAGGGATACCCTTTCATCGAACGCTCCAGATCTCCCCGTCGCCATCAAACCACTCATTGTCCCTCGAAGAAATCCTCAAACCAGAGCCAGAGCCTCCTCAAATCCCTCCTTCCCTCCCCCCAAACCCTCCGATGAAGATGCTCTCCAAAACCTAAGGCCCCATTTGGCATCGTTTCAATTGGATGTTTCCGTGTTCCAGCGAGATAAGGCCATATAGAACGTGTTTGGCAAGTATGAAATGTCGTTCCGCATATTGAATCCTCTAGAACGATCCCTAAAAATCAGTCCCGCCAGAGTAAGAAACCCAAAATGATAATTTTTTTTTTTTAAGTAACAACCCGCTGGCAAGATTGCATCTCCAAGTCTCTTGACGTTCTTAAGTCGAGATAATTCATGCCCAAATTTGTACTATATTCTTCATCCTCTCCAAATGTTCTGACGTGCAGCTTCGCTTGTATTCCTCCCTTTTTGCACCTCTATCTCTATCTCTAATGTCCGATTGCAACAACCCTTTTTAATGATTTGTTAAATAAAGGATCTCTGGTATGATAAAGGTTGTTTGCAGGATAACGTTGTGTGCGTATGCGGAAATGTGAATTAATGCGATCGAACGGACAATAAACCACACAAGACAAACAATCACACACACAAGAAAATTACGTGGTTCGGCAATCTTGCCCACGTCCACGGGAAAGAAACTCGACTCTCCTTTAGGTTCACTCTTCTGTCTGTCTCTCTGTGTCTCTCATGGGTTACACATTACATCATATATATAATGTTCTCTTTCTTATTCCCCAAGAAATCCTATCCTAGTCAATAAGAAAGTCCCAGTACAATTACCAAAATACCCATGACCATGAACCTACTTGGTCTGGACCTACTAAGCTCAACAATCTACCCCTCCAGACCATGGGGAAGACGCCTCTGAACCCCTTACTAAGAGTCCAGTCCTGCCAACTCTGAACAAAGCTCCAGCTTTCCCTTAGACACGACCTTAGTCATCATGTCGGAGGGATTCTTGTCAGTGTGAATCTTTTCCAGCTTCATGAGATTCTTCTCGATGACCTCACGAATCCAATGATATCTCACATCAACATGCTTCGTGCGGGCATGGTATGTAGCGTTCTTGCTAAGATCCATAGCACTCTGACTATCACAGTAGACTAAATACTCCCCTTGCTTCAAATCCAGTTCTTTAAAGAAATTCCTCAACCAAATCATCTCCTTCCCTGCTTCATTAGCAGCTATGTATTCTGCTTCGGTTGTAGACAATGTTGTACACTTCTGCAACTTAGACTGCCAGGAAATAGCTCCCCCTGCAAAAGTAAATAAGTACCCAGAAGTAGACAACCGACGATCAAGATCGCCTGCAAAATCAACATCTGTAAAGCCTTCAAGTACTAGTTTTAAGCCTCCGAAACACAAGCAAAAATCTGATGTACCTCTCAAATATCTGAAGATCCACTTCACTGCTTCCCAATGCTCTTTTTCAGGGTTAGAAAAAAATCTACTCACTACACCCACTGCATGAGCAATGTCTAGCCGTGTACACACCATGGCATACATAAGACTCCCAATTGCGGAGGAGTATGGAACAGACATCATCCGTTCCTTTTCTTCATCTATAGTAGGACATAATCTCTTACTGAGCTTGAAGTGACTGGCTAAAGGCATGCTAACTGGCTTAGCATCTATCATGTTGAATCTCGCTAGCACCCATTCAACATATCTCTCCTGTGACAGCCACAGCTTCTTGGCATTCCTGTCACGATGTATTTGCATTCCCAAAATCTGTTGTGCGGAACCCAAGTCTTTCATGTCAAAAGTCTTTGACATGTCCCTCTTCAATCTGCCAATCATCTCACTATCTTGTCCAATTATCAACATATCATCTACATATAAAAGAAGGATCATAAATTTGTCATTACCAAATTTACGAACATAAACACAGCAATCTGCAGCGGTCCTCCGGTACCCATGACTCACCATGAATGAATCAAACTTCTCGTACCATTGTCTCGGCGCTTGTTTCAGCCCGTAGAGACTCTTTTTCAACCTACAAACTAGCTGTTCTTTTCCTTCTACCTCAAACCCCTCCGGCTGAGTCATGTAGATCTCTTCTTTCAGATCACCGTGAAGAAATGCAGTCTTCACATCCATCTGTTCAAGTTCAAGGTCCATGCCGGCAACTAAACCCAAGATAACTCTGATAGAAGTCATCTTCACAATTGGAGAGAATATTTCATCGAAGTCAAGACCCTTCGTCTGCGCAAAGCCTTTAACCACTAGCCGTGCTTTGTGCTTTATCAGTTTTCCACTGTCATCTCTCTTCAGCTTGAACACCCATTTGTTCTTCAGAACCTTCTTGCTTTTTGGGAGTTCCACCAGCTCATAAGTATTGTTCTTTTTCAAAGAACTCATCTCATCCTGCATAGCCTTCATCCACTCATCTTTATCAGCATAAGTTTTTGCTTCTGGGTAGCTCTCTAGCTCCCCCTCATCAGTAAGCAAAATATAATCTGCTGCAGGATATCTTGTTGATGGTTGACGCTCTCGAGTAGACCTCCTAACCAGAGATTCTGTGGTTTCTGACTGAGGAGACTGCTCCCCCGGCTCAACACCCTGTTCATTCTGGCAACCCATGCGCCTTATCACGATCTAAATCGTTTTGTCTACCTTCTCCACCTGTAGTCTGCACTGGAGAAGGAGTCGGTGTGAGATCAACCACTCCATCAACAACTTCATTAGACTTTTCAGTCTTTTCAATATCTCCAAAGAATTGGTCTTCATGAAACACAACATCCCTACTTCTGATAATTTTTCTCTTCTCTGGATTCCATAACCTGTAGCCAAACTCGGCTTCACCATAGCCAAGAAAAATGCAACACACTGCCTTATCATCCAGCTTTGAACGCTGCTCCTTTGGTACATGTGCAAAAGCCCTGCACCCAAATACCTTCAAATGAGAATAAGAGACATCTTTACCTGTCCATACCCTCTCCGGAAGATCAAAATCCAAAGGAACTGAGGGAGACCTGTTAATCAGGTAAACGGCAGTCAGAATAGCTTCACCCCAAAATGGTTTTTGGTAGCTGTGCCACTCTAATCATGCATCTCAACCTTTCAAGAATAGTGCGGTTCATTCTCTCGGCTACACCATTGTGCTGTGGAGTACCAAGAACTGTTCTTTCATGTCGAATACCATGCTTTGAGCAATAGCCTTTAAACTGGTTGTATGTGTACTCACCACCATTATCTGTGTGAAGACATTTCAAGAGCTTTCCTGTTTCTCTTTCAACCATGACATGAAACTGTTGAAATGCTTGAAACACTTGATCCTTCGATTTCAACGCATAAACCTAGACTTTCCTGGATGCATCATCAATAAATGTGACAAAAAGCTTATTGCCACCCAATGACTCCACTTCCATGGGACACAAAACATCAGAATATACCAAATCCAACACATTTGGTTTTATCGTTGATGTTTTAGAGAAAAAACCCTATGCTGTTTACCAAACAAGCAATAATCACAAGGTTCAAGGGATGTACCTTTGGAGTAGTTAATCAGATCTTTCTTTGCCAATAACGGCAGTCCTTTCTCACTCATATGTCCAAGTCTCTTGTGCCACAGATTTGCAAAGGATCTGTTTTCAACAGCATTCAACACACCTTTGCATCATGTGTCTTGTACAGCGTATTACACGCCTTTCCTCTCGCAAAAATAAGAGACCCTTTATTGAGTTTCCACCTGCCATTTCCAAAGTAAACTTTCATAACCTGCACGGTCCAATGAAGTCCCGGAAATCAGATTCAACCGCAAATCAAGAATATGTCGCACATCTTTCAGCGTCATTGTGCAACCTATATCGGTTTGAATGTAGACATCACCGATCCCAACAATATTCGAATGACTTGTGTTGCCCATCTTCACAGTGCCAAAGTCCCCTGCTTTGTACGTCGTGAACATCTCCTTAGAAGGAGTAGCATGGTAGGATGCTGCTGTGTCAACACCCACTCAAACCTGATCATCTGCAACACTCTTCAACTTCACTGGTTAGAATCACTACTTTATTATCCAAAGTAGCAGTAGTGTTAGTGTCATTCTTCTGCTCATTGTTGGTTTCTTTCTTTTCCTTCAAGGCAAAGCAATTCTTCTTAATGTGACCCTCCTTGCTACAATGAAAGCATTTTCCAGACTTTTTCTTAGTCTGTGATTCCTTGCCACCTCTGGACTGGCCCTTTGGTCCACTACTCTTACTCCTCCCTCTATTCTCAGTAACAAAGGCATGTGCATTATCTGTCCCTGCAGTTTTCCATCTTGTTTCTTCATTAACAAGCTGCTAGTAACCTGACTCATTGATAACACACCATCTAGAGTAGAGTTGCTCATGGAAACAACCAATGTCTCCCATGTATCTGGTAAAGAACTTAGAAGAAATAAGCTTGCATCTCATCATCAAGGACCATCTTCATTGTAGCCAGCTCATTCACAATGCATTGAAAATCATTTATGTGATCTTCAATTGTACCACCTTCCTTGAATTTCATGTTCACAAGCTTTCTAATCAGAAAAGTTTTTGTTTACGGCGATTTTCTTCTCATATCTTTTCTTCTAACTTCATCCAAAGGGTTCTCGCATTGGTTTCATTAGACACATGATGAAATATACTGTTATCCACCCACTGTCTGATGTGACCAATGGTCTTTCTATGCATCTTTTTCCAATCTGGATCAGACATCTCTTTTGGTCGTTCACTGTCCCCCTCAATGGGATCATAGAGGTCTTTGCAATAAAGTATATCCTCCATCTTAGGTTTCCAAATCAACCAATTGGTATGGTTGAGTTTGATCATGGTAGTGTTCACAGTGTTGTTCTCCATCTCAATTAAAATAATCAAGAAATATAAACACCTGTCACTAACCTCGATTTCTGCACCAATCTGTAGTTCTCGTCACCACGAGTACGCTGGAAGAAACGGATCTGAAATCCGACTCTGGATGGCTCCGATATCGCAAAAATAGTTTTCTGCGCTCTGATTAGTCAAACTTTCTTGTTGACCGTCAAACTGCCAATCTTCTTCCACAGTTACGTAGATCTGCTCGCAACGAGTCTGTAGGCGCAAACGGATCTCCGATCTGACCTCGGATGATCAAGATATAGAGGAAACAATTCTCAGCCGTCAATCTGGTCAAACCCCTGTTGACCGTACAGTTCGCTGACGTGGCAATGACGTCAGCGGCTTCTGGATGGGCTTCCTGCTTCGCAGGTCAGGCGGAAATGACCCAGAACCTGACCTGATCTGGTCCCTGCTGTGCTCTGGGCTTTCTGCAGACGAGTCAGGTCGACCCGACCTGAACACAACCCGGCCTGGGGGAATTTCTTCTTCTCCGGCGAGTAGAACCCAGAAAACCTGGAACCCTGTTTCCCTGTTTCGAATTAGAAAAAAAATCGATCTATGTGATCCGTGTGGCCCAGCAAAGATCGGAAACGATCTCACTTACCTGCGACGAAAAAACCACGCGCAGAAAATTCCAGATACCCTTGATCCGATCCGTCGATCACGAGCATGACACAAACCAACCCTAGTAAACCCTAGGCTCTGATACCACTTGTTGTGCGCGTATGTGGAAACGTGAATTAATGCGATCGAACGGACAATAAACCACACAAGACAAACAATCACACATACAAGAGAATTACGTGGTTCGGCAATCTTGCCTACGTCCACGGGAAAGAAACTCGACTCTCCCTTAGGTTCACTCTTCTGTCTGTCTATCTGTCTCTCATGAGTTACACATTACATTTCTTATTCCCCAAGAACCCTATCTTAGTTAATAAAAAAGTCCAGGTACAATTACCAAAATACCCATGACCATAACCTACTTGGTCTGGACCTATTAAGCCCAACAAATAAGAAGCAAAGAGAACAAAAATCATACCCATGTTAGATCAAGGGTTCCCTGTTGCAAGATCTCTCGTATGGGTTCCAAAATGCAGAGTGGGTCCATGTTGCAGGATCACTGTTATGAGAAAGGGGTGTTGGAGGATGAGAAGCCCATGCATGTTGGATCATGAGTTCCTTGTGGCAGGATCTCTCGTATGTGTTCCTTATTGCAGATCTATCCTTTGAGAAAGAGTTGTTGGAGGATAAGTTGCCCTTTTCTAGTGACTCATTGAACAAAAATCAGACCCTTGGATTGTGGATTTCGTGTTGCAGGATCTCTGATATGAGAAAGGGGTTGTTGCAAGATGAGATGCATTTCTGATGTTTCATTGAACAAAATACAACATACTAACTGATTGAGGGGTTTGGCAATGGGTATCCTGCTGAAATCAAGCTCATGCACATTTCATCGGTGAACATTAATCAGCAACCTGAAGTGGAAGCCTTCTCTCACCCATAAACTGATACCACCCAATGTTAATGGAGTTTCGGTTCCCATTTCCTATAGAAATTAAAGTCAATGCAAGAATAGAATTCCATGGAAAGCTATTACAATGTGTCGGGGATCATTTTACAACGAGTTATACAAGAGATGGAAGCACATTTCACTATGGAAAATTGTTTAAATTGAAACTGAAATCACATAAAGTGGAGAAGAGGGCGACATTGAGAAACCCGAATATGAGGAGGAAGATGAAGGGAGGAGGAGAGGAAAGTTAAAATCTTGGATTGGGCATGTTGGGAAATAAGGTTTTGGAATTGGATTAAGATGAAGTGGGACTTTGGGGAGAAGAAAACCCTAGCTCCAAGCGAAAAAGAGCAAAATGATCAAAAACGTCAAGATATATTTTATATATGGAGGGGTAATTCGTCATTCCATATTTTTTCGTCACGGACATCTCTTAGGTTTAGTACAAAATACGAAAGTACAAAATACCAAAGTGCAAGGGCGGTCTGTATTTTGAACAAATACATATAGGTATCGTGTTATTATCCCAAAAAATAAATAACTTTGATAGCCCCAAACCAAAAATAACTTTGATCATCAAACAACTATCTCAATTTGAAACCATCAGACCAGATCCACTGTTAGGTTGGCACAATTTGGGCATGTGGCAGAAGTAGTCGGTAAGCATTTGGCCACTAAACGGGGTGGCATTTGGCCATTGTTTCTAGAATCTATGGTGTGAGAATATTTCCTGTTTGCATTGGCGACCTACAAACCTTAGGTCAGATGGACGTCAGATGTGAGGACATTGAAGAGCTAGAATTCTTGTATTTCATGTCATTAAATCACACAATTGTGATATTCATTTAACATCTGATTAAAACAAAATGCCACCAGATTCTAATCGACACTGATCAAGTTTATCACAATCTAAGACATCCATTTGCTTCCTTATAAAATCTTGAGAATCAATGGGTCAGAATGTCAGATCAGAGTAATTAAAGCTCAAAAGACAACTTTAAGTTAGAATTAATCTCCACTTTGTATAAAACTCAACATGTCTAAAAAATTGCTTGCATAGTAACAGTTTATCACAATCTTAGTCATCCATTTGCTTCCTTCTTATTAGATCTTGAGAATCAATGGTTTATATTGTCAGATCAGAGTAATTAAAGCTCAAAAGACGATATTATGTCAGAACTAATCTCCATTTTGCATAAAATTCAACATGCCTAAAAAAAATTGCTTGCATAGAAATAGTTTATCACAATCTCAGTCATCCATTTGCTTCCTTCTTATTAAATCTTGAGAATGAATGGTTCATGTAGGGGAAGGATTTTGGGGCCACCCGGGGTTGCCGGGTCCCCCACGGGCCTATTGTGTAGGCTCAGGAGAGCTTGACCCGTTCGAGGAGTCTCCCTTGTGCGTTTGTCCCACATCGAGTGTGAGGGCCTCCCACCCCCGGTATAATAGCCTGGGCGTAACCAAAGGGTGTACCACTACCACTACACCCCGGTATATTAGCCTGGGCAACCCCGGGTGGCCCAAAAATCCTTCCCCTACAGTTCAGATTGTCAGATCATCAAAAATTGGTTGCATATGAAAAACCCCAACTCGATTGCATACGAGTAATACCAACAAAAGGTTTTCATATGAAAACACCCACAAATCCCACAAAGCCAAAAGACCCCAACAACCAAAACCCACTTCAAAAAGGGTTTTTTTCCACCTTCCACTTTCTCATTGCATCGAGAAGAAAAGAACCGAAAACCCCTAAACCCCACACTCCCAAAAAAAAAAAAAAAGTATAAGAAAAATAGAATGAGAAAAATATCTTTCTATCCATCTAAATAACCAAGTAAAAAAAGCAGAGAGAGGAAGGGGAAGGGAGAGTGAGAGAGAGGAAGGATGAGGGAGAGTACAAGAGAGGGAAGGAGAGAGGTGCTCACCTGTCCTGCGGTCGCGAAGAGAGAGGTGTGGGAGGGAGAGCATGGGATGGATGGAGAAACGAATGGGCGGCGAGGAATCGTGGCAAAGGGAACGATCGCAGGAGAAAGAGGTGCTGAGAGAGATCAAGGCTGGCGGAAGCGTGATAAGTACTTAAAAATGCACATTTTTATGACTATTTTTTGTAAGTTTAAGAACTTATCAAACCAAGAGTACCGAGAACCTCATTTAGTGTCATATTATGATTTTATGGATTTTTATCCGTTGTAGTATATTCATGCATAATTTGCTAAAAAGCCATCATTTTTGTATCAAATCATGAAACCTGCCATTTTTTATTTTATTTTTAGAAAGATTTTCAAATGTGGTTTTTCTCATGAAATTAACTAATCGTCAGGTGCATTTATTTATCATTTCATGAGAGATGGGCCTGTAGTCATGCAGTGTGAATTAAGGATAAATTTATCTTTTCACATGAAATTCACTTTTTTGCCTTGCAGAAAATGAGAAAAAAGGGTCCCACACATGCACATGTGTAGGTCACACATGTGGGGCGGCCAAGGTGGGGTCCATTGATGGCTAAAAAGAGTTTAGAATTTCTTTTAAATTGTTGAAGATATTTTTTAAATCTCAAAGATTCAAAATTCAAAAAGTAAGAAAGGAAGGAAGATCAAGATAATTGTAAAGCAAGAGAACAAAGAAGGAAAGAATGCAAGGACCCTTCTTTGCCAAGAAATCAAAAGAAGAAAGTGAAGCAACTAAGGATTTTTCTCAAAACTTGCACATGGACGTCCAAGCCATTCAAGTTGCACCCATCTCAATGTGGGCCCACTTTAAGACTCCAAATTTGCAAGAAAAGACTTGAATTAGAGATTTGATGGCTAATTAGGTCATCTAACAATTCTAATACCTGATATGTCTAATTTACCCTTTCTTTAAATCATATTCCATGATTGGTAGGATATCCAATTAATAATGGTCAACTACCATTTAATTGGCCATGATCAGTGGAATCTCATTAATGAGATTTTCAATAAATTCTAAAAACACACAAATAAATTTCAAAATAACATAAATAAAATTTAAAAAAATACAATAATTTCAAAAAACACAATAAATTAAAAAAACAAAAAATTTTATAGAAAAAAGAAATAAACTTAAAAGAACGCAAATAAATTTAAAAGATCCAAATAAATTTCAATATGCAAATAAAATTAAAAACGTAAATAAATTTAAAAAAAATACAAATACATTTGCCAAAATTATAATACCCAATTTTTCCAAATTAGCGAGAAATCTGGCAAAAGCTCAAAGTATTTTTGTCAAAACTCAGTTAAATTTATTTTAAAAAATACAAATAAATTTCAAAAGACACAAATAAAAGTTAAAAACACAAATAGATCTAAGAAAATACAAACGAATTTGCCAAAAATTCAGAAAGGTTCGTTCAAAAACTCAGTTAAAAAATGTTAAAATGGAGATAAATTTGTCAAAAACTCACCTATATTCTCTTAAAACTCAAATAAATTACCAAAACTCAGATAAATTTATTGCAGAACTCAGATAAATAACCAAAAACTCAGATATATTGTCTAGAACTCAGATAAATTTATTTCAAAACTTAGATAAATTTGTGGAAAACTCAAATAAATTAACAAAAAATAAAAAAACTCAGATAAATTTTACTTTGACAGTGCCAGCAAACCGTGTAGATCCAGAACACCACCCTCCCTAAAAGAGGAAAACCAAGAAATCAAAACCAATGCAACCAAAGGCAGACCGATTGAGAAGAGACGCCGATTTCGTCCAAAAGAAGAGGATGGGTCAGGCGGAACTGACCCAAACCGAACCTGAAATTGAACTTGCCTAGGTTGACCCAAACCCGGAACTGAACCATCCTTCTTCTTCTGGACTTGACCTGCGGCTCAGGTTGACCTAGACTTGACCCAAACCCGGAACTGAACCCAACCTTCTTCTTCTTCGTTCTATTCCTGGGTTCTGTAACAGAAACCATAGAAAACAACGAAGACATGTTGCACGAAAAAGAGAAGAAAAGAACCGAAGTTCTTCGTTTGGCTTCTGGGGGTACAAACAAGTGATTTTTGTCTCTCAGTGCCATTAAGAGAAAAAGTAGTTTATTCCATTTTTTCCCCACATGTTGAAGAGAATGGCTTGCCAGAAAGCCTATGAATGAAAAGATGGGTGGCTGGTTCGGTTTTATTAAGAAATCGTGCAAAAATTGAGATAAGAAAGAAGAGGGAGAATGGAAGATTTAAAATTTAAATTTTAAAATTTTATGCTTAATCCGTTGAAAGGGTAAATTAGTCATGAAAATGTAAGAGTTGGCGTATCTAGGGACCTCTCTCCATGAGGTGGCGTATCTAAATACCTCTCGCCAAAATATATCCAAGTTGTATGGACTACAAGCCTCAGAGGAAAAGTTGATGGACTGGAGGCCTTACAAGTTACAAGACCTCTATGAGGGACCTTTCGCTAATTATCTCTTTTTTGATTGACAAGCTACTAATTTCTTGCAAACTTGGTTGCCAAAAAAGAAGATTGTTTCCAAATAATGAAGATTTCAAGCAAGAAAAGAGGAACCAAAATAAGAAACAAAGGGAGCCCAAACTCTATATAAACAGCCCTATGGGAGACCCAAGGCATGCTATAGAATTGCTCACCTCTCACTCTAGAGAATTGCATATTATCTCTCCCTTTCTTGCCCTTCCATTTTAATTCACCAAAGAGGTTCTTTCCAAATGCCATACCACCAACCTTGTGGTTTCAACTAGAAATAGGGATTCCTCAACATCCTAGTATGTGTTCTTGTTTTTCAATGTTATATTCCTTGTAAAGAATTTTCGTACTAGTAAATAAAGTTTTTTCTTTTAATTTGTGTTCTTGATTTGTGTATCTCTTAATATTAGATTTGTAATCCATGCAATAGGGTTAGTTCTTACTTTTTGTTAAATATTTTAATTGGCTTGGAATAATTACTAACAACTCACCTTAGCATCCTCACAATATACCTGTTTTCTACGGATACAGGTATTTTTGGAGGCAATACAGGATGAAGTTGAAGAGATCTAGAGTCGACCAAGAAAAGTTTAAGAATCCAAGTTTGAAATCTATTTATTAAAAGTGAGGATTTATCAGTCTCAACTTGGATTGACAACCCAAGTTGAAGAATGGGACCCTTATAGGTTTGCAGTTCTTTTTTTGTTGGGCCAAGATTGAGAATGAGATTTTAAAGACCAACTCACCATCTTTATATTTTTTTCTACCACCTTTGACTTATGCACACCATCTTTATTTTCTACATATTTCTTTAGTTTCTGCACTTTATCTTTCTATCTTTACATCTATATGTTCGGATTATGTTACTGCTGAAACTATATTAGTTTTCATGCATATTTTACATATTTTAAAGCATCTTGGTAGTGGTGTAGTTTATCTTAATTCCTGAAATCAGATTTGAAAGTCACATGAGCTAAATATGTTTGGATTAGAAAATAGCCCTTTGAATTTTTTTACACAGGGACAATGGCTTCAAGACTGATTTTTGAAACCTTTTACATAATTCATGTAGATCATGTAGTAGTGCTTAGTCATAAACATCCCACGCTAGCTGTCAAACATAGCATTTCAGATTTAGCACTTTTATCCACTTGTTCTCTTTTAGAATTTCATGCATCTTAGGATATTAAAAAAATTCAGCAGTAACTGTGGTTTATATAGGTTTTGGTCTAGTGATAGGTGACAAGCATTAGGAAGTAAAAATCAAATAAAAGAAAAACTTTGCACTAGTTCATGCACGTCCATGCATTCTGTCCCATAATTATTTTTTAGAAGAGTGTATCCTCATCATTCTTGTATTTTGTTTAATATAGGAAAACTAATTCTCAGATTTGCATTCTTTTAGAAAGTGTATCATTTAGATTCTTATCTTAATCTAGTGTTTAACTTAGAAAAGTTAATTGGTTTCTAATCTAGTGTAGGTTTCTAATCTTAGGGTGTTTGGTTTTAGATGGATGATTTGTTTCCAATTTAGACTGATTTGATTTGATACATTTTTTTGGATTGATTTTTTTCATAACTTGCTTTATTTTAGTTATTTTTTTGTTAGTTTTAATTTTAGTTAGTGATATTTTTAGAATATTTTCTAATTGGATGTTCTAATGTGTTTTCTATTTTGCACCAGCTTGATCTTTCTAGATTTAGGAATTTAGTTTTAGGTGATTTTTTTCTTTCATTGGGTTGTAATTATTTCTTTTAATTAAAGTAGGAATGGTTTTAGTTATTTTTTAATTAGGCTAGTTTGAGATTTCATTTAGGGCTGGTACAAGTTGAAAAACCTAATCTCAATAACTCCATGTAGATCAACCTAGTATCACCAGATTATTACTACAATCGTACCCTACACTTGGGGTCCGATCAACGTATTGTCGGAAAGGTCGGGAGAGAGAGACTGACGGAGGGGAGAGAGAGCTTGGGGTGGAGGTTTCGTTAACTAAGAGACATCTTGAGATGGAATGAGACGGAGGGTTTCGATAGATATGGGCGGGCTTTGGAAATGATTTTGTTATATTTGGGCGGGCTTTCACTACAGCAGTTAATTTACGGCCATAATCTTTGTTGTACTAGGGTGCAGTTAATTTACCATAATCTTAGCAACTAAAGTGTCATTTGTAGTTTCATTGTTTCCTCTACTTAATAAATTTCAGCATTTAGATATAAAAACATGTATGCCTAGAAAATGTCTCGTATGTTGTTGTTCAGAGCTTTTGGGAATATCATTTGTGGGCTTGGGTGGTCACTTTATCCACTATAAGAGTGAAATAAACAAATTAATTAACTATTGATGTTGTAATTGTGGGCTTCAAGATAGTCGAGCGTGTGGAGAGTAAATATTTGGTGCTACAATTCTTGGGCTGATTTGATGAATCAAAAGTACGGATGATTTGACGATAACCAAATGTGTGAAGAGTAAATACTTGGTGTTAAGTTTTTTTGTCCGTCTGGAAAGTAGAGAATTATGCGTAGTAGAATCAACACTACAGACAATTTCCTGCACCTCGTCTCATCCAAATGATTCTTTCGTATGAACAACTTGGATATGACTTCCCATAAACTTATAGGTTCCCAACAATTGCACACTTTGTATAATATTATTTAAAAAGATATTGTTTGTCTTGAACGCACAAAACAAAAGACCGACAATTCTGATTCACATTTAATTAGATGGTAGTGCATCCATGGGATTGTAGATGGGTTTTCTTGGCATGAACAACAAACGGCAAGAACCAATAGAAGATGGACGGGTACTGGGTAGTGCATGCAGGGTGGGTTTTCTGCATTTCATGAAATATTTTTTGGGACTGCGTCACAAGCATAGAATCCAAAAGTAACTTTAACAATGAAGCCTGTATCATGAAACAGAGTTCTCACACCAATCTGTGCTTCTCTATAAAAATGAAATGGTCTTGCATATCCATTACATGCTATAGCTACCAGAAAATCCCAATTATAGTCAAAGATACTACCACATACAAGAGAAGGTAAAATTACCTGTGCGTTTGGAAAAGAGTACCAATCGCATACCCGCGTGTCTGTAACATGAGTTTTCACAGGAAAAAATGGCGGGTTCCAAACTCATCATAGCAGCAAGATGCACAACCGCAAATGATATCAAATGGGCGGATTCCAAACTCGTTATAGAAGAAAGACGCACAACAGAAATTGGGCGGAGGAAAAATGGAATGGGCGGGAAGAGGAAGGCACAAGAAATTGGGGGGAGAAAATATGGGCGGGTTTTCAATTTGACACGGTACAACAACATGACGTGGCATAATCTAATTGGATAACTCCAAATGGACAAAAACACCTCCTTTAGAATGGGGCAGTTTAGAGAATAATATTGTGTGGGGAGATTTCCAGAACCACAGGATTACGCTAATCACAGCCATCAGATGAGACTAAGCACTCTCACGTGCCATCCGCGTGCCATCCACGTGGCACCAAGCTCACCCCGGCTATCAGGACAGGAGGTCCGGCCGAAGTCAGGCGGCTCAAGGCCACTAGCGCCGAACTGGCCCACTCCGGGCGCCATCTCGGCAGGAAGCTCCACTTCGGCTGGGCCACCCCGGATGCCATCTCGGCAGAAAGCTCCACCTCGGCTGAAGAAGCCGGGATGGAAGCCGAAGCCAGAAAGAGTCTCCACTCACGCCCCTCATCCCCCACGTCACCAGGCACGTGGAGGTATAGGGGCACGAGCTAGTGGGACAGACGCGACATCCAGCCGCTCACAATCTTCGCCAGATCCTGACAGGGCGGCATCCAGCGGCTGAGGCCACATCAGGGCAAGGCCCGAGGGCAGATCCCACGATCCCCTACCGCCAAAGGCGCCCAACACGATCTGGCCCAACAAGACGCGCATTAAATGCAACGTGGGCTGATCCGACGCGCATTTAATGCATAGTGGGCTGGATTGTACCGCAATTAATGCAATGTGGGCTGATCGTGACTTCCCAGTCGAATCACGGGACCCACACCACGATATCTCCCAAAGATACGTCTCAAACTCTATAAATAGAGGCTCAAACCATCATCAAAGGTACGCACAATACAACTCACAGAGCTGTTACTCTGCCTCTCTTCTTCCTCTCCTTCCATTGTTCCAGTTCATTCACTGACTTTGGCATCGGAGAGCCTTGCGCCGCCCAGGCCAGGGTCCTCTGACCGTGTGTTCTTCCCTTTCAGGCTTTCAGACGGCACCCAGTCATTCCCAGTCATCATCATCATCGGATAAGTCCTCTAAGGCACCTCCTTATTGTGGGTCACTATTTTCTGCACCTACAATTGGCGCCGTCTGTGGGGAGGTAATATCCCAACCTTCCCAACCTTCTTAACCTCAATCTTTCAGAAGCCATGCCTCTGAAAGCTAGGAAGGGCGTAGAGTCCTCGAGAGCAGCGCTCGAGCTGCCACCACCGTCAACGGACGTCCCTCCTCAAGGGCGCTCCCGCACGGTGCATGGCACGTCTGCAGGCGAGGGCCGCCTAGGCTCTCAGCTCTTTGTCGAGTTCCCACTCCAAGAGGGACTCGAGGCCTCGTTCTCAGCAGAAGAAGTCATGCCACCCAGACGCGATGAGCGTCGGCATGAGCGTCCTCGGAAGGACAAAGCCGTGGCCGTAGGAGAGACGCGCCACGTTCAACCCCCTGCCACGGGAGAGGTTCTTGAAGCCCAAACTGCTCTCCTCCAGAAGCAAGAGCAGCTGATCCGCGAGCTCCAGCAGCAGCTGAGGGCAGCGCAAACCGCCTCCTTGAGGCAGGTCTCTGAGCCTCAAGGGAAGAAGAGGGACGCCCCCAGCTGGGCAGCCCAGCCTCCCCGCGAGGACCTCCGAAATCATCTGGACCATAAACGGAGCCAGATTCATGACAAAGGCTCGAGCAACAGCCGGAGTCACCATAGCCGCGATGGCCGAGCTCATAGCCATCGCAGTCCGAACCACCCCAAGCGAAAGCCCAGAGCTCAGACTCCAGAGAAGGACGACGAGCAGGAGCGGTTCGACAAACGCGTCAGGCTGGCTCTTCAGCACAACCTGGACATGCGGGACCAGAAGCAGATCTGTGGCCACACTGATCTGGGGGGCTCACCCTTCATAAAAGAGATCGAGCGCACCCCCTTGCCCAGAAAGTTCTCCGTCCCGCGGTTCGTCCCCTATGACGGACTGTCCGACCCGTCAGCTTACCTCAGACACTTCTCCCAGAAGATGTCCATCTGGGGGAATGAGGGCCACCTAAACTGCAAAATCTTCTCCTCCAGTTTGGGTGACCTCCCCCTGAAATGGTTCTGTTCTCTCCCAGAGAAGTCCATTTCGAGTTGGAAGGGGCTCCAGCTCTCCTTCCTGAAGAAGTTCCAAGCCTACAGCGTCATCCCCAAGAAGGAAGGGGACCTCCTCGCCCTAAGAATGAAGCAGGGCGAGACCCTCGCCGGGTTCGCCCAGCGATTCTGGGCGGTCTACAGCCAGATTGAAGGCACCAGGGAAGGGATAGCAATCTACGCCTTCCAGCATGCCCTGACCCCCGGCCACGACTTGCGGAAGGACTTGGCCGGGAACCCCCCAGAATCTATGCCGGAGTTGATGACCCGGGTGAAGCGCTTTATCGCCCAGGAGGAAGACGAGATCCGAGCCCGGGATCAAGACGGGCATCCGGAGCCCGAGCAGGAGAGCAACCAGCCTCGGCAGAGAGGCGGGAAGCCCTTCCAGAAGCAGGAGCCCAAGTAGGCTTGGGACACCAGTTCGGCGGTGCCCACACCACCCAGGTCTGGGGGCACCAGTAGGCCAAGGCCTCACGCCAGCGCTTATCAAGGCATCAACGTCGTCTTCAGAGAGCCGATACACCAGATCCTGAACAAAATAAAGGGTAAGCCGTTCTTCGAGTGGCCTCAGCCCTTGAGAAATGAGCCCATTAACGGCGATCGAAGCAAGCTCTACTGTTCCTACCACAAAGGTAAAGGACACAAGACCGAGGAGTGCAACTCTCTGAAGTGGCACCTGGAGAGACTCGCCGGCGAAGGCCACCTCCCAGAGTTCGTCAAGACAGAAGACGCCGGCGGCAGCGGGGGCCGAGTTCACCAGAGCACGGCTCGGGACCCAGACAGTGAGGATTCCGAAAAGATCATTAACGTGATCCACTTGGCGTCCTCGTTTCCCTCTCCCTCGTCTCGCGGAAGCTCGCATCGCACGGGAAGGTGATGGAAGCCGAGCTCGGGCTGGCACCCAAAAAAGCTCGCCTCGGCCGAACTGCGATCAAAGCCCAGGTTCCGGCGAACTTCAACAACACCTTCTGGCCTGCGGGATGGGAACGGTCTTCTCGCCCAGAGCAGAGCCGAAGGAAGGCCGGCCCCGAGCTGGCACGGCCCGTTCGGGGTGATCTCACGGGCAACGAAGTCAGCCTACAAGCTCAGACAGGGCAAGCCACCGCCGAGATCGCGGAATGCGTCCCGCCTGAAGAAATTCTGTTTCTAAAAAATGTAGCAAGTCTCATTCAATGAAAGTGCATTTTGCCCTGTCATCAAATCTCTGTCATTTCTCCTTACATGACTTCGGCAGCCCCGGGTCCAACGCCCTGGAAAAGGCCTCGAGTCCAAACTCGGTCGTTTCCTAAAGTCCCGGGTCCAACGCCCTGGAAAAGGCCTCGAGTCCAAACTCGGTCGTTTCCTAAAGTCCCGGGTCCAACGCCCTGGAAAAGGCCTCGAGTCCAAACTCGGTCGTTTCCTAAGGCCCCGGGTCCAACGCCCTGGAAAAGGCCTCGAGTCCAAACTCGGTCGTTTCCTAAAGTCCCGGGTCCAACGCCCTGGAAAAGGCCTCGAGTCCGAACTCGGTCGTTTCCTGAAGCCCCGGGTCCAACGCCCTGGAAAAGGCCTCGAGTCCAAACTCGGTCGTTTCCTAAAGCCCCGGGTCCAACGCCCTGGAAAAGGCCTCGAGTCCAAACTCGGTCGTTTCCTAAAGTCCCGGGTCCAACGCCCTGGAAAAGGCCTCGAGTCCAAACTCGGTCGTTTCCTAAAGTCCCGGGTCCAACGCCCTGGAAAAGGCCTCGAGTCCAAACTCGGTCGTTTCCTAAAGTCCCGGGTCCAACGCCCTGGAAAAGGCCTCAAGTCCAAACTCGGTCGTTTCCTAAAGTCCCGGGTCCAATGCCCTGGAAAAGGCCTCGAGTCCAAACTCGGTCGTTTCCTAAAGCCCCGGGTCCAACGCCCTGGAAAAGGCCTCGAGTCCAACTCGGTCGTTTCCTAAAGCCCCGGGTCTACCGCCCTGGAAAAGGCCTCGAGTCCAAACTCGGTCGTTTCCTAAAGCTTCGGGTCCTGGACCCTGGAGAAGGCCTCGAGTTCGGAGACTCGGCCGGATTCCTAAAGTCAGGGTTTTTACACCCCTCAAAGATCATTGCCGGGCTCACGCATCCACAGCCGAGACCAGCGGAATGACGACTCCACTTCAGCACAAGGCAGCTCGTCTCGGCCAAAGCCAGCCATTTCGGCCGAGGGCAGCTTTCCAGAGGAAGAGAGCTGTGCTAGCACTCGAACACACAAAAATGCAAGCATTCCAGAACAGTGCAAAGAAAGAGAAAAAGAACTCAAAAGCATTGAACACGGGTCGAGCGGACACAAAACTCACCCTCTCTTATTCATTGTAATTGCTTCATTACATGGATTACAAACATGGAACAAAATACACGGCAGAAAGGCTCACGGCCCTCTGAAGACCCAAAAGAAAGCAGACTGCTCTTCACCGACACCGCCCGCCGGCCGGGAACCTCCGGCGGAAAGTCTTGTCGCATCCTGCCCCGAGGTCTTGATATTCCCCAAGAAGAAGGATCTGCGGCATGATTCAGAACCGCCCTTTGGGGCGGAGCGAGACCCACAGGCGCCCGGTGCCGAGAGCTCTGCAACACGCTTTGGCTGGTCAGACCAAAGTTTGCAAACAAGAGCCCCCTCCTAGGGCGTTTCTAGTCCTACCCTCCGCCCAGAACCTCGCGGAGTGACGACAAGGCCGCCGAGCGCAGGGGGCGCCACCAACCCACAGCTGCAAAGATTCCCATGCAACCGCACCAGGGAAGGCTGGCCGTAGACCCGCGTTCAGAGAGCGCGTAGCCTACGAGGACCATCTTCAGAGAGCGCGCAGACTGCGACAGGCCTCTCCCCTCGGAGGAAGCCATCACCTGAGACAGGAGTTCCACCTGGGTCAAGAGCCCTTGAAGATCTATTAAGCATGGCGGCCAGGCTGTTTGAATATCCCGGTTCCCCTCGTCCCTTCCATGGTAAGCCTGCCACTCCTATTTATAGGAAGAGCGGGGGGGCCCGATCTTCGAGGGAAATTATGAGGTGAGGTCTCCCACGTCTTGCGTGGCGTGCTAGACTTCCCCCATACTGACCAGCGGCTCCGATGATACCACGTGGAGCCATCCCCTCGTTCCCCTCAACGGTCACATCACCATGCCTACTGCTGTACAAGATCGCCCCAGATACGGAGTATCAGCGTGAATACCGGAAAAGATCGCCCCAGATACGGAGTATCAGCGTGAATACCGGAAAAGATCGCCCCAGATACGGAGTATCGGCGTGAATACCGGGAAAGAACGCCCCAGATACGGAGTATCGTCGCAAGCACCCATCACAGAAAGCACCATGCCGAGCTCAAGCACAGAAGTACCGAGAGACAGAAGCAAAAGGACGAGTGGTCAAAGAAACTTTCAATTGCATTAAAATCCTTGTCGTTACATTATGCAGCAAATACAATTGAAGGAAAAACAAATGCAGAGAAATAATGCACAAGTAAAGAAGCCCGTTTTTCATTGATTACTGAGAGTATTACAAGGCTAAGGAGCAAAAGCACTACATGCAAGGAGACAGAAATACAGAGGAGCCCGGCTACTATGGTTTCGGCGACTCCACTAGGTCGATCACCGTATCTGATGGATCAGTGGACTCGGCCGAAATCGTGACCTTGCTTGGAGCGTCGCTAGCAGAGGAGGCTCCGACCGGTACCTCACCCGAACCAGGAGCAGAAGAGGTCTCACCCTGAGGCACGGCCGAAGCATCGCTGGCGACCGGGGCATCGCTCAAGACCGGGGCGGCTGGAGCGTCGTCAGCAGCAGGAGCAATTGCAGGAGCTTCAACTGGGGCACTTTCGGCTGCAGGAGCGGAGCTCGGCTCAGGAGCCGGGTCCGAGTACTTCGGCAGGTCCTGATAGACAGGATGATCTTCGGGGACCCCCGCACGTCTCAGTGCGGCCAGGCATCCTTCCTCGAACAGGATGGCGGTGATCTCCTCCACCTGCTTCTCATATAGCTCGGATGCATGATCCACCCCGTCCTGGAAGGCTGACTGGGCCTCGGCCAGAAGAGAGGCCTTCTCCTTCTCCAGTTCGGCATTCGCCGTCTTCAGCCTCGCCGTTTCGGCTCGCCCAGTCAGCACTTCCCCGCGCAGCCTCGTCCCCTCGGCCGTCGATTCAGCCTTTAACCTGGCCAGCTCCGACTCCAGCTCGGCGGTCTTCTTGTTCCTCGCCCAGACCTCGCCCTTCAGATGATTGGCCTTCGATGTAAGTTCGGCGACATCAGCCAGAGCCGATGCCAGACGAGCAGCCTCATCAGCGCTGGCCTTCTTCATCCGCTCCATTCCCGCCTGCAGCTCCTCTAGTTCCTTCTTCAGCTTGTCTCTCTCGGTCTCCAGCTGGGAGACCCTCGTCGCATTCCTGTCGCTCCTTCCCACCACGGTCAGGAGCCTCTGCACGTTCTGCAAATGGAAAAAGTGGGTCAAACCGGGGCAGTCAAGCTAGGATACTTAAGAGAAAAACGCTTAAAAACACTCACCAAGAGGTTGGCCTGGATCGCCGAAACCATCAGCTCTCATCGTCGAACCTCTCGTGCATCTCCATGTCTTGTGGCAGAGCACAGACCTTGGCGAGAGCCCCGATCACCTCGGCATTTCCCATCAGCCGGTCCTCGACGTTCAGAGGCTTACCGGGCTGAGTCTCCATCCTCGGCCTCCATGGCGCTGGGGCACTTCGGGGTCCCGAGGCCGATCCAGACCCTTGCCCCACCAAGATCGTCGGTTCGCGAGTCGTCCCGCCTGACGCCTTGCCCGCCGGCACGCTCTTCTCAACTGGTGCACTCTTCTCAGCCGGTGCACTCTTGTCCGTTGGAGCCTTGGCTCCGGGGGCCCGCGTAGGGGTCTTACTCTTCGGAGGTTGTTCGGCCCCCGAATCCTTCTCCCCCGCCTTGGACTTCTTCCTAGGCGGGGACCCCTCCCTCGGGCGCTCCGGCGAACGTCGCCGAACTCCCGCACTCGGAGCAGGAGCAGGAGCGGAAGCAGGAGCGGGAGCAGAAGTGTCGCCGGCACCTCCGGAGCTCGAAGCTGCTCGGGTGCTGGCAGGAGATGGCGTCGCAGAGGAAGAGGACCCCCGCCTGAACTTGGCCGCTAGGTCCTTGACGCAGGCTCCCTCGACCTTCCCGCCATATCCTCCTCCTGATCAGAAGAATAAGCGTCCTCTATCTGCCTCAAGTTCGCCGGTTCCGAACAGGAAGTGGACGCCTCGGACCCAGACGCAGCTCGGCTAGCGGCAGGATCGCTCAAAGGGATCCCGGAAGGTACAGCAAGGGAGACGGTTGGACGATCAGGATGCACCTCGTCCACCTCGGGTACCCCGGTCCTCTGGTAGTGGCCGCGGTATCTCGGCGTGTATCCGAGCAGCTTCCAGGCCGACCTAGTCTCGTGCCCCTTGTACCTCTCGACCTTGTTGACGTCGTCAGGGTTCCTCCTCCAGCCCTCACTTGCAGCTCGGCGTCGTCTCGCACCCGCCTCTGCACAACAAGCAATAAGAGAGTCAGCTCGGCATCGCCGAGATCAAGCAAAGCAATAAAGAGAAAAGAGGCGATGTTTACTTGGGACAGTCCCGGGGCGACGTGGGACCGCCAGCCTCCTGCTTTCGCCATCGCCGAACTCCCAGTCCCCCGAGACGCAGAAGAAGGCTTCTTCGGCATTCTTACTTGAATCTTCCAAGGCCAGGACGAAGCCTCTTCGCTGCGGCTTCACCCGGAGATAATATTTCCCTTCCCCGGCCTTGCAGATATCGTAGGTGTCCTCGATGTCATGAACACCTATGTCGGTCCCCAGAATCTCATTCAGCTTCGCCGTGCCCATGATGACCTTATAGCCATTAGGCATCAGCTGGCACGGGGTAAGGGACCAGGTACTGAGGCAAGCTCTAAGTAGAGGGTGCAGGGGAAATCTGACCCCGCCCTCGATCACAGAGATCAGAGGGAACGGCATCCAGCCGCCGGACCAGCGCATCGTGGCATAGTCGACGGAGTCCGCCGGCTTGAGCAGGACTCGCTCCGGAATATCGAAGGCAGCCCTAAATCTGGCTATGCCCTCTTCGGTGTCTAAACTGAACCTAGAGGTGCCCATGTCTAGAAAGAAGGATACCGCGAAAGAAAAAACCCTAAAGGCTGCTAAACCCTAGGGAAAAAGCTACACAGAGGCGTGAAGCAACTTACAGAGACGAAAAGAGGCGACTCGAGTACAGATCCAGACACGCCCTACGGCCGTCCTCGCTAGAAAGATCTTGAGCAGCAGAGCAGAAATCGGAGATGAAGGCGAAGGCGAAAAGAAATCAGAAGCGAGAAGAGAAGAAGACGACCCTATTTTGGAGAAGAAACCCTCGGCGCGCGCTGCTTTCGAAACTCGAAAGGACGGATTTCGCGATCCGCGCCCGTTCCATCAAAAAGACAGCACAATCGGTGGAGAGGCTGCACGTGTAGCCGTCGACTCGCTTCCCAGTACAGACGGGACAGAGCATTTATTACTTCAGAACAGTTGAAGCGACACCAGACGATGATCTCCGTATCCCCGGACGGATCCTTCTAACTTTCGACCACTAATGGCTAGGGCGCTTAAGAGGTCAAAAGCTAGGGGGCAATTGTGTGGGGAGATTTCCAGAACCACAGGATTACGCTAATCACAGCCATCAGATGAGACTAAGCACTCTCACGTGCCATCCGCGTGCCATCCACGTGGCACCAAGCTCACCCCGGCTATCAGGACAGGAGGTCCGGCCGAAGTCAGGCGGCTCAGGGCCACTAGCGCCGAACTGGCCCACTCCGGGCGCCATCTCGGCAGGGAGCTCCACTTCGGCTGGGCCACCCCGGATGCCATCTCGGCAGAAAGCTCCACCTCGGCTGAAGAAGCCGGGATGGAAGCCGAAGCCAGAAAGAGTCTCCACTCACGCCCCTCATCCCCGACGTCACCAGGCACGTGGAGGGATAGGGGCACGAGCTAGTGGGACAGACGCGACATCCAGCCGCTCACAATCTTCGCCAGATCCTGACAGGGCGGCATCCAGCGGCTGAGGCCACATCAGGGCAAGGCCCGAGGGCAGATCCCACGATCCCCTACCGCCAAAGGCGCCCAACACGATCTGGCCCAACAAGACGCGCATTAAATGCAACGTGGGCTGATCCGACGCGCATTTAATGCATAGTGGGCTGGATTGGACCGCAATTAATGCAATGTGGGCTGATCGTGACTTCCCAGTCGAATCACGGGACCCACACCACGATATCTCCCAAAGATACGTCCCAAACTCTATAAATAGAGGCTCAAACCACCATCAAAGGTACGCACAATACAACTCAGAGAGCTGTTACTCTGCCTCTCTTCTTCCTCTCCTTCCATTGTTCCAGTTCATTCACTGACTTTGGCATCGGAGAGCCTTGCGCCGCCCAGGCCAGGGTCCTCTGACCGTGTGTTCTTCCCTTTCAGGCTTTCGGACGGCACCCAGTCATTCCCAGTCATCATCATCATCGGATAAGTCCTCTAAGGCACCTCCTTATTGTGGGTCATTATTTTCTGCACCTACAATATATATAAGGCCAGTCTCTCCTAATATTAAGTTTAGGATAAGATTCCGTATGCTAATGCTTTCGAGGCCCACCCTTGGTCCATCTAAATGAACCAAACACACGACCCTCCTAAATTGCACATATCTACAAACTTTTAGTCAGATCCGAATTTACTTGACCATTGGATCAATTGTGTACCGATCTGAATGGATCTTTGACAATTAAGCTTATGGTGCCCAGACGTAGATGATAGAAACCATGGTTAGGCCTAATTTTTACATGGAGGAGAGTCTCAGAGAGTCCTTGAAATCCCCCCATCCCCATCCCCATCCCCATGTGCATCCCCAGATGGGCCCCACTACATAATCGAGCTTACCTTAGCTTACCTTATCTCAAGCTTCAACTTAGGAGAGCTGGCTCCATATATATATATATATATATAGGGAAGTATTCCTATGCATCTATCTCTCACCATAGAGTGAGGGACACTCTCCTTTTTGGGAAGTTTCAAGTAGTTGAAAAGTCACTTTTGTACTTGAAACTTTCTAAAAAGAGGAGTGTCCCTCACCCTATGGTGAGGGATAGATGCACTTGAATATTTTTCATATATATATATATATATAGACACACGCACGCACGCACACGTTTGTTGAATCTTCTCACAACAAATGCTACAAGAAAAAACATGTTTGGTGACATGAAAAAATGTCACCGAAAACCCAATTTTTGTCACCTATTATCATTGGTGACACGGGATGGGGGTGTCATTGTATCCATGACACTAAAAGTCAAGGGTGACAAAGTTTGTGCACTTGTCATGGAATGATGTCAACAGTGACAAAATATATGGTGTCGTGGAAGAAAGATTTTCCATGACATAGTAGGGTGTCACTGAAAGCAATGGTGACAACAATGCGGGTGCCATAGAAAAGAGATCTTCTGTGACAAGAATTGTCACTGAAAATATTAACCCTGACAACCAAATGTGTGTCACCGAAAGGGCGAGTGTGAAAAAGGGCGAGTGTCCCCATCCTTTGGTGAGGGAAAGATGCATATGAATATTCCCCCTACTTGGGAATCATTTTTATCAACAACTACTTGGAAACCGCAAAAAGACTTTAAGGGTTTATTTTGTAACACTTTTCCACGGAAAAGTGGATGATTTTCTACGGAAAATCTATTTTTCAGGCATTTGGTGCGGAACAATTTCGCGAAAATGCTTTCCTGCCTCGTCAGCATTTTCCTTGATAATTGTGGAAATGAGTTTCCTATGGTGGTGGGGGGAGGGGGGGGTATGGGAAATGAATTTCCTCGAAAAACTTCTCCTTCTTTTCCTCACTCTTGTACATTTCAACCAAAAACTCTATAACTCTTTCATTTTTTATTTGTTTTAATAAATTATTATTTAATGTTGAATAAATAATATACACGTTATATGTTATTTTTTTTCAAAAAATTGTTTCACCAAATAAGAAAATTTCATTTTCTATAAGGAATCCATAGCCGCACCAAACAACATTAGCACCAATTCAACGAGGAAATTTTTTTTGCACCAAACATAAATTTCTAAATTCTACGGAAATCCTTTTTCAAGGTTTCCATTTCTATGGAATTTGCTGACGTGGCAATTTCCCCTTTCTGCTGAAAAGGTGTGTACACAAACGTGCCCTTATGCTTTTGCCACAGTTTTCCACGGTGTGTTATTGAAATATCCAAATAAAAGGAAACTAACTTTTTTCAAAAATTCTCTCTATTTTTACATCAGTGAAACAGATGTCTAGAAATTTACATGGGGCCCACATCTGTCCCATCAGGGCTCCTTTTTTATTAAATGTGAGTCCAATCGGGGCCCTGTGCTGGAGACTTTGGGAGTTGTGGATGACGCTATATCAGGGACTTATAGGCGGTGTCTTTTGTCTTATCCCACGTTCTGGAACTTGTCAGGACGGACAGTTGTCTATGTCCGTCTCGGCCAGCAGTCTGGTACTATTACCGAGATGCGTGACCGAGACTGAGACGGAGGCGTTGAGGTATGTAACGACCGAGATCAATAACGACAGAGACAGAACTCGGGGAATGACCTTAGTTTCTTCTGGCGCTCTGGTTCTGTTACCGATGTGCGTTTTGTCCGAGACTGAGAATTTGATTAGTTGGTATTTTTACCGAAACTAATGCAATCCCAGAATCTTGAGAAAATATCCCCACACAGTCCCAATTGCAGGTTTGGGACACAGATTTGGTTAAGGCATGGTTCGGTGTTTCTTAGAGAGGTTCTCACCCGTGGGAGAAGAGGAGCTTTGCTCGTCGCTGGTTGTCGAAGAAGAACAATTCTGGAATAGAACTTAGAGAGGATTCAAACTTTGGTTCAGACTTTAACGAGAAAGGGTTCTCGAATTAGCCGGTCCCTTTGTCGGACTCATCTGCAGCAGCAGCTAGAGAGCACTCACGTCAGTAGGTGATGTCAGTCATGATCCAGGAGACGATGCAACCGATGGTACATGTGTGATGCACGGCTGAAGTAAGCACGGGCCCAGTCAAAGATTCAAGCAATAAGTTTGACTAGCGATATCTCGCTCATCCATACTCCAATCTATGAGCAGTTTGTTTATGTAGATTCATAGCGACCAGCACTATGCACTTGCAATAATAGATCTGCAATCAAGCGTCGGAAATTTTTTGGGCTGCGATCACAACATTGAGGCATCAGTATGTTGCTGACAGTAGAATTACGCAGAGTGACCTACACTGGTGGTTGGCGTGGCTGAGGGAAGCACGAGAAGCGACTAACACAGGCAGGCAGGGGCTTCCTTGGATGTCGAAACTTTCAGATCTTGACATCAAAGTTATGTAGGTTCCAATTGACGAGCCTTTTGCATTTGTAGATCTGTACAGAGGCAGTCGGAGATTGACGATGGAATGGCTAAGGTTTTTTTGGTCAATAATTTTGATCAATAGTATTTTGGCTTTTCCTTTTATTTATGTGTTGGATATGTGTTATAGTATTTCTACACTATATGACCTCGCCAAGAGCGATATCTTTAACGAATAAAACCAACCCATGTGAAGATATCAGATGGGTGCCTCACAATTTGATTTGTAAGTTAATTTCAGTACAGCAAAAAGCACCATTGGTGATACCCTTTGGTGACAAAAAATCAATGTTGACACGGAACGCACACGAAGGTGACAAAAATTTTTTTGCTTGCCACGGAAAACTTCAACCTCTGTGCCAAATAAAGAGGAGAAGATCTATTTTTTCCCCCTCCCGCCTCCACAGTCCCCCTCTTCCCTCTCCAAGCTTTTTTCCCCTATTCTCTCTTTTCCCCCAACTCATTTCTTTCTTTCCCTTCACCTGAATCTCATCGTTCTCCTCTCATCTCCATCGTCGTCCTCTCATCTCTGGAGAAACCCATCCAGAACCCATCTCCTCTCATCCCTTTCTATCTCTCCCTCCCTCTCCAGACCTCTCCCAGGCACATGACCCTCTCATCGCCAGCACTCGCAAGCGCGCAAAGGAGCCCCCGGACGCCAGGAGTCCATCATCTTCCTCCTCGCGCCGCCGGACGCCTCCCCTGCACCAGGTGACCCCTCCCTCTTCCTGCACTCCGCACACACCGCGCAGAGCTGCCCCCTCTCCTCTCTCTTTCTTCTCTGTTCTCTCTCTCCCTCATTCCCCATCTCTCTGGTTCCTCTTTGCTTCCTTTCTTCTTCTTCCTCCCCTGTCTCCCCTCGCCTGCGCACCTGCACACCACTCCCTCTCTCCCTCTTCTGCTCAACCACCTTCAACCTCCAGATTCGTGCCTGTCCCTCCTGTTCCCTCCTCCTCGATTCCGGAACAATGCTTCTAATCAAGGTCCTTTCCCTTGTGCTCTCAATCAAACTGTCTTTCTTCTTAAAAAAAAAATCAGATTTCTGATGTGGGGTTTTGATTGCAGGTTCATACGAATCCTGAAACTGAGCATATTTTGAATTTGGTTCTCGTTTTGGAAGATGGTGTTTCGGAGCTGAACGTGGATGTGCCCCTTGTTTTCAAAGGAGAGGATGTCAGCCCTGGGCTGAAGAAAGGTTAGATTTTTCTTCTTATTTTGATTCGGTTTTCACGTTGAGAATCAATTTGGTGGAGTTTTAGGATGTGGGGTACTTTTTAAATTTTATGAATGTGAGTCTGATGTATTTTCTTTGCTCCTCTAATCAATTGTTTGCAATAGTTAGTTGGTGAATTGTGATGGCATGGGCGCACAAAGTTAGTTGCTTTGTGTTATATATGTTTGCTTGCTTGATTGAAGAGTAGTGGGCGTGGATAATTAGGAGTGCCAATAGAAGTGGAGGATTTGAAGCTTGGAGGGTGATGGGAAAATTTGTTGTGGCTCTAGGTATGCGATTTGGTGTGACATAAATGTAGGGTTTAGTTCATTTTTTTCGACCATTGTAGTACCCTCTGTTTTTCAATTTTTTTAGGGCTTTATGGATTTTCAGTTTGAGTTCTCTTTCTTTTTTGCTTTTGAAGAGACTTTTTTATTCGAGGATGTCAATGTGCCATGATATGTATGCAATTGGTGTATTGAGAAATTCAAAGAAATTTCTTAAGAAGGGGATTTATCTCCAAGCTCACCATTCATGATGGTGTTGTAACTCTCTTTGCAAAACAGCAGAATGCTTGTCCAGTCATATGTTTCCTATCCCTCAAAGGACAACAGATCTACATTCAATTCCTCAAGGTGACAATGATTACAAGAAATGATTTTTCCCTAAAAAAATAAAACCAATGAACCCGATTTAGAGTTTTGATCTAGTGATTTTTCCTTACGGAAAAACAATCTAGTGATCTATCAATAAAAGACTAATTTGCTAAAAGATCTCCTGATTTTTCCCTGCAGAAAAAACAATTATTGCTCCTTTCTTATTGATCTAGATGGCGAGCTTGGAAGATAACTATTGTAATGTATAGCATGTGTGTAGACAATACTTCCACAAGTTTATTTAAGTGTTGAATCTGCTATCTTATATATATATGCTGAAAAATAGTGACATATGCTGAAACTATATAACCACAAGAATGCTGAAACTATATAACCACAAGCTCTAATTCTCGTCATATCTGAATTCTCGTCAACACCATAGATTGGAATTGCTTTCAAACACATGAAGCAAATGGAAAAATAAAGTGTTGTTGCTGTCATCTTCTTCTCCTTTGCTCCCTATTCATTCAAGAGGGAAAAGTGTCACTTTAAAGGAACTTCTTTGAGGCCAGTTAATTTGAAAAGATACGTATAACCACAAGAATGCTTATTTGAAAAGAAGAAAGGTCAGAAGCATTTTATTTTCTCATACATTTATTTTGAGTTGTGTGCTTTACAACATGTTGAATAATTACATTTTTTGTTGCGATTTTATACAGGTAGATAACCATCGAGATGGAGTTACTTTTTGGCAGTTACTAAGATGACCAAGATATAGTTGAAGAATTTTTGGAAGTTACTTTTCCTGCAAAACACTTTCTAGAATAAGGTTTTATGGAAGCAATGTTTTCTCCATGGCTTCATGTACAATTCTACTTCAACTTCAACCTCCTTGAGGTGGCATAGATTACGTTCATAAGATCTACATTTAGTACATGCATTCTCTGTAAAGAGAGACTATTTTCACAAGTCATCCATTTGAATACCAATTATTTGTTAGGTTTATGGGTTTTGGGTTTTGGCTCGTTTTTGTAGGCCCAATGTAATTAGGGTTCAAGGGTAGTTTAGTATTTGAGTTTCCTATATATTATCCTTATGGTTGTAACCCTAGAAGGTATGGGAGAAAACTCTGATTAGTGAAACCAGAGAAGAAGACGAGCTTTGTTCGTGGACGTAGGTGTGAAATCACCGAACCACGTAAAACTGTGTTCTCCTTTTGTGTGGCTTGTTTGATTGCTTGTTGATCGCACGCTTCCGCACACACAATCACAACAAATTGGTATCAGAGCTTTGTTGTGGTACGCGATCAACGATGGAGATCGATTTTGGTTTTAGCAGACAGTGGATCTCGACAAGGATTTGATCAGGCAGCAGATTGTCTGGATTGGGATCGGTGAAATCAAGGTCTGTGTTGTGGCTTGGCTGTCGCTGCGAAGAGGAGAACAGAGTTCTCGTTTTGGACTCGTTGAGATTAGAAACCAGAAGATCTCAGTTCGTGGAGTCATCGTAAGTCGCCTGTTGCTATTCGCACGTTGCCACGGAGGAAGAGCAACTTTGCTGTTCTCGTCGTCGTGCAGAATCCTGAGACCAAGAAGGACTGGATCGGTTCTGCAGAGAAGAAGTCGCAGCAGACCGCGCGCGCAGATCTTCGTCGGAGAAGAGGACCGCCACCGCCGTCCGTCATTAGTATCACTGGTCGCTTTTGGCTGCCGTTCTGCTCTGCTGTGCTGTGATGGAGAAGTAAGCCATCGTTGCTGGAATCAGAACAGAGAAGATCACCACCAGCCCTGTTGGAAATCGCTGGAAGTTGACCGGAGAAGGAGCAGATCACTGAGGTGGGCCACGCAGACGATCTCTGAATCGGGCATCGATCGCCGCTGCCGTCGCCGGAGATCTTCTCCGTCGTCGACGTTATCTGCGCACTCCGGCCGCCCTCTGTCGTCGCCACCGGAGAAGAAGAAGACAGGGCTGCCCTGTCGCTGGTTCTGTCCCAGAACCGAAGAAGGAGAAGAAGATCCAGTGGGCCGTTCCAAGTCTGGGTGGTCAGGTCCGACCCACTCGCCCGTGAAGCCCAGTCCACAGCCTGGAACAGGTCAGGTCAGTCTGGGTCAGTTCCGCCTGACCCGTGAAGCAGAAAGCCCATCAGCAGCTGCTGACGTCAGCGCCACGTCAGCGAACAGTACGGTCAAAGACAGATTTGACCAATTGGACGGCCAGAATTGTTTTGGGAGTTTCGGAGGCATCCGGACTCAGAATTGAGCTCCGTTTTTTTTGTTGGATTCGTATCGACTAGATCTACGATCTGAACGAAGTGGATTGTTAGTTTGACAATCAGAAACAAAATGGCAAGCTCATCATCAGCAAAGACAACCATCTCGAATGCAAAATTCGAGGTCGAGAAATTTGATGGTACCAATAACTTTGGTATGTGGCAATGTGAGGTTAGAGATGTTCTAAGCCAACAAGAGTTGGAAATTGCTCTCGTGGATAAGCCCAAAGAGATGGAAGATAAGGAATGGCAGAAGATCAATCGTCAGGCATGTAGCACCATCAGATTATGTCTCGCGAAGGATCAGAAATACTCAGTGATGAGAGAAACTTCTGCAAAAGAGTTGTGGCAGAAATTGGAGGAAAAGTATATGACCAAGAGCTTGGAGAATCGGATCTATTTGAAGAAGAAACTTTTCCGCTTCGAGTATCGTCAAGGTATTTCTATGACTGAACATCTCGATGATTTTAATAAGATTATTGCTGATTTGATGAACATTGATGTGAAAGTTGATGATGAAGATAAGGCATTACTTCTTCTGAATTCGCTTCCCGATAGTTATGATCATTTTACTCACACTTTGATCAACGGGAAGACTGAGGTTAAATATGATGTTGTGTCTGCTGCTTTGATGAATAATGAATATCGGAAGAAGGACAAACAGGCCCACAGGGATTCATCACCTGATGCATTGACAATAAGAGGCAGATCAGATGATAGGACATCTGGTAATAACTCTCGTTCTAAATCGAGAGGAAAATCAAAACCACCTGCAAAAGATGAATGTGCGTTTTGTCGCAAAAAGGGGCATTGGAAGAAGGATTGTCCAAAGTTGAAAAAATAAGGACAAAGATAAATCTGATGCAAACATTGGACACGATGGAGATGATGATTCTGATTTTAATTTGACTGTTTCTTCATTGGTATGCCATTCTGACGAATGGATTTTAGACTCGGGTTGTACCTATCATATGTGTCCCAACAGGGAATGGTTTTCCAGCTTTCAAGAGTTGGATAGTGGAACAGTTTTGATGGGCAATGATAGTGCTTGCAAAACAAAAGGGATAGGAAAAATCCGTTTGAAGATGCATGATGGAGCAGTTAGAGTTTTGACAGAAGTTCGGTATGTACCGGATTTGAAGAAGAATCTTATCTCATTGGGTGCTTTAGACTCCAAAGACTTCAAGATTACCATGGAAGGTGGAGTTCTAAAAGTTGTTTATGGTGCACTTGTGTTAATGAAGGGTGTCCGAAGAGGTAATCTGTATTTCTTGCAAGGGAGTACAGTTGTAGGTGGAGCAGCAACAATATCTCATAGCTCAAATGAGATTGTTACAGACACTACCAGATTGTGGCACATGCGTCTAGGGCATGCTGGGGAGAAAGCATTGCAGGGTTTGGTTAAGCAAGGCTTATTACAAGGTGCAAAGACCTGCAAGTTGGGATTTTGTGAGCATTGTGTTTTTGGCAAGCAGACAAAAGTGAAGTTTGGCACCGCGATCCATCGTACTCAAGGCACACTAGACTATGTTCATTCGGATGTATGGGGTCCTACCAAAGTGGCATCTTTGGGAGGTATGCACTACTTTGTTACATTCGTTGGTGACTTCTCCAGAAGAGTATGGGTGTACATCATGAAGCACAAGGATGAAGTTTTGAATGTGTTCTTGAAGTGGAAGAAAATGATTGAAACACAGACTGGCAGAAAGATCAAAAGGCTTAGGTCAGATAACGGTGGAGAGTACAAGTCTGACCCGTTCTTGAAAGTATGTCAGGATGAGGGGATCGTGAGGCATTTCACAGTTAGTGGGACTCCGCAACAGAATGGGGTGGCAGAACGCATGAACCGCACTATATTGGAGAAAGTTCGGTGTATGTTGTCTAATTCTGG
This sequence comes from Litsea cubeba, assembly GCA_012931725.1. NCBI lineage: Eukaryota > Viridiplantae > Streptophyta > Magnoliopsida > Laurales > Lauraceae > Litsea > Litsea cubeba. The sequence goes on from CM022951.1 coordinate 9,208,152, forward strand.
ATTAGGCAAAGCGTTTTGGGTGAGGCAGTTGCTTATGCTTGTCATCTCATCAATAGGTTGCCTTCTGCTGCGATCGAGGGTAAAACACCCATTGAGGTATGGTCTGGAAAACCCGCTACTGATTATGATAAATTGCATATATTTGGTTGTCCTGCTTATTTCCATGTCACAGAGAGTAAGTTGGATCCAAGGGCCAAGAAAGCTATATTCTTGGGTTTCAGCAGTGGTGTGAAAGGATACCGGCTATGGTGTCCAGATTCAAAGAAACTTGTTCTTAGCAGGGATGTGACTTTTGATGAAGCTGCTATGTGTAAACAGAACAAGCAAAACGACTCTCAGGAGGACAGCAAGACCAATGGTAAATCGAAGCAGGTGGAGTTTGATATCGTCCCAGTTGAGTTAGAGGGTGATGATACAGATGAGGAGGAGACTCCAGATCAAGAGCCTCCACAAGAGCAAGCAGAAGAAGATTCTATTGCAACCAGTAGACCGAAAAGGAATATTCGAAAACCTCAACGGTACTCTGATATGGTGGCATATGCACTTCCGATGGTTGAAGAATCTGTTCGTACCACCTACAAAGAAGCAAAGTGGCATTTGGAAAACGCAGATATGCTGACCAAGGTGGTGACTAGGGTCAAGTTTAAGGACTTGATCAACATCCTGCGATTTTGAGCACCTTCGGGTGTATGGCGCTTTCGGGCGCATTTGGAGGCGTGTAGTTGCATGCCAAGGTGGAAAATGTTGTGGCCTGCAAATCTCGCCAAGGTGGAGATTTGTTAGGTTTATGGGTTTTGGGTTTTGGCTCGTTTTTGTAGGCCCAATGTAATTAGGGTTCAAGGGTAGTTTAGTATTTGAGTTTCCTATATATTATCCTTATGGTTGTAACCCTAGAAGGTAGGGCTGCACAAAAATAACTGTAACCCGCCAACCCGCCCGCCCCGCCCCGCCCCGCTCCGCTAAAAGTGGATATCCGTCAAAACCGCTTTTAGGCGGGCGGGGCGGTTTCAATCCGTACTAATGAGCGGGCGGTTACGGTTTGACATTTGAGTGGGCGGTTTCAAACCGCCCCGCCCGCTCATTATTAAAAAAAAAAAAAAAAAAAAAAAAAAAAAAAAAAAAAAACTTCATCTATTCTTTATGGATAACACTTCTACTCCAAATCCTAGTGCAATCCAATACAAGTCTAGATTATATTGTATGAAAGTTTGACAACCTTACAATTTTATCACTAAACTAAACATTGATGTTTATTATCTTTTATCAATTATTATTCTAACTATGATTTTTTTTTTGTTGCAGGATTGCTTCAAATTATATATCGATCTTTACGAACTTGAAGTTTAGATTTTGAATTTCTTTTAGCATTTGGACATTGAATTTTGAAATTTGGAGGTTTATTTATTAAAATTTAGACATTGAATTTTCGAATTTAGATGTTTCTTTGTTAGGTTTTTGACTTTTGGACGTTAGATTATATAAGTGACTGTATTTTTTAATTTTGGTGATGCCTTTGGACTTTAATTTACATTGATATAATTAGTTGAAAAAAAATTTTATTACTGATTATTGACTTTTATTAAAAATCATGTTTAATTTTATTATTTATGTTAAGTACTTTGAAACTTTAGTTACATTCTATTAGAAATTAAAAAAAAGAAAAAGATAGATACAAATACCAAACCGCCCAACATACCGCCCAAGTCGCCCGCTAAAAAAACCGCCCCAAACCGCCTATACTTTGGGCAGTTACGGTTTCTATTTTCACAAACCGCCATAAAACAAAACCGCCTAAACCGCTCGATAACCGCCCAAGCCGCCCGCCGTGCACCCCTACTAGAAGGTATGGGAGAAAACTCTGATTAGTGAAACCAGAGAAGAAGACGAGCTTTGTTCGTGGACGTAGGTGTGAAATCACCGAACCACGTAAAACTGTGTTCTCCTTTTGTGTGGCTTGTTTGATTGCTTGTTGATCGCACGCTTCCGCACACACGATCACAACATTATTCACAATATTGTCATTTCTATGTGTGCACTTTGCAAGGAGTGCATTTATTCGTCTTGAAGCCTACTTGAAGAAAGCTGCAGGAAGGGTCCCATCAGGGCCGGCTTAAGCATAAGGCAATAAAAGCCCTTGCTTTAGGCCCCCAAAATTTTAGGCCCCCAATGTTCTCAACTTCCAAAAAAAAAAAAAAAAAACAATAAAGTTAGCTTGTTTCTCCCAAAAAAGAAGGCCTCATAACAAATCCCACCAAATAAGGCCCCATTTTAAATAGTTGACATTCCAAAAGGCCTCATAATAAATCCCAAAAGATAAGCAAATCCAAAAAAATAAGGCCCCATTTTAAACGGTTCAGATTCCAAAAGAATTAAACTTTTCATATTCCAAAACATGAGAAAAGTTGTAGAGAGTTCCACATCCCAAAAAAATCCAACGAACTACTCCTTCATGGCTTCACAGGGTTTATACCTTTTCACATTCCAACAGCTTGTAGCCATTAAAAACATAAAAAAGAAAACCTTGCAATTACAAGTAATGAATTCATTTTGAGTTCTAAAATTCATCTTTATAGATTTTTTCTGCATCTGCTTACAATCGAAAGAGAACAATCTCCTATGTGTTCTTATTGAATCCCTTCAATTCAAGAGGTTTTTTTTTTCTCCATACTTTATTCTCCTTCTATCACTGCAACTTGGATTCCAAAAGGAACTTGTTTTGTTCTAATTGAAGCCAAAAGGTATGCATTTTATATATTATTTTTTCCCCTCTTCTTTTTATTCTTATGTGATACTTACTTTTATAATATAGTTTTGATAATATATGTTAATCATGGCTCACTAACACAAATATAATCAGTCTTTTTTTTTAGGTTCTATAATCTTTGTGGCCAACACCGATTATTAATTTTGCATCACAAAAAGCGAGAAAAATAGATTTTAAATAAAATATTTATAATAATATTATAAAATAGAAAAGGCATCATTTAAAATTTTCGCTTTAGGCCTCAAGTTGTCTCAAGCCGGCCCTGGATCCCATATCACTGCAGGCTTTAGTGAGTGTACTGCATTCTTCATATTTCTTGTGTTGAATTATATTATTTCTTAAGCAGCAGATATATTTTCCACACATTGTTTCTACTTGTTCCTGAGACACCTGCACTCTCCTTGAGGTCGGGGTTGGGGTTTCCACCTCTTCTAATCCAAATGACTTCTCAAAGCACATCACTAACAAATAAATTACAAGCGACTTCTTTTCTTAAATTTACTTCTCATTGTACCGCATGCACTCAAATCAGTTACAAAGAGTGGATCTCAATTAGCATTGTTGGTAGAATCTTGGTCCTCAAACATGTCAAGTGCAAAGTTATCTTTCATAAACTCCAAGCACTGTTGTTGCGTCTGCAGTGAGGTCCCTAGGACCTGCCAAATTAATTTGTTGGTGCCCGGACAGGACATGTGGCGCACTCATTTTTCACAAATGATGTGCATGATTATTAGATTTGAATCATATGATCCATGGAAGTGGGATTTGAACCACCTACTATTTTTTGATCTTTGAACCCAATGATGGGATCTAATAACTTGAGTGGTTTTAAAACAGAGTGAGGGACTGTGGGTTGAAATGATAGTAGCTTTTGATCTTTGCTGGGCCACATCTAATCTGAATAGCTAATTCATGTTCAAAAGATCGCTTGAACAGGAGTTTAATCGGATAAAAACTGAAGATCCAAGATTGTTGGTTGGGGTTCAAAAAGCCTACAGAGAAAGGTTACGAAACTGTGGACTGTTTGGAACAAAACAGAAAAACAAACCTGAAAAAGAAATGGAATTCCAGCGCACTGTTTGGAACAAAAAGAGAGACAAAACTAGGGGTGCACGGCGGGCGGCTTGGGCGGTTATCGAGCGGTTTAGGCGGTTTTGTTTTATGGCGGTTTGTGAAAAATAGAAACCGTAACTGCCCAAAGTATAGGCGGTTTGGGCGGTTTTTTTAGCGGGCGACTTGGGCGGTATGTTGGGCGGTTTGGTATTTGTATCTATCTTTTTCTTTTTTTTAATTTCTAATAGAATGTAACTAAAGTTTCAAAGTACTTAACATAAATAATAAAAATTAAACATGATTTTTAATAAAAGTCAATAATCAGTAATAAAAATTTTTTTCAACTAATTATATCAATGTAAAATTAAAGTCCAAAGGCATCACCAAAATTAAAAAATACAGTCACTTATATAATCTAACGTCCAAAAGTCAAAAACCTAACAAAGAAACATCTAAATTCGAAAATTCAATGTCTAAATTTTAATAAATAAACCTCCAAATTTCAAAATTCAATGTCCAAATGCTAAAAGAAATTCAAAATCTAAACTTCAAGTTCGTAAAGATCGATATATAATTTGAAGCAATCCTGCAACAAAAAAAAATCATAGTTAGAATAATAATTGATAAAAGATAATAAACATCAATGTTTAGTTTAGTGATAAAATTGTAAGGTTGTCAAACTTTCATACAATATAATCTAGACTTGTATTGGATTGCACTAGGATTTGGAGTAGAAGTGTTATCCATAAAGAATAGATGAAGTTTTTTTTTTTTTTTTTTTTTTTTTTTTTTTTTTTTTTTTTAATAATGAGCGGGCGGGGTGGTTTGAAACCGCCCACTCAAATGTCAAACCGTAACCGCCCGCTCATTAGTACGGATTGAAACCGCCCCGCCCGCCTAAAAGCGGTTTTGACGGATATCCACTTTTAGCGGAGCGGGGCGGGGCGGGGCGGGCGGGTTGGCGGGTTACGGTTATTTTTGTGCAGCCCTAGACAAAACTCTATGAGAGACAAAACTCTATGGCATTGGAATTCTCAAAAAACTGACAAATATGGAGGGGCCTGTTGTAGCCTTTTTCCCCTTTACTGAGAGAAGAGAAGCTGATGTGAGATGAAAGATCTGGCTCTAGTTTGGGATACTCTGATTTCTTTTTGGCAATCTTCCTTGATTTCGTCGAAAGTGAGGACGAAGTTGGCCCCTATTGCTTGCTTAAATTGTGTAGAACCTGGTCTTCTTCGTTATTTTAAACTTATTTAGTCCAAAAGAAGTGACGTTGGCGCACAGTGGATATGAGCCTACTTTATTTTAAACTTATTTACACCATCAAAATTTCATCAATTTATCTTTTTCCTTCGTATTCTATTAGAAATATTTATTTTCTCATACATTTATTTTGAGTTGTGTGCTTCATAATATATTAAATAATGGGGAATATTCATATGCATCTTTCCCTCACCAAAGGATGAGGGACACTCGCCCTTTTTCACATGAAAAGTACATTTTATACATCACCCTATGTACCTAAAAAGTATATTTTGTAATTGAAAATTTTCAAAAAGGGAAGTTTCTCTCACCCCATAACGAGGGAAAGATGCATACGAACGTTCCCCAAGTAGTAGTGGATAAAATGCGTTTAAGAGACTATCATAAAACGAGAGGCTTGCAGTTGAAGTGAAACTGAAAGGACGTGGTCTATCACAAACTTTTTCAGCTCCTACTGCTTGGTGCTTTGATCTCCTTCCCAATTAGCAGCTCAATACACACGATAACTCCAATTCAATCTGTAGGTGCAGAAAATAATGACCCACAATAAGATGGTGCCTTAAAGGACTTATCCGAGAAGATGGTGATGGCTGGGAATGTCTGGATGCCGTCCGAAAGCCTGAAAGGGAAGAACAAACGGTCAGAGGACCCTGGCCTGGGCGGCGCAAGGCTCTCCGATACCAAAGTCAGTGTGGGAACTGGAACAATGGAAGGAGGGGAAGAAGAGAGACAGAGTAACGGCTCTGTGTATGAAAATGGCGTACCTTAGTTGGTGGTTTGAGCCTCTATTTATAGAGTTTGGAACGTATCTTTGGGAGATATTGTGGTGTGGGTCCCCTGATTCGACTGGGAAGTCGCGATCAGCCCACATTGCATTAATTGCGGTCCAATCCAGCCCACTTTGCATTAAATGCGCGTCGGGTCAGCCCACATCGCATTTAATGCACATCTTGTTGGGCCAGATTGTGTTAGGCGCCTTTGGCGGTAGGGGTACCAGCGGATCTGCCCTCGGGCCCTGCCCTGATGTGGCTTCAGCCGCTGGATGCTGCCCTGTCAGGGATCTGGCGAAGATTGTGGGCGGCTGGATGTCGCGTCTGTCCCACTAGCTCGTGCCCCTATCCCTCCACGTGCCTGATGACGTGGGGGATGAGGGGCGCAAGTAAGGGTTCTCTCTTGCTTCGGCTTCTGTCCCGGCTCCTTCAGCCGAGGTGGAGTTTGCTGCCGAGACGGCACCCGGGGTGGCTCAGCCGAGGTGGAGCTCCCCGCCGAGGTGGCGCCCGGGGTGGACCAGTTCGGCGCTAGCGGTCCGGAGATGCTTGACTTCGGCCGAGGCCTCTGTCCTGGTAGCCGGGGTGAGGTTGGTGCCACGTGGATGGCACGCGGATGGCACGTGAGAATGCTTAGCCTCATCTGATGGCTGTGATTAGCCTAATCCTGTGGCTCTGGAAATCTCCCCACACAATTGCCCCCTAGCTTTTCACCTCTGAAGTGTGCTAGCCTTTAGGGGTTGAAAGCTAGAAGAATCCGTCTGGGGATTTGGTGATCATTGCCTGGTGTCGCTTCAACTCCTTATGCCTGGTGTCGCTTCAACTCTTTGGAGTAATAAATGCTCTGCCCTGTTCGTCTTGGGAACCGACTTGACGGCTACACGCGTAGCTTCTGCGCCGATTGCGTTGTCTCATTGACGGGACTGGCACGGGCTTTGAAGTGTCTCTTCGAATTCGGAGGCGGTACCCAAATGAGGGTTCCCCTTCTACAAATAGGGTCGTCCCCTTCTTTTTCTCGCTCCCGTTTTCTTTCGCCTTCGCCTTTGCTTTCGATTTCTGCTCTGGTTCCTGAGATCTGTTCGAGGAGGACGACCGTAGGACGCGCCCGGATCTGCTCTTGATCTGCCTTTTCGTCCCTGTAAGTCGCTTTGTTCTCCTGTCTGGTTCTTCTTGGGGTTTTTTCGATTTCTAGGGTTTTTCTTCGTCGTCACTTCTTCTAGACATGGGCACCCCTAGATTCAGGGTAGATTCTGATGAGGGCTTAGCCGAGTTTAGGGCTGCCTTCACCATTCCGGAGGGGGTCCTCCTAAAACCGGCGGACCTTGCCGACGCTGCCCTTTATCGCTGCCACGGCGGCTGGATGCCGTTCCCTCTGATCTCCGTGATCGAGGGTGGGGTCAGGTTTCCACTGCACCCCCTGCTTAGGGCTTGCTTTAGCCTTTGGTCCCTCGCCCCGGGCCAGTTGATGCCCAATGGCTACAAGGTCATCATGGGCACAGCGAAGCTGAACGAGATCTTGGGGACCAACCTAGGCCCTCACGACATCGAGGACACATATGATATCTGCAAGGCTGGGGAGGGAAGGTATTATCTCCGTGTGAAGCCGCAACGAAGGGGCTTCGTCCTAGCCTTGGAGGACTCAAGTAAGAATGCTGAGGAGGATTTCTTCTGTGTCTCGGGGGACTGGGAGTTCGGCCCAGGCGAAAGCAGGAGGCTGTCGGTCCCACGTCGCCCTGGGGAAGTCCCAAGTAATCATCACTGCTTTTCTCCTTTTTGCTTTGCTTACCTCATTGATGCCGAACTGATACTCTTTTTTGCCTGTTGAGCAGAGGCGGGTGCAAGGCGTCGCCGAGCCGTTAGCGAAGGTTGGAGGAGGAATACCGACGACATCAACAAGGTTGAAAGGTACAAGGGGCACGAGACCAGGTCAGCTTGGAAGCTGCTTGGGTACGAGCCGAGGTATCGCGGTCATTACAGGAGGACCGGAGTAGCCGAGGAGGACGAGGAGCACCCTGACCGTCCAATCGTATCAGTTGCGGTGTTTAGCGGGGTCCCTTTGACCGATCCAGTTGCCGACCGAACTACGTCTGGTGCCGAGGCGTCTACTTCTGATCCGGAGCTGCCGGACTTGACGCAGATAGTGGACCTTATCTCTCTGATCGAGGAGAGGACATGGAGGGAAGCTCGAGGGAGCCTACTGTCAGGGACCTGGCTGCTAAGTTTAGGCAGAGGTCGTCGTCTTCTGGGACCCCATCGTCTGCCGGTACTCGTGCTGCTTCGGGTCCGGTGGGCGCTGGTGCTCTCTCTACTCCTGTCCCCGCTCCGAGCGGTGGAGCTCGGCGACGCTCGCCGGAACGCTCGAAGGAGGGGTCCCCGCCCAGGAAGAAGTCCAAGGCGGGGGAAAAGAGTTCGGAGGCTGATCTGCAGCCGAAGGGCAAGACTCCCGCTCACCCCCCTGGTGAGAAGAGCGCACCGAAGGAAAAGAGTGCGCCGGCCGAAAAGAGTGCGCCAGTCAGCAAGTTGACTGTCGGGCCAACGCGCGAGCCTCTCATCTCGGCGGGGCAAGGGTCCGGATCGGCTTCCGGGCCCCGAACTGCCCCAGCACCGTGGAAGCCGAGAATGGAAACACAACCCGGCAAACCCCTGAGCGTTGAAGACCGACTGCTGGGAAATGCCGAGGTGATCGGGGCCCTTGCCAGGGCCTGTGCTCTGCCACGGGATATGGAGGAGCACGGGAAGTTTGATGACGAGAGCCTGATGTTGTCAGCGATCCAGGCCAACATCCTGGTAAGTGTTTTTTGTGTATTCTTTCGAGTGGCCTAGTTCGGCTGTTCCTGTTTTGACCCTCCTCTCTTCACTTGCAGAACGTGCAGAGGCTCCTAGCCATCCTAGGAAGGAGGGATAGGAACGCTGCGAGGGTGACCCGCCTGGAGTCCGAGCGGGAGAAGCTGAAGAAGGAGCTGGACGAGAAGCGGAAGGGAATGGAAGAGCTCAAGGTGGCCAGCGCTGGAGAGTCCGCTCTGTTGGCATCGGCTCTGACTGAAAACGCCGAACTCTCGTCCAGAGCCAACCATATGAAAGGCGAGCTTTGGGCGAGGAACAAGAAGACCGCCGAACTGGAGTCTGAGCTGGCCAGATTGAAGGCTGAATCTACTGCTGAGGGGACGAGGCTGCGTGGGGAGGTCTTGGCTGGTCGCGCTGAGCGGGAGAAGCTGGTGAAGGCGAACGGCGACCTGGAGAAGGAGAAGGCCTCTCTTCAGGCCGAGGTGCAATCCGCCTTCCAGAGCGGGGTAGATCGTGCCACCGAGCTGTATGAAAAACAGGTGGAGGAGATCACCGCAATCTTGTTCGAGGAAGGATGCCTGGCCGCACTGAGACGTGTGGGGGTCCATGAAGACCATCTTGTCTATCAGGACCTTCCGAAGTATTCGGACCTGGATCCCGAGCCGAGCTCCGCACCTGCAACTGAAAGCGCCCCGGTCGAAGCTCCTGCAGCTGAAAGTGCCCCAGTCGAAGCTCCTGCTGCTGACGACACTCCAGCTGCCCCGGTCTTGAGCGATGCCCCAGTCGCCAGTGAGGCTTTGGCCGTGCCTCAGGGCGAGACCTCTTCTGCACCTGGTTCAGCTGAGGTACCAGTCGAAGCCTCCTCCGCCAGCGACGCTCCGAGCAGAGTCATGGTTTCGGCCGAGTCCACTGGTCCGTCAGATGTGGTGATCGACCTAGTGGAGTCGCCGAAACCATAGTAGCCGGGCTCCTTTACATTTCTGTCTTCTTGTCTGTAGTGCTTTTGCTTCTCAGCCTTGTAAACATTTTTTGCAATCAATGAAAGACGGGTTTCTTTACTTGTGAATTTTCTTTTTGCATTTGTCTCTCTTTCATTTCTGGATGTGCATTGAATGGTATTGAATGCCTTTACTGTGTGGCGTGGCCCTTGAGGTAGAAAGAGTCAAACTGTCAGTGCTGATTTTCCGTATTCTGGAGACCGTAAATAGCAACAAATAAGGTGGCACGGCTAACGAGGGAATCGGACGGATGTCTCAACAGTCGTGCATCCCAGCAACGCGTGGGAGACTTCGCCCTCATAACTCCTTTCGGAGACTGAGCCTTTCTCCGTCCTATAAGTAGGGGGAGCAGGCTCGCCATGGGAGAAGGAAAGCACATAGTTGTAGGAACCATGTCCGGGAGGTGTCCGGAGTTATTTGATCTTGGGGGAACCCTGCGCCGTTGGACGGCTATCCCCGAGGGGGAAGGCTATCGTGGTCTGCGCACTCTCTGAAGGAACTCCTCGTGGACCACGCGCTCTCTGAACGCGGGTTCACGGCCATCCGCCCCTGGCCGGACAGAGTGAGGATACGCTGCGGGGGGACGGTGGCGCATTCTCGTCCGACACGGCCCTGTGCGCCCGTCGTACGGAAGGCGGGATTGAGGCACCGCTGGACCTGGGGTTTCTTCAAGCTTGGCTGGTCCCACTGACCGCCGAGGGTGTTGAAGAGCTCAGCGAGGTCCAGGGCCTCCGAACTGGAGGGGCTGTGCGATGCTTTGGTCTGACCGGCCAAAGTGTATTGCACAACCCGGTGAAATTCAGGATCACTCAGAGCCTCCAGGCAACGATCCGGCGTCGTGGAGTGAGCGAAGATCGGAGTCTTTCTGCTTTTCTTTATTTTCTGTTTTCAGAGGACTGTGATCCTCCTTTCTGTACTTTGCTTTCTGTTCTGTAATTCTTGCAATAAAGCAGTCTACAATGAATAAAAGGGAGCCAAACCGTGTACCATGCTTGAGTTCTTTTTCTCTTTCTTTGCACTGTTCTGAAATGCTTGCATTTTTGTGTTTGAGTGCTGGCACAGCTCTCTTCTGGAAAGCTGCCTTTCGCCGAAATGGCTGGCATTGCGCCGAGGTGAACCCATACGCGGCCGAATTGACTTGCGCAGGGGTGGCCACATCGTTCCGCTGGCCTCGGCTAGGCGAGAGTGAGTTCGGCAATGGCCTTCTGAGGGGTGTATGAACCCAGACTTCAGGGAACTGACCTTGGCCGAACTGCCTTGCGCCGAGGTGTGAGGGCTTATGAACCCGGACTTTAGGAAACGGCTGAGTGTAGGAACTCCAGGCCATTTCCAGGGCGTAGAGCCCGAAGTGTGTCCAAGACACGGGGGCTTTAGGAAAGGCTGAGTGTAGGAACTCTTCCAGGCCATTTCCAGGGCGTAGAGCCGAAGTGTGTCCAAGACACGGGGGCTTTAGGAAAGGCTGAGTGTAGGAACTCTTCCAGGCCATTTCCAGGGCGTAGAGCCGAAGTGTGTCCAAGACACGGGGCTTTAGGAAAGGCTGAGTGTAGGAACTCTTCCAGGCCATTTCCAGGGCGTAGAGCCGAAGTGTGTCCAAGACACGGGGCTTTAGGAAAGGCTGAGTGTAGGAACTCTTCCAGGCCATTTCCAGGGCGTAGAGCCGAAGTGTGTCCAAGACACGGGGCTTTAGGAAAGGCTGAGTGTAGGAACTCCAAGCCATTTCCAGGGCGTAGAGCCGATGCTGCCGAAGTCGACCAGAGAGAGACGACAGATTGATGACAAGGCAAAAGCTGCTTTTATTGATTCTGAGATTCATTACATCTTTAGAAATAAAATTTCTTCAAGTGGGATGCATTCCACGGTCTCGGCAGCGGCTTGCCTTCTAAGTCTTCGAGCTTGTAAGCTGACTTTCCTGCCAGTGAGACTACTCTTAACGGGCCATGCCAGTTCGGGGCAAGCTTCCCCTCGTTTGGTTCTTTGTCAGCTGGCAGGGCCTTCTTTAAAACGAGCTCTCCCGCGGTGAACCTTCTTTCTTTGACATTTTGATTGTATGCCCTGGCTAACCGCTGCTGATAGTCGGTCAGTCTCAGAGCTGCTGCTTCTCGTCGCTCGTCTGCCAGCTCCAGCTCCATTGCCAGGTTCGTCTCATTTCGGCCTTGGTCGACCAGCTCTGTCCTCAGGGTAGGAAGGCCGATTTCCAAGGGAATGACCGCCTCCATCCCGTAGGCCAGAGAGAAAGGTGTTGCCGAAGTGGACCGCCTTAGAGTTGTTCTGTATGCCCACAGCACGCTCGGAAGCTCCTCTGTCCATATGCCCTTTGCCTTGTCCAGTCGCTTCTTCAGGCCGTCCATGATCACTTTGTTGGAGATTTCTGCCTGGCCATTACTCTGTGGATATGCCGGGGTGGAGTAATGGTTTCTGATGCCGTGCTCTTGGCAGAAGTCTCTGAAGGACTTGGAGTCGAACTGAGTCCCGTTATCCGAAATCAGGGTATGGGGGATGCCGAACCTCGTAAGGATGTTTTTCCAAACGAAGTTCCTTGAGTCCCTGTCCGTGATTGAAGACAACGGCTCAGCCTCTATCCATTTCGTGAAGTAGTCCGTAGCCACTATCAGCCATCTCTTGTTCCCTGGAGCTCGGTGAAGAGGCCCCACAATGTCCAGGCCCCATTGAGCGAAGGGCCATGGGCTGGAGAGGGGACTCAGATCCTGTGCTGGCTGATGGAGGGAGTGGGAGAACTTCTGGCATTTCTCGCATTTCCTGGCGTAGACCTGGGCGTCCTTCTGCATGTAGGGCCACCAGTAACCCTGGCTGATTGCTCTGTAGGCCAATGACCGACCTCCTATATGGCTGCCGCAAATTCCTTCGTGGATCTCGTACAGGAAGTCGTCCACCTTGGTCGGGTGGACGCATTGGAGGTAGGGACCTGTGAAGGACTTCCTGTAGAGTTTGCCTTCCGGAGAGAGCCAAAACCGAGCTGCCTTGAGCCTGATCTTGTGGGCTTCAGTCTTGTCCTCGGGGAGCTGGTCGTCCTTCAAGTAGGCGACGATTGGATCCATCCAGCTAGGGCCGAGGTCAGCACAGAGGACAAGTCGAGATGAATGGAGTTCTAGACTCGACCTTGATACTGACCCGACCTCAATGGTCCTCTTCTTTCCAGCTTCGACAGCGGAGGCCAGGTTTGCAAGCGCATCTGCATGCGTGTTGGTATCTCGGGATATTTGCCTGACCTCGGCTTTCTGAAAATGGGAGAGCAGTTTTTTGGCGAGGGCCAAGTAGGCCGCCATCCTGTCGTCCCTGGCCTGGTAGTCTCCGGCGAGCTGGCTAGTTACCAGTTGAGAGTCGCTGAAGATCTCCAGGTGCTGGGCTCCGAGGATTTGGGCGCTGTTCAACCCTGCAATCAGTGCTTCATACTCTGCCTCATTGTTTGTCGCTTTGAAGTCGAGGGTGAAAGCCTGCTCTATGACCAGTCCCTCTGGCGATTGGAGAACTATGCCGGCGCCAGCTCTCTTGGAGGTGGACGACCCGTCGACAAAGATCTTCCATGCCGAGGTGGGAGCCTGTTCGACTTCAGATTCTATTGGCCCGTGCCCTGTGCCCCCCAGTGCCGTGCCGAGCTGGGTAGGAGCCGGGTTGGGGGAGACGAATTCCACTATGAAGTCTGCTAGAATCTGGGCTTTGATCGCAGTTCGGGGACGGTACTGTATATCATACTGCCCCAGTTCAACTGCCCACTTTGATATGCGCCCTGAAAAGTCAGCTTTCTTGAACAATGACCGGAGTGGGTGCTCCGTGATCACCACAATGGTGTGGGATTGAAAATAATGGGAGAGCTTGCGGGAGGCGGTGATGAGGGCCAACGCAAGCTTCTCCAATAGGAGGTACCTGGTCTCGGCATCGAGCAGGGTCTTGCTCGTGTAATAGATTGGCTTTTGAACTCCCTCGTCCTCCCTGATGAGGACGGAGCTTACTGCATGATCCGAGACCGCAAGGTACAAATACAGAATCTCCCCCAAAGTTGGGGTGGAGAGTAAAGGTGGTGACATTAAATAAGTTTTGAGTGCGGCCAATGCCTGGTCGCACTCAGGGGTCCACTGGAACTTCAAATTTTTCTTTAAAAGCTGAATGAAAGGCCTGCACTTATCTGATGAACGGCTGATGAAGCGGTTGAGTGCTGCGGCCATTCCTGTGAGCCTCTGAACTTCCTTCGTGGTAGAGGGACTCTGGATGCCCTGGATGGCAGTGATCTGGTCCGGATTGGCCTCTATCCCCCTCCGCGTTACCAAGCTGCCGAGGAACTTGCCAGAGGCTACGCCGAAGGCGCACTTGGAAGCGTTTAGCTTGAGCTTGTATGCGCGGAGGATGTCGAAGACTTGGCCGAGATCCGCCAGATGATCGCTGGAGCGCACAGATTTGACGACCATGTCGTCGATGTACACCTCTACCGATCGGCCGAGCTGGGCCTGGAACATTTTTGTGACGAGGCGCTGATAGGTCGCCCCCGCGTTCTTCAGCCCGAAGGGCATCACCTTATAGCAGTAAGTGCCGCGGGGGGTGATGAATGATGTTTTCTCCTCGTCAGGCTCGTAGAGCGGGATCTGATGATAGCCCCGGTAGGCGTCAAGGAAGCTCATTCGGTCGTGACCAGCGGTGGCGTCGATCAGTTGGTCAATCTTTGGGAGGGGCAAACTGTCCTTGGGGCAAGCCCTGTTCAAGTCGGTGAAGTCCACGCACACCCTCCACTTTCCAGTTTTCTTCTTGACCACCACCGTGTTGGCCAGCCATACCGGGTACTGGACTTCCCGGATGGCTCCTGCTTTTAGCAGGTTGTCGATCTCTTCGACGACCGCATCTGTCTGCTGCAGCCCGGTCCTACGGGCCCTCTGCACTACCGGCTTGTGGTCGGGGTCGACATTGAGCTTGTGGCACATGACTTCAGGGTCGACCCCAGGCATTTCGCTTGGGCTCCAAGCGAAGACGTCCACATTCTGCACCAAGAACCGAGAGAGTTCGGCCCTTTCTTCGTCTGGCAGCTGGGTGCCAATCAGGAAGAACCTGTCTGGGTCTGCCGGGTCTAGCCTGACCTCGGCCAGGTCCTCGATGCTCTTCTTCTCAGGGTCCCGGCCGATCTCATCGAGGCCTTTCTCGAACTCGGCCAGGTTGACGCGCTCTGGCTCCTTCACTGCTGGGACTGCGGCCAGCATGCACTGCCTGGCCTGCTGCTGGTCTCCCTCCACTGTGATTACTTCCATATTGCCCTCCTTGTTCTCGAGGACGAACTTCAGCTTTTGGTGGAGGGAAGAAGGAACTGCCTCTAGCTTGTGGAGCCACGTTCTGCCCAGAATGACATTGTAGGGAGAAGGGGCATCCACGACCGGGAAGTCGGCCGACACGGAGGCTCCGCCAACTCGGGTCTCCAAGGTGATCCTACCCTTGGGGTAGACTGGCGTGGCGGATAACCCTAGCAAGGGTGCTCGGACCTCCGTGAGGTCTGCTTCGGAGAGTTTCATCCTTTTGAAGCAGTCGTAGTAGAGGACCTCGGAGGAGCTGCCGGAGTCGACGAGGATCCTCTTCACGGTGAAGTATCTCAGCTTCATGGTGAGGAGCAGGGGGTCAATGTGAGGGACCTGAACTCCCTCTAGATCTCGATCCGAGAACGAGATGGCGGGCCGGTCGCGGCGGGCTTTCTTGGGTGCCGGAGCGAGTTCGGCTTTCATTACTTCTTTCTCGTGCGAAGCCCGCCTGGCTTCGGCACGGGCCTGAGAGTTTCCCCGGGACGAGGAAGCGGGAGCTGAGGACGCCATGTGGATCACATTGATGATCTTCTCCGAGTCCTCGCTGTCTGGAGCCTGGACCGCGCTCTAGTGAACTCGGCCCTCGCTGCCGCCGGCATCACCTGCCTTGATGAACTCTGGGATGTGGCCCTCTTCGGCCAGCTTCTCCAGATACCCCTGCAAAGTCCTGCATTCTTCGGTCTTGTGCCCGTTGCCCTTATGGAAGGAGCAGTAGAGCTTGCTTCGGGGGCCTTCGGTGGGTTCATTCTTCATGGGCGGAGGATACTTGAAGAATGGCTTGGATCTGATCTTGGTCAGGATGCGGTAGATCGGCTCCTTAAAGACGACGTTGACGCTCTGACTGGCGCTGGAGGGAGGTCTGGGCTTCCAAGTGCCCCCAGACCTGGACGACGAAGGCTTCGCCGAACTGGAGACCCAGGCCCGCTTGGGCTCCTGCTTCTGGGAGGGCCTCTCGCCTCTCTGCCGAGGTTGGCCACTCTTCTGTTCGGGCTCCGGGTGCCCGTCCTGATCCCTGGCACGGATCTCGTCTTCCTCCTGGGCGATGAAGCGCTTCACCCGGGACATCAATTCTGGTGTGGATTCTGGGGGATTCCCGGCCAAATCCTTCTGCAAGTCGTTGCCGGGGATTAGGGCATGCTGGAAGGCGTAGATTGCCATCCCTTCCCTCGTGCCCTCGATCTGGCTGTGGACCGCCCAGAATCGCTGGGCGAACTTGGCGAGGGTTTCGCCCTGCTTCATTCTCAGGGCAAGGAGGTCTCCTTCCTTCTTGGGGACGACGGTGTAGGCCTGGAACTTCTTCAGGAAGGAGAACTGGAGCTCCTTCCAACTGGAAACCGACCGCTCCGGGAGAGAGCAGAACCACTTCAGGGGGAGGTCACCTAAACTGGAGGAGAAGATTTTGCAGTTTAGGTGACCCTCGTTCCCCCAGATGGACATCTTCTGGGAGAAGTGTCGGAGGTGTGCGGACGGGTCGGACAGTCCGTCATAGGGGACGAACCGCGGGACGGAGAACTTTCTGGGCAAGGGGGTGCGCTCAATTTCTTTTATGAAGGGTGAGCCCCCCAGATCAGTGTGGCCACAGATCTGCTTCTGGTCCCGCATGTCCAGGTTATGCTGAAGAGCTAGCCTGACGCGTTTGTCGAACCGCTCCTGCTCGTCGTCCTTCTCTGGAGTCTGAGCTCTGGGCTTTCGCTTAAGATGGCTCGGGCTACGACGGCTATGAGTTCGGCCGTCGCGGCTATGGTGACTTCGGCTGTTGCTCGAGCCTTCGTCACGGATCTGGCTCCGTTTCTGGTCCAGATGATTCCTGAGGTCCTCGCGGGGAGGCTGGGCTGCCCTGCTGGGGGCGTCCCTCTTTTTCCCTTGAGGCTCAGAGACCTGCCTCAAGGAGGCAGCTTGCGCTGCCCTTAGCTGCTGTTGGAGCTGCTGGAGCTCTCTGACTAACTGCTCCTGCTTCTGGAGAAGAGCGTCTTGGGCTGCGACGTCTCCTCCAGCGGCTGGAGGTTGATCGCGGCGCGTCTCCTCTACGGCAACAGCTTTATCTTTGCGGGGACGTTCGCGCCGGTGCTCGTCACGTCGGGGTGGCACGGTTTCGTCCGCTGAGAGCGAGGCCTCGACTCCCTCTTGGAAGGGGATCTCGACAAAGAGTTGGGAGCCCAGGCGACCCTCGCCTGCGGATGTGCCTTGGACCGTTCGGGACCGTCCCTGAGGAGGGACGTCCGTTGACGGTGTTAGTCGCTCGAGGATTGCCCTCGAAGACTCTTCGCCCTTCTTAGCTTTCGGTGGCATGGGTTCTGAGAGATTGAGGTTTAGAAAGATTGTTCGGAAAGATTTGGAGAAGGTTAGGAAGGCTGGGATATTGCTTTCCCACAGACGGCGCCAATTGTAGGTGCAGAAAATAATGACCCACAATAAGATGGTGCCTTAAAGGACTTATCCGAGAAGATGGTGATGGCTGGGAATGTCTGGATGCCGTCCGAAAGCCTGAAAGGGAAGAACAAACGGTCAGAGGACCCTGGCCTGGGCGGCGCAAGGCTCTCCGATGCCAAAGTCAGTGTGGGAACTGGAACAATGGAAGGAGGGGAAGAAGAGAGACAGAGTAACGGCTCTGTGTATGAAAAATGGCATACCTTAGTTGGTGGTTTGAGCCTCTATTTATAGAGTTTGGAACGTATCTTTGGGAGATATTGTGGTGTGGGTCCCCTGATTCGACTGGGAAGTCATGATCAGCCCACATTGCATTAATTGCGGTCCAATCCAGCCCACTTTGCATTAAATGCGCGTCGGGTCAGCCCACATCGCATTTAATGCGCATCTTGTTGGGCCAGATTGTGTTG
The DNA here is from genome assembly GCA_012931725.1 of Litsea cubeba. Classification (NCBI taxonomy): domain Eukaryota; kingdom Viridiplantae; phylum Streptophyta; class Magnoliopsida; order Laurales; family Lauraceae; genus Litsea; species Litsea cubeba. Next base: position 9,225,909 of record CM022951.1, read on the forward strand.
GGCGCCTTTGGCGGTAGGGGTACCAGCGGATCTGCCCTCGGGCCCTGCCCTGATGTGGCTTCAGCCGCTGGATGCTGCCCTGTCAGGGATCTGGCGAAGATTGTGGGCGGCTGGATGTCGCGTCTGTCCCACTAGCTCGTGCCCCTATCCCTCCACGTGCCTGATGACGTGGGGGATGAGGGGCGCAAGTAAGGGTTCTCTCTTGCTTCGGCTTCTGTCCCGGCTCCTTCAGCCGAGGTGGAGTTTGCTGCCGAGATGGCATCCGGGGTGGCTCAGTCGAGGTGGAGCTCCCCGCCGAGATGGCACCCGGGGTGGACCAGTTCGGCGCTAGGGGTCCGGAGATACTTGACTTCGGCCGAGGCCTCTGTCCTGGTAGCCGGGGTGAGGTTGGTGCCACGTGGATGGCACGCGGATGGCACGTGAGAATGCTTAGCCTCATCTGATGGCTGTAATTAGCCTAATCCTGAGGCTCTGGAAATCTCCCCACACACAATCAATCAGAGATGGTGAAACCCTTCTTTCACCCGGCGAAAATTTCGCCCTAGGCTTCTTCAGCCCTGGCAATTCCAAGAATCGCTATGTTGGAATATGGTTCAACAGAATTCCAGATCAAACCATTGTTTGGACAGCCAACAGAGAAAACCCTGTTCCAGATTCTTCTAGGGTTCTTAAAATCAAGGGCGGGAATCTAGTTTTATTTGATGGAGGACTACATAGCAACAACAGCAGCACTCTCTGGTCCACTAATGTGTCAACCACTGCAAATTACTCAAGTGCCACGCTCACGGACTCAGGTAATCTTGTGTTAACAGATGATCATCAATGGGTAGTGTGGGAAAGCTTGGATCATCCTACAAATACATTACTTCCCCATATGAAATATGGGTTGGACCGGAGAACCAATCTGAGCCGGGTTCTTACATCATGGAAATCTGAAGATGGCCCTGGCCCTGGAGATATTCTCAATCGGGCTCGACCCTCGAGGCATGCCACAGTTTTTCTTAAAGAAGGGCCTAGATACAACTTGGCGAATTGGGCCATGGAATGGTCTGAGGTTTAGTGGTATTCCAGGACCGAATCATGATTCTCTATTCTATCATAATTTTGTTAGATATGACAATGAACTGTACTTCACATACCATGCCACCAACCATTCGGTGCTTGCAAGGTCATTATTGGATGCCTCGGGTGCTTTCAAATGGTTCGTGTGGAGTGAATCGAGACATAGATGGAGTCTGCTGTGGGTGGCCAACCAAAACATGTGCGATCAACATGCGCATTGTGGGCCATATGGAAGCTGCGACTCTAGCCGTGAGGCTGAGTGCGGTTGTTTGAAAGGGTTCGAGCCAAAGACAGCAGGAGAGTGGTCGGATGGATGCAAGCGAAGTAGGCCGTTGGATTGCGGAGGGAAGAGAGATGGGTTCCTGAAATTTGCTCGTGCGAAGGTGCCTGATACATCAAATTGTCGAGTAGAGCCTACTTTGAGCCTCGAAGCTCGTGAGGAGTGTTTAAAGAACTGCTCCTGGCACAGCCTATGCCCGTGTTAACATCAGTGGAGAGGGAAGTGGTTGTCTGATTTGGTTTGTAAATTTGGTCGATCTTAGGGTGTATTCAGATGGAGGGCAGGATATATACATACGTCTGGCTGCTTCTGAGTTGGGAAAGACGAGACACTCCTTACTTTAAACTAATTTCTATCTACTTTAGTAAGTTATGGTTATCTAGTGTCTCTTAATATGTTTCCAAATTTCTCCTTGTTTCACAAGAGAGAGAGAGAGTATGTTCGAGGTATGTGAGGAAATCAAATGGAGTTAGGCTCTTTGGGTGGGGAAATTTGCACAACTTCCCCTGCTTTTCAAGAAGAGGGACCTGATCATTTGCAGGGCTGGTGGGTTTTGGGACCATGATGCTCCTGGTAGGAAGGCCAGAGCCACTACAGGGGAAAAAGCCATATGACATTAAGATGCATGAATAACATTCCTTAATTACGACTGAAATCACATACCAACTTCAATTTAATGAAAATTAACAGTACCCAAAACGTAATAAGATAGTATGTTTTGACAAAAAAAACTGGAATTTGTTGCCTTCGCGGGTGGAATCTCACGATGCCTTCCCCTTGTAAACCAATAGAGGGTATGAACTTTTTCCCCTTGTAAACTGAAATTAATGGCACATCTGATGCTCAATCAAAATTTTTGCCCTTTGGAAGTAAAGATACATTTCCATCCTACCTATTCAACCTCTTCATCCTCAATCATCAAACTGATGGGACCCTCATCTCCCCAGCTAGAGCTGGACCAAACTAACAGAGCCAGCACAGCACTGAACAGAGAAGGAAGCTATCAAAAACAACTACAGGCTGCTCAAAACCAAGGGACCACTACATTCTACTGGTGCTTTCATTTTGTTTTTTTGGCTATTTTTGGAGGAGGAAGGCCAAAGGTAAAAAATGATTCCTTCAGCTTAATAGAATAACAAGCATATGCAAGTGTTTATATATATTCCTAATTTTATGTTTTATGTTGTAGGTCATAAGATGAACGAAAGATCAAATATTTTATCCAATGGCAATGACATTGAAGAAAATGACAACAGTTTGCAATTACTATTGTAGGTGCAGAAAATAATGACCCACAATAAGGAGGTGCCTTAGAGGACTTATCCGAGAAGATGATGACTGGGAATGACTGGATACCGTCCGAAAGCCTAAAAGAGAAGAGCAAACGATCAAAGGACCCTGGCCTGGGCGGCGCAAGGCTCTCCGATGCCAAAGTCAGTGAATGAACTGGAACAATGGAAGGAGAGGAAGAAGAGAGACAGAGTAACGGCTCTGTGTATGAAATTGTGCGTACCTTTTATGGTGGTTTAGCCTCTATTTATAGAGCTTGGGACGTATCTCTGGGAGATATCGTGGTGTGGGTCCCGTGATTCGACTGGGAAGTCACGATCAGCCCACATTGCATTAATTGCGGTCCAATCCAGCCCACTCTGCATTAAATGCGCGTCGGGTCAGCCCACGTCGCATTAAATGCGCGTCTTGTTGGGCCAGATCGTGTTGGGCGCCTTTGGCGGTAGGAGTACCAGCGGATCTGCCCTCGGGCCCTGCCCTGATGTGGCCTCAGCCGCTGGATGCCGCCCTGTCAGGGATCTGGCGAAGATTATGAGCGGATGGATGTCGCATCTGTCTTATTAGCTCGCGCCCCTATTCTTTCACGTGCCTGATGACGTGGGGGGGATGAGGGGCGCAAGTGGAGGTTCCTTCTTGCTTCGGCTTTCGTCCAGCTCCTTCAGCCGAGGTGGAGCTTTCTGCCGAGATGGGGTGCCGAAATGGACACATGGGGTAGCTGAATTCGGCGCTAGCGATCCGGGCCTGCCTGAGTTCGGCCGAAGACCTTGCCCTGGTAGCCGAGGTGAAACTGATGCCACCCATGTGGCACGCGGCGGGCACGTGAGGGTGCTTAGTCTCACCTGATGGCTGTGATTAGCGTAATCCTGTGGCTCTGGAAATCTCCCCACACAATTGCCCCCTAGCTTTTGACCTCTTAAGCGCCCTAGCCTTTAGTGGTCAGAAGCTAGAGTACTCGCCAGGGGGTGCGGCGACCATTGCCTGATGTCGTTTCAATCTCTTCTGAAGCAGTTAATGCTTTGCCCTATCTGTCTTGGGGAGCGAGTCGACGGCAGCACGCGTGGCTTTTCTACGGACTGCTGTCTTATTGATGGAACGGGCGCGGATCACAAAATCCGTCTTTTCGAATTTCGAAAACGGCGCGCGCTGGGAACTTTCTTTCCATAAATAGGGTCGTCCCCTTCCTTTCTTGCTTTCTGATTTCTTTCCGCTTTCACCTTCATTTTCGATTTCTGCTCTGCTGCTTGAAGTCTCTGGCGAGGACGATCATAAGGAGTGTCTGGATCTGTCCCTGGGTTCTCCCTCTGTTTCTGTAAGTTGCTTCGCGCCTCTGTCCGGTTCTTTCTTAAGGTTTCGCGACTTCTAGGGTTTTAGCTTCGCTGTTATCTTCCTCAGTCATGGGCACCCCTAGATTTGATTTAGAAACCGAAGAGGGCTTAGCCAGATTTAGGGCTGCCTTCAGTATTCCGGAGGGGGTTCTCCTCAAACCGGCGGATTCCGTTGACTATGCCACGATGCGCTGGTCCTGCGGATGGATGCCGTTCCCTTTGATCGCCGTGATCGAGGGCGGGGTCAGATTTCCTCTGCACCCCTTGCTTAGGGCCTGTCTTAGTACCTGGTCCATCACCCCCTGCCAGCTGATGCCCAATGGCTATAAGGTCATCATGGGCACGGCGAAACTGAACGAGATCCTGGGGACTGACCTGGGTGTTCACGATATCGAGGACTCCTACGATATCTGTAAGGCCGGGGAAAAGAAATATTATCTCCGGATGAAGCCGCAGCGAAGAGGCTTCGTCCTGGCCTTGGAGGACTCGAGCAAGAACGCTGAGGACTGCTTCTTCTGCGTGTCGGGGGACTGGGAGTTCGGCGCGGGTGAAAGCAAGAGGCTGATGGTCCCACGTCGCCCTGGGGACGTCCCAAGTAATCATCGCTGCTTTTTCTCCTACTTACTTTTCTTAACCTTCTTGACGCCGAACTGATACTCCTTTGTCTTTTGAGCAAAGGCGGGCGCAAGGCGACGCCGAGCTGCCAGTGAAGGTTGGAGGAGAAACACCGACGACATCAACAAGGTTGAAAGGTACAAGGGGCACGAGACCAGGTCGGCTTGGAAGCTGCTTGGGTACACGCCGAGGTATCGCGGCCACTACCACAGGACTGGAGTACCTGAGGTGGACGAGACACACCCCGACCGTCCAACTGTCTCGGTTGCCTTGTTTAGCGGAGTCCCTTTGACCGATCCCGCTGCCTCTGCTCCTGCCCTCGCTCCGAGCGGGGGAGCCCGGCGACGCTCGCCAGACCGCTCGAAGGAGGGGTCCCCGCCCAGGAAGAAGTCCAAGGCGGGGGAGAAGAGCTCGAAGGCTGATCTGCAGCCAAAGGGCAAAACTCCTGCACGCGCCCATGGGGCCAAAGTTCCACCCGAAAAGGGGGGCGAGAAGTGCGCGCCGAAAGAAAAGAGTGCGCCTGCCGAAAAGAGTGCGCCAGTCAGCAAGTCGACCGTCGGGCAGACCCGCGAGCCTCCCATCTCGGCGGGGCAAGGGTCCGGATCGGCTCTCGGGCCCCGAATTGCCCCAGCGCCGTGGAAGCCGAGGGTGGAGACTCAACTCGGCAAACCCTTGAACGTCGAGGACCGACTGTTGGGGAATTCCGACGTGATCGGGGCCCTTGCCAAGGCCTGCGCCCTGCCGAGAGACATGGAGGAGCACGAGAAGTTCGAGGACGAGAGCCTGATGGTTACAGCGATCCAGGCCAATCTCTTGGTAAGCGTTTTCGGCGTCCCCTTCAAGTGGTCTAGCTCGACTGTTCCTGTTTTGATTCTCCTTTTTTCCTTTGCAGAACGTGCAGAGGCTCCTTACCGTGTTAGCAAGGAGGGATAGGAATGCTGCGAGGGTGACCCACCTGGAGTCCGAGCGGGAGAAGCTGAAGAAGGAGCTGGACGAGCAGCGGAGGGGAATGTTGGAGCTGAAGGAGGCCCGTGCTGGAGAGTCTGCTCGGTTGGCATCGGCTCTGACCGACGTCGCCGAACTCTCGTCCAGGGCCAATCATATGAAAGGCGAGCTCTGGACAAAGAACAAGAGGATCTCCGAGTTGGAGTCAGAGTTGGCCAGGTCGAAGTCTGAATCGACAGCCGAGGCGACGAGGTTGCGAGGGGAGGTCCTGGCCGGTCGCGCTGAGAGAGAGAGAAGCTGGCGGCGGCGAGCGCCGAACTGGAAAAGGAGAAGGCCTCTCTTCTGTCCGAGGCCCAATCCGCCTTCCAGAACGGGGTGGACCGCGCCACTGAGCTGTACGAGAAACAGGTGGAGGAGATCACCTCCATTCTGTTCGAAGAAGGATGCCTGGCCGCACTGAGACGTGCGGGGGTCCCTGAAGACCACCCTGTCTATCAGGACCTGCCGAAGTATGCGGACCTGGATCCCGTGCCGAGCTCCTCACCTGCAACCGAAAGCGCCCCGGTCGAAGCTCCTGCAGCTGAAAGCGCCCCGGTCGAAGCTCCTGCTGCTGACGACGCTCCAGCTGCCCCGGTCTTGAGCGATGCCCCGGTCGCCAGCGATGCTTCGGCCGTGCCTCAAGGTGATGCCTCTTCTGCCCCTGCTTCGGCTGAAGTACCAGTTGAAGCCTCTTCTGGTTCGGCCGAAGTTGCTGGTTCGGCAGATACGGTGATCGACCTGGTCGAGTCGCCGAAACCACAGTAGCCGGGCTCCTCTACATTTCTGTCTTCTTTTTTGTAAAATTTTTGCTTCTCAGCTTTTCTGTTTTTGGAGGACTGCGATCCTCCTTTCTGTATGTTCTACAACCCTTGTAATGAAGCAGTTTATAATGAATAAAAAGGAGGAATTCTGTGATCACCCAAACTGTGTACAATGCTTTTGAGTTCTTTTTCTCTTTCTTTGCACTGTTCTGGAATGCTTGCATTCTTGTGTGTTTGAGTGCTGGCACAGCTCTCTTCCTCTGGAAAGCTGCCCTTGGCCGAAATGGCCGGCTTTAGCCGAGACGAGCTGCCTTGTGTCGTAGTGGAGTCATCATTTCGTTTGTCTCGGCTGTGGAAGCGTGAGCACGGCAATGATCTTTGAGGGGTGTAAAAACCCTGATTTTAGGAATCCGGCCGAGTGTCCGAACTCGAGGCCTTCTCCAGGGTCCAGGACCCGGAGCTTTAGGAAACGACCGAGTCTGGACTCGAGGCCTTTTCCAGGGCGGTAGACCCGGAGCTTTAGGAAACGACCGAGTATGGACTCGAGGCCTTTTCCAGGGCGGTAGACCCGTGGGTTCAAAACCCGAAGACTTTAGGAATTCGGCCGAGTGTAAGAACTCAAGGCTGTATCCAGGGCGTAGACCCATGTGGATGGGTAAAAAACCCTGAGTTTAGGAATTGGCCGAGTGTCCGAACTCGAGGCCTTTTCCAGGGCTGTTAACCCTTGGAGATGGGTGAAGACCCTGAGTTTAGGAATTGGCCGAGTGTCCGAACTCGAGGCCTCTTCCAGGGCTGTTAACCCTTAGAGATGGGTGAAGACCCTGAGTTTAGGAATTGGCCGAGTGTCCGAACTCGAGGCCTTTTCCAGGGCTGTTAACCCTTGGAGATGGGTGAAGACCCTGAGTTTAGGAATTGGCCGAGTGTCCGAACTCGATGCCTTTTCCAGGGCTGTTAACCCTTGGAGATGGGTGAAGGCCCTGAGTTTAGGAATTGGCCGAGTGTCCGAACTCGAGGCCTTTTCCAGGGCTGTTAACCCTTGGAGATGGGGTGAAGACCCTGAGTTTAGGAATTGGCCGAGTGTCCGAACTCGAGGCCTTTTCCAGGGCTGTTAACCCTCGTAGCCGAAGTCGATCAAAGAGAGATGACAGATTGATGACGGGGCGAAAGCTTTTTCCATTGATTCAGAGATTTATTACATCTTTTAGAAATTGAAGATTGATGACGGTCTCCGGCAGCGGCTTGCCCTCCAAGTCTTCTCAAGTTTGTAGGCTGGATTTTCCTGCCAGTGAGACTGCTCCGAACGGGCCATGCCAGTTCGGGGCCAACTCCCCCTTGTTTGGCTCTCTGTCGGCGGGTGTCTTGTAGGAGGCTATCCGAGCTGAGGAGGTAACCGCTGGGGAGTCGCACAGCTGGATCACGTAATCATCTTCTCTGAATCCTCACTGTCTGGAACCTAGGCTGCGCTCTGGTGAACTCGGCCCTCGCTGCCGCCAGCATCTCCTGCCTCAACGAACTCTGGAATGTGGCCTTCTTCGGCCAACTTCTCCAGATACCACTGCAAGGAGTTGCAGTCCTCGGTCTTGTGCCCGCTACCTTTGTGGTAAGAGTAGTAGAGCTTGCTCCGGCTGCCGGAGGCAGCCTCATTCCTCAAGGGCGGAGGCCACTTCTTGAAGAATGGCTTGGTCTTTATCTTGGTCAGGATACGGTAGATCGGCTCCTTGAAGACGACGTTGACGCTCTGACCGGCGCTGGTGGGAGGTCCGGGCTGCCAGGTGCCCCCAGACCTGGACGACGCAGGCTTCGCCGAACTGGAGACCCAAGCCTGCTTGGGCTCCTGCTCCTGGGAGGGCCTCCCGCCTCTCTGCCAAGGCTGGCTATTCTTCTGCTCGAGCTCCGGATACCCGTCTTGATCCCGGGCTCGGATCTCGTCTTCCTCCTGGGCGATGAAGCGCTTTACCCGGGACATCAACTCTGGCATGGATTCTAGGGGGTTCCCGGCCAAGTCCTTCCGCAAGTCGTGGCCGGGGATCAGGGCATGCTGGAAGGCGTAGATCGCTATCTCTTCCCTGGTGCCCTCAATCTGGCTGTAGACCGCCCAGAATCGCTGGGCGAAGATGGCGAGGGTCTCACCCTGTTTCATTCTTAGGGCGAGGAGGTCCCCTTCTTTCTTGGGGATGACGGTGTACGCTTGGAACTTCTTCAGGAAGGAGAGCTGGAGCTCCTTCCAACTCGAAATGGACTTCTCTGGGAGAAAACAGAACCATTTCACGGGGAGGTCACCCAAACTGGAGGAGAAGATTTTGCAGTTTAGGTGACCCTCGTTCCCCCAGATGGACATCTTCTGGGAGAAGTGTCGGAGGTGAGCGGATGGGTCGGACAGTCCGTCATAGGGGACGAACCGCGGGACGGAGAACTTTCTGGGCAAGGGGGTGCGCTCGATCTCTTTTGTGAAGGGTGAGCCCCCCAGATCAGTGTGACCACAGATCTGCTTCTGGTCCCGCACGTCCAGGTTGTGCTGGAGAGCCAATCTGACGCGTTTGTCAAATCGCTCCTGCTCATCGTCCTTCTCTGGGGTCTGAGCTCTGGGCTTTCGCTTGGAGTGGTTCGGGCGGCGATGGCTATGAGCTCGGCCATCGCGGCTACGATGACTCCGGCTGTTGCTCGAGCCTTCGTCATGAATCTGGCTCCGCTTATGGTCCAGATGATTTCTGAGGTCCTCGCGGGGAGGCTGGGCTGCCCTGCTGGGGGCGTCCCTCTTTTTCCCTTGAGGCTCGGAGATCTGCCTCAAGGAGGCAGTTTGCGCTGCCCTCAGCTACTGCTGGAGCTCGCGAATCAGCTGCTCTTGTCTCTGGAGGAGGGCATTTTGGGCTTCGAGAACCCCTCCAGTGGCAGGGGGTTGAACGTGGCGCGTCTCTCCTACGGCCACGGCTTTGTCCTTCCGAGGACGCTCATGCCGACGCTCATCGCGTCTGGGCGGCATGACTTCATCTGCTGAGATCGAGGCCTCGAGTCCCTCTTGGAGTGGGAAACTCGACAAAGAGCTGAGAGCCTAAGCGGCCCTCGCCTGCAGACGTGCCATGCACCGTGCGGGAGCGCCCTTGAGGAGGGACGTCCGTTGACGGTGGTGGCAGCTCGAGCGCTGCTCTTGAGGACTCTACGCCCTTCCTAGCATTCGGAGGCATGGCTTCTGAGAGGTTGAGGTTAAAAAGGTTGGGAAGGTTGGGATATTGCTTTCCCACAGACGGCGCCAATTGTAGGTGCAGAAAATAATGACCCACAATAAGGAGGTGCCTTAGAGGACTTATCCGAGAAGATGATGACTGGGAATTACTGGATACCGTCCGAAAGCCTGAAAGAGAAGAGCAAACGATCAAAGGACCCTGGCTTGGGCGGCGCAAGGCTCTCCGATGCCAAAGTCAGTGAATGAACTGGAACAATGGAAGGAGAGGAAGAAGAGAGACAGAGTAACGGCCCTGTGTATGAAATTGTGCGTACCTTTTATGGTGGTTTAGCCTCTATTTATAGAGCTTGGGACGTATCTCTGGGAGATATCGTGGTGTGGGTCCCGTGATTCAACTGGGAAGTCACGATCAGCCCACATTGCATTAATTGCGGTCCAATCCAGCCCAATCTGCATTAAATGCGCGTCGGGTCAGCCCACGTCGCATTAAATGCGCGTCTTGTTGGGCCAGATCGTGTTGGGCGCCTTTGGCGGTAGGAGTACCAGCGGATCTGCCCTCGGGCCCTGCCCTGATGTGGCCTCAGCCGCTGGATGCCGCCCTGTCAGGGATCTGGCGAAGATTATGAGCGGATGGATGTCGCATCTGTCTTACTAGCTCGCGCCCCTATTCTTTCACGTGCCTGATGACGTGGGGGGGATGAGGGGCGCAAGTGGAGGTTCCTTCTTGCTTCGGCTTTCGTCCCAGCTCCTTCAGCCGAGGTGGAGCTTTCTGCCGAGATGGGGTGCCGAAATGGACACATGGGGTAGCCGAATTCGGCGCTAGCGGTCCGGGCCTGCCTGAGTTCGGCCGAAGACCTTGCCCTGGTAGCCGAGGTGAAACTGATGCCACCCATGTGGCACGCGGCGGGCACGTGAGGGTGCTTAGTCTCACCTGATGGGTGTGATTAGCGTAATCCTGTGGCTCTGGAAATCTCCCCACACAACTATCACTCGATTTTGGTGTTGTAGCTGCTGCCACGAATGATTTCTCTGAATTAAATATGCTAGGAAAGGGTGGATTTGGATTTGTTTACAAGGTATGCCTCCATCATAACAACTTAATTTTAAGAAGGAATATCAACTTTTAAAGATCCCTAAGTTCCTTTAAAGGAGGCATTTTTGGATAATGATTCAGTGGTCTAAGATTGGTTAGTTATGATTCATTGATCTAGTTAGGTTAGTCAACTGCTAGAATAAGATCCTGTCACAATCTACTACTTTTTTTTTTTCTCGTCTTACTTTAATCTACAGCTTATAGGGCAAAAGGTCAGATGCCCCTAAAACTTTCAATTTTGGAAGTTCTTCTTGGACCACCTACTTCAAGTCCATGAACCGAATTAAACTGCGGCCATTCTTACACTTGATGCATCAATCTCCAACAATTCCTCTTAAATTTTTAATCTCTGTTTTAGCTTACAATCAAGTGTTAAAATATGGATATGTTTCAGAGAAAACTACTAAATGGACAAGAGATAGTAGTGAAATGACTTTCTAGGAATTCCGGACATGGAACAGAACAATTCAAAATGAGATTTTATTGATTGCCTAACTTCTACATAAGAATCTTGTTAGACTTTTGGGCTATTGTATGAGCAGACAAGAGAAAATGCTCATCTTTGAATATATGCAAAACAAAAGCTTGGACTCCTTAATTTTTGGTATGTTTTTCTATTAACTTCTATCAACTTTGTGTCCTTCTTTAATGCTAACTTATGGGTCATTTGGCATTATCATATGTGAAACACTTGCCATTGTTTGTCAATTTTTACATCTATTCACATGTGAATCTGAGCACATCCAACATTCCACTGTCTTTCATAAATTTCTCAAAACTCATGATGAATCAAGACTGACCCCCTGTTTTTTCTTTCGAAAGAGCTTGAATGGTTCAGATTGTGAAAATGGGGACCAAAGAACTCCAAAATGGCTGATTCTATGGTCTGGACCTTTATTTTATATCAAGAAAATGTGATGGGTTTGCACTTTAAATATGATTCCATGGATGCTTTTGTGATTAACGGTTTAGAAAATGATTTTAGGGCCCATATGAAAAAAGGACGGGGATAATATATATGTGAATAAAATGTAATGCAGCTATATCCAATGATTCATGGTTTTTTTTTGCAAACTTCTCAAGATCTATGATGAATTAATGTAGGAGATTTGATATTTTGGATCTTCTAAAGAGGATGAACAATTCATATCTTGGAAGTGGGACCCACAAAAGTCTAGAATGGTAAGTTATAAGGTTTGGACCTTTTTGCAAATGTCTAATAATCTGTAATGGATTGACTTGAAATTTGATACCATGGTCGTTTTGGACATTATAAAGAGTATTAACATCTCAAATAATGATGTAGGGCCAGTATGAATGTAAAACTTGAAGGAAAAAAAAAAAAAAAAAACAGAATAGACCAATATGTACGTGAATAACAAGTGTAATACATTAGGTATATCCAATGATTCCTTTTTTTAATTGAAAATTTTTAGAGACCATGATGAATTTGTTTTTAATGGTGTATTGTATTAATCAAAGCAGAGCAGTACCAAAGATATATATACTCAAGAGCAAAGAGAGATACAATGGGAATAGAAAAACCATCCAAAGAATCAAAAGAGGATAGACAAAGTTTTCTAAACAGGCCTAAGGCCCCAAAAAGTGAATCCAAAAGATTAAGATGATACTACTTCCCTCCATTTAAACAACATAAGCTCTATAGGCACTCCGCAAAATTCTGGCCCCTGGACACAACAAGAAATCTGGTTTGGACTCCGTAGGCCCGAGGATGAATCGAGGGTATGGAATTTGGCCCCATAGCTATTTTGGACTCCTAAAAAAGATGTATGGTTCGGATTGTTAGAATGGGGCACATAGAAGTCCAAAATGACAGATTTTAGAGTATGGACTTTTTTTTTTTTTTCCAAATATCTCAATATCCGAATTGTTGTCAAGGGCTGAAATTTGATCCACTGCTCGTGATTGGCCTTTCAAAGCCATCGAACGTTTGGATCTTGATTGAGGGGCCCACAACATTAAAAAATTTGCAAGAGCTGACTTTTCTTTTCCTTATGTTACTGTAGCACCCACTTAGTAATAGTAAGATGTGTAATGGTCTACCATCTTTTCACATGTGTTAAATTTTGGGCCCAAAGCGCGCCCCCTATTTTACACATGTAAATGGTGTGAAAACAATTGACCCCTGAGAATGGGATAATAGAAATTTTAATACTTTGTCTCTATTACAAACATGGTTTAGTGCTCATGACCATCTTCGCCATACAAGCTTGTTAATAATTACATTGCAAAAAGAATCTATTATATGATAAATTGTTACTATGTTAGATTATGGTAAATCAGAAGGGATGATTAATAAGCATGATCATATCTTGTATGTAGTTTTTAGAGATGAGGTTATAATTAGTACACTACAACGATTTTGGAATTAAGATTGCATAACTAGATTGAATGTAGCACAGATCAAACGAGGAGCATAATGTTGGATTGGAGAAAGCATTTCAAAATCATTGTGGGTTTTGCTCGAGGGATTTATATATGCATGAAGACGCCCGATTTAGAATTATTCATCGGGACTTGAAAGCTGGCAATATTCTACTAGACGATGACATGAATCCCAAAGTTTCGGATTTTGGCATGGCAATAATATTTGGTGGAAATCAAATTCAAGCGAACACTAATAGAGTGGTTGGAACATAGTAAGTAGGGGATTTTACGGAAAAAATCCTGAAATATAGCCATATATCCCGAAAGGTCCTTGCAATTTATGTAGCACTAATTAGGTCCTTTCGCCAATTTTTTTTATACTTTTTATGAGTGACGATAACGTCATCATGGGTGAAGCTAGCGTCACTCGTCACACCCCATGCGTCGCTCGTCACACCTTCTTCCTTTCTTTTCTTTTCATTTCTTTCTTTCTCTTGCAGCATGCGTTAATCGCCACAAACATTATCTTCTTGCAATCTCCACAAATACCTTTTCAAGAATTTTATTTCACTCCCTTGTTCCATTCCATTGCAAACAAACAAACAAAACTGCTGATGGATGAGTTTGCCATTGAATGCACATTCTTGAAGTTCTTCACAAGTGGTGATTAAAGAAGTATAAAATAGTTACATCCATCCGTCATTCCGTATCATCTAATCCGCTCCAATGAAATGCATGGTCCAGGATAAAAGCAAAAAACAAGAATCATTAGAATTACTCAAAATCCTCCCCCTTAATGGTAAAATGTAACATTGACCCCTGCTTTATCATTGAAACAATGTAATGATGGAGTACTGTACCCGTTACTGCGCGGCCCTGTTTGATGAAGCAGACTCACATCTTGAAATTCAAAATATCAATGTAAGTTCATTGATTGAATTCTACGCTTGACAGGGAGAATCTTAAAGTAAACACCTGAACTAAGTTCAAATGGATTTCCTAACCCTTTAAAGTTAAATTATGAATTCTAGAATGTGTAATGCAGGTGAGTTGAAATAATTAAAGAACAATAACAATTGGGGGTAGCTTTTGGGACTTTTCTTTTGAGTTCTCTCCATGAAACGAACAGGACCCAATTGTCCAAATCACATTTATTATGAGAACCACAAAATCAGATCATTGCAAGAGAAAGAAAGAAAGAAAAAAGATAGATGAAGGAAGAAGGAGAAAGAAAGTAAAAGAAAACAAGGGAAGAAGGTGTGACGAGCGACGAGCGACGCTAGCATCGCCCATGCGTCGCCTATGGTGACGCTATCATCACTTACCCCAGGCTTTAAAAAAAAAAAAACACAAACAGTACTAAGGACCAAATTGGTGCCGCATAAATGGCCAGGACCCATTGGGATAAATGACTGTATTTAAAGATTTTACCGGTAAAATCCTCTAGTAAGTAATATCCGCAAATGCACATAGAAATATATAAATGAGTTGCACATGATTACTTGAAAAGGTTAAAATATGATTCATAACTCTAAACTTTTATTGTTAAAATTCTTATGCAGTGGTTACATGTCACCTAAGTATGCCATGGATGAGATTTTCTCAGTAAAATCAGATGTCTTTAGCTTTGGCTTCATACTATTGGAGATAATAAGTGGAAAGAGGAACAAATACTGTAATGATTGCTGCTCGGTGAATTTAATAGGACATGTAAGTGTAGTAACTTTTTTCTTTTTTAAGGTAGTTCTTTTTAAAAATAAAAGAAAATATTTTGACAATAATAAGACATGTTTTTAATCTTATCAGGTATGGGAGCTATGGAAAGATAATAGAGTTTTCGAGCTGGTAGATTCATCAATGAGTATCTCCACTTTTGAAAGTGAAGTTTTGACATGCATTCAAGTAGGACTTTTGTGTGTACAAGAAAAAAGCAAATGACAGGCCAAACATATCATCGGTTGTTTCTATGGTTGGCAATTGAAACAATAATGCCTTCACCCAAGCAACCTGCATTTTGCTTTCAGAAAGAAAAACTGCTCTGATCATCCACACTCATCTACGAATGGGACAAGTTGTTCAATAAATGAGGTACGTATCAATGACAAACATGGAATCTCGAAGATGAGTCAATTGGTACAATTGTAAGCAAAATTTTACCACCCAAAATCTTACATTGAAGAATATTGACAATAAAGTTTGTATATGGGTGTACAGTTGTACTATCATGTGGGCCCACATTTTGGAGCCATTGTGTCCAAGACTATGTTTTTTTTTTTTTTTTTTTAAGTTTTTTCCCCTCAAGAAGTCTATGTACTTGGGTTGCTAAAACCTTGACCAACCAAAGATATTCTCAATAAATCGCCGAAACTGGACAGCCATTACATTGCAAAGTTTGAGCATTCGACCATCATTCTTTGATGAAAAAATATCATACACATGTCTTCATGCATGAAATTTGTAGATTGCAAGTGAATCAAAATCCCAAGATGGAAAGAACATTAGAAGTTTCATGCAAATGAAATAATCGGGTTTGGGTAAAAGGACGAGAATGGCTCGAACAGGCTTTAGAGTATATGCAAATTGGGGACTTGGGTGATGGATTGTAGAACGTTTTGGTTTTGATATGGGTGTTAACTGGGCGTTAAAGTGGGCATTCAAGCCGATGTTGTGTTAGTATTGCTTTCCTTGTTTTTTATCTTGAAAATTTGTAGGAAATGAACGTGACGATTGAAGAGAGTATCCCGATGTTGTGTAGGGTTATTAACTTTCCATTAGAACTAGTACACAATGTTCTGTTAACCGGACAAGATTGTGCTATAGGACCATGTTGAATTGGAGAATTACATTTCATGTTTTAGTTTGTTTAGCATTAACAGACATTTTTTTTGAATTGCATCTCCTATGTGTTGGGATAGTGGACCACTACAAACTCCACATTGATATGATATTGTCCATTTTGGGCCTTAAGCCCTCATGGATTTGTTCTTGGGTTCTACCCAAAAGGCCTCATACCAATGGAGTAATTAGTCCAACTTATATGCCCATGATCTTTCCCAATTTTAGCCGACTCCACATTGATATGATATTGTCCACTTTGGGCTTAAGCCCTCATGGATTTGTTCTTGGGTTCTACCCAAAAGGCCTCATACCAATGGAGTAACATTCCCAACAATCCTCCCCTCAAACAAAGGACCATATCTCTTTAGATATTTTTACCGGTCCGCTCCATCGAGAAGAGCCAACTCGAGAGCTTCACCACGGATCCACCAATCGTGAGTATTGCGCTTTTCCTGCGCATCACTGGGCCCACCACCTTTTCGGGCTAAGTCTGGGCTAGTACATTGGACCAGCCCAAACTCCACATTGATATGATACTGTCCACTTTGGGCCTAAGCCCTCATGGATTTGTCCAAAAGGCCTCATATCAATGGAGTACTTAGTCCAAACTTATATGCCCATGATCTTTCCCAATTCTAGCCGATGTGGGACTTTGGTTGCACATCCCCAACACTATGCTATTGCTAGTCTTTTCTCCAATTCAAAGGATAACCCCATTGACTGCCTACTTCTTCCACGCATTTCCAATGGTAAAATCTCCATCAAGGTCTCTACTGAGCTGGCTAATAATATTCGGAAAAGCTTCTTCTCCTTTGTCATTCTTGGAAGATTCTTTGGGAAAATACTCACTTTGGAATGGGTTAAAGCTTCTATTAAATCAGATTGGAAGCTTATGACCCCTGCCTTGTCTCTCTTTTAGATAAGGACTCTTTTTCTTGAGATTCAGTTGCCAAGAGGATCTGATTAGAGTCCTCTTCTCCTTCCCCTGCCATCGCTTCCAAGTATTGTTGACCTTCCCTTTCCAAGGACCACTCTATTCCGGATTATGTTGATAAACATACGTTTTCATTTTTGGAGTAGATAGGTTGTCTACTACTTGGTTTAAGCTATAGGGTGCCCCTTTACATATGAATAGATAGGTTGTCTACTACTTGGTTTAACCTATTGGGTGCCCCTTTACATATGGATGAGTTCACAGCCTTACAAATATTTCTCTCATTTGCCAGAAATGTGTGGATCTTGATCTATCCAAAGCAGTACCTAACTCCCATTTCAATTTCTGTAGGGTGTGAAAATCTACCATATCAGCCTGTCTTACATCAGGGCGTAGAGTCTTCTTTAGCCTTTTTATCCAAAAAGATCTCCCATCTGTCCAAGTGTCCAACAAAATACTTAACCGAGTATTCTTGGCCTCCACTTATCTTCTTGTCCCTGCAAAATTCCCTGCCTCCCAAGTTGAAGAAGATGACCCAGCAGGTCAAGAGGAGAACTAGCGGTAGGCGACCCTGAAGGCCAATAGTCATCTGCTACTCAATTCAAATACCCTGTAGCCCCTCTTTGGTAGAGATATCTGCTAATTCAGCCCTAGTGAATGCGTTCAAGCCATTTGACGTTCTTGACGAAGTCACTGTTGCACACCCATGCCTTTATTTATTTATTTTTATTTATTTATTTATTTCAAGAAAGATCCTGGGTCAGGGTCAAGTAGAACAAGAACAAAATGGTATGCACCTATTTACCTTTCTTTCCAAACCACAATGTGCCTCTCATGGATGAAACTTTAAAAAATACCATATCTTCCACATCAAATTCCAATTTTCTTCTTCTATTATAAGCATAACTTTTTTGTCTGCTTCTGGCTATTTTCAATCTTTCTTACACTTGTTTCACTTTCTCACTGGTAGCATGGATTATTGAAGGGCCATGGAAATTACGAACACCAACTTCTTCCCAATACAAAGGTGTCTACATCTTTTACCATACAAAGCTTCATATGGAGCCATGCCAAAACTGGAATGATAATTGTTATTATATGCGTACTCACACACATAAATATAATTATCCCATGAACCTTTAAAATCCAGCACATAAGCTCTCAACATATCTTCCAATGTTTGATTAGTCCGTTCAGTCTGTGCATCTGTTTGAGGATGATATGCTGTACTGAAATTCGATCTTGTTCCCATGGATTCCTGCAAAGTAATCCAAAATCTCGGAACAAATCTACTATCTCTATCTGAAACAATAGAATGTGGAACTCCATGCAATTTTAGTATTTGGAAATTATACAATTCAGCCATATAATCCATCTTCTTACTTGTCTGAAAAGGTATAAAATGTGCAACCTTGGTCGATCTATCAACAATGACCCATATAGCATCATGTCCTTTCTGTGTCCTGGGCAATCCAGAAATGAAATCCATAGTAATATGCTCCAACTTCCACTTTGGTAATTTCAACTGATGCAATAATCCAGGAGGCTTCTTATATTCTGCCTTGACTTGCTGACAAGTTAAGCACCGAGAAACAAATCCTGCAATTTTCCCCTTCATATTATTCCACCAAAAATGATTCTTCAAATTTTGATACATTTTGGTACTTCCAGGATGCATAGCATATTTTGCATGATGTGCTTCTGACATTATTTCATTTTTCAACTCTTCTACATCTGGAACGCACAATCTATCATGGAAATATAATGCATCATCTATTACCTGAAAATATTGTCTTTCAGATATATGATAAAAAATCTTGATTAATTTTGGATCATGCCGCTGCTTTTCTTTAATCTGCTGAAGAATCAAATGTTTAAATACAGACATAGCAGCTAACATCTTCCCCTAACTATAAATCTAAAGATTCACATCCAAGTCTCTGAACTGTTCTAGCAAAGTCCATTCTCCTTGCATGCTGGCTATCATCACTGACTTCCTGCTAAGAGCATCAGCTACCACATTACCTTTGCCAGGATGATACTTGATAGGAAAATCATAATCTTCGATATACTCCATCCATCTTCTCTGCCTCATATTCAATTCATTCTGAGAGAAGATATTGCAAACTTCTATGATCTGAATGAACTTCAAACTTTTGTCCATACAGATAATGCCTCCAAATTTTCAATGCAAACACTACAGCTGCAAGTTCCAAATCATGAGTAGTGCATAGTTCTTTTCATGCTCTCTCAACTGTCTAGAACCATATGCCACTACTTGACCATTCTACATAAGTATAAGACCCAAACCAATTCCTGAGGCATCTATAAAAGTTACAAATCCACCACCATCTAAAGGTAAAGTGAGCAATGGAGCTGAAGTCAATTTCTCTTTTAACAATTGAAAGCTAAGCCCACACTCAACTGTCCAAATAAAAGGCACATTCTTTCTTGTCAATTTGGTTAACGGAGCTGATATATTTAGAAATTCCTCCACAAATCTCCGATAATAACCCGCTAAACCCAGAAAACTCCGTATTTCTGCTACACTCTTCGGACTTTCCCAATTAACAAATGCTTTAATTTTTTAAGGATCCACTGATAAACCTTCTTTAGAAATCACATGCCCTAAGAATGCAACTTTTTCCAACTAAAACTCACATTTGTTCAACTTGGCATACAATTTGTTATCCCTCAACAACTGCAAAGAAGTTCGAAGATGCTGCACATGTTCCTCCGAAGTTTTGGAATACACCAAAATTTCATCAATGAGCACAACTGTAAATTGATCCAGATAAGGTGCAAAGATTTTGTTCATCAAAGTCATAAAAACAGCAGGTGCATATGTCAATCCAAATGGCATCACCAAAAATTGTGCGAAATGCTGTTTTAAAAATATCTTGATCTGACCCGCAACTGATGATATCCCGATCTCAAATCTATCTTTGAGAAATGTGCTGCTCCTTGCAATTGATCAAATAATTCATCTATCCCGGGCAAAGGATATTTATTCTTGATAGTAACTTGATTCAACCGCCGATAATCAATACACATTCTCATAGAACCATCCTTCTTTTTCACAAATAATACAGGAGCACCCCAAGGAGAAATACTATGACGAATAAATCCCTTTTTCAACAAATCCTGTAATTGTTCTTTCAATTCCCTTAGCTCGGTAGGTGCCATTCTATATGGATCTCTAGGAATGGGTGCAGTTCCTGGGATTAATTCAGTAGTAAACTCAACTTCTCTTACTGGTAACAAACCAGGAATCTCCTCCGGAAAACAAATCCGGGAATTCACAAGCTACTGGAATATCCTCTAACTTCTAAGATGGCTTTATATCAAAAATAAAAACAATATATCCCTCACATCCACATCTAATCAATTTCTCAGCCTTAAAAGCTGAAATCAGAGGAGTACTATCACCATGTCTAATTCCTTCAAACATCAACCCATAATCAACTTCACTAATTTTGAAACTAATGGTCTTCGCGAAACAATCATATTAGCATAGTAATTAGCCAACCAATCCATCCCCAGAATCACATCAAAATCAAACATATCTAACACAATCAAATAAGCTAACATTTCATATCCTCCAATTCTAACTTCACAGTCTGGATAAAAAATATCACAAACCACCTTTCTACCAATAGGAGTAAAAACATTTAAAATAAAATGCATGACATTAGGGCTTTTCTCAATCACATTAGCAAAAGATGGAGAGATATATGAATGAGTAGATCCAGGATCAAATAGAACTCTGGCATCATGATCACAAATAAAAAGTATACCTTCCACCACATTGCCCTTATCTTCTGCATCAGCTCTAGAGAGTGCATAAACTTTCCTACTAACCTTGTGGCTTTTGCTCGTTCATGTTAGTCGATTGAGTAGACCTTTGTGGCTGCATCCGAGATTCTAGTTTTGTTGCTGCTGTTGATGATTTGGCCTTTGATGCACTGAAGGACTTATGCTGAGAAGTTTTGAAATGATGGCCTTGGAACTTGTTGTGATTGATGCTGTTGAGATGTCCCATAAAGCCTTGGACAATCCTTGATCACATGTTCCCTAGAATCACACCGAAAACATGCACCTGTTTGCTTCTACATTAACCCGCCATATGCCTCTTGCCACAGAAATCACAAGTCACTATTTTAGATGAACTTCCAGAAAATTTGGAATTCTTACTAGTATGTGGAAAATTCTTAGGTTGTAGGTACAACTCCTTAATTTTCTCTTGATCTCCTACTGTTGAATTCTTGCATTCTCTTCCTCAGACCAGTAAGCTTTAGTGACAGCTTCATCAAAATTTAGAGGTTTTCATAATGGCAGCTACATCCTTGTGAATTTCGGCTTTCAATCCTTCCATAAACCTTTCAATTTTCTTCTCTTTAGTATCAACTCACCTTGGAGCAAACCGAGATAGTTTAGTAAACTCATGGATATAATCTGCAACTGATAAATCACCTTGAGTCAACTTTTCAAATTCTATCTTCTTTTGCTGTCTAATATATTTTGGTATAAACTTTTTCTGAAATTGTTCTCGAAAAGTCTCACAGGCTATACCATAAAATGATAAGGTTCCTGACACTTTTCCACCAAGTATCAGCCACTTCACGAAACATATATATACCCTGCCAAAGCAACCCTCAGTTTACCAGAACATTGCAATACTTCAAATATATTTTCTGTATGCACAACCCATATTAGCTACCATAGGGTCTGAGCTTCCCATCAATTATATAGCACCTATCTTAATGAATTTCTCATATAAAGCATTAGGGTCTGCATTCCTTGGAGTAACAATGACTTGAGGTGCAGGAGGTGGTTGAGCTTGCCTTTCCAATAATTATGCTATTCTAACATCTTGTCTAGCACTTCTTTCTTCATTGATACGCTGTTGCTCCATCATTGCATGCAATATAGCCTAAAATCTATCATCACTCTGTCATTCTGATACAAAATTATTAACCCCGGCTTCATTGCTAGGTTCAGCATCTGCTTGTCTAGTCGTAACCATGATTCTACAAAATAACAATTCACATAACAAATAACGTCAGAGTTAACAAATCATTCAGGGTTACTAACGTACCTCACCACGTGCCCTATAGTTCTAACATCTTTTAATTTCAGAACTACTAATGCTCTGATACCAACCTGTCACGCCCCGAGATTGGTAACCTAGATGGTTCCAATTTTAAGATATGACTAGTGTAGGATTTTAAATAAAAAGTTAAACATCCCACACCACCCCACATGATATCACGTGTTAGAAAACTGAATAATTTAAAACTTTTCTGCGAAAGCATTAAATAGTGATAACATTTATTTATCAATAGGTATTAACAGAGCATAAGTATCTCAGAACATTTACATCTATCTAGTCTTGAATATTTACAGATATGATACATTATTACAAAAGTTTGAAACATTCTTTTGACTACTCATCACACCATTTACTAATTTCCAGAAAAGTTATTGCTCTTCAAAACACTCTTGATGGTAGTCACACAAGTCAATTTATACGATCTCATCGGGGGTCCACTCACCTACTGATGTGTTACCACCCTCTTGAAACGTCTCAGTTCCAGGTGAGCTAGCTGGATCTTCTGTAACATTAAACGTTACATCAGTATAATTGAGTAAGTAAACAAAATTAATTAAATAAATATCAATGATCAAAACTGAAATACAAGTAATATCTGAGATACCATGATCAAAATAATGAAATACTGATTGACTGAAAATAACTGAAGATAATTGAAGGCAATACCACATTTGCTAATTTCAGAATACAAAGCAATGGGTACCATGAATATCAGACTGTGGCCACAATATAAACAGAACACAGTGGTATCAGGAGTGATAAACTCCAACCGACAGGACTAACTGCAGCTAGTGACAGAACAGAACAATCCTTCTTTCACCACGTGTTGATTCAGAAGGACCGAGCTATCACTACAAGAATCTGCACTTTTGGCGACGAAAATTTTCGTCGCCAAAAGTCATCTTTTCGTCTGTAAAATAATTTACCGACGAAAAATATTTCGTCGCCTAAACGTCGGTAAGACTCCGTCAGCATGACCTTTTCTCGACGAAATTATTTTTCTTCGGAAAAAATTAACTTTTTACCGACGATTATTTGACTTCTGCCGACGTTTTTTTCGTTGACAAAAGAATTTTATTTTTTTTATTTTTCTTTTTCATTTTGCCGACGTTTTTTATTCGTCGGTAAAACTAATTTCATTTTTTTTAAATTTTTATTTTTTTATTTGCTGACGCATTTTTTTCGTCGGTAAAAAATTTTAATTTTTTTATTTTTATTTTTTATTTTTCCCGACGTTTCTAGTTCGTCGGCACAAATAATTTCATTTTTTTAAAATTTTTATGTTTTTATTTGCCGACGCTTTGTTTTTCGTCGGCAAAAAAAATTTTAATTTTTTAATTTTTCTTTTTTGTTTCCGACGCTTTTTATTCGTCGGCAACAATAATTTCATTTTTTTAAAATTTTTAATTTTTTATTTGCCGACGCTTTTTTTTTCGTCGGCAAAAAAATTTTTAATTTTTTAATTTGTCTTTTTTTTTCCCGACGCTTTTTATTCGTCGGAAAAAATAATTCCAGTTTTTTCATTTTTATTTTTTATTTTGCCGACGTTTATGTTTCGTCGGAAAAAGAACTTTAATTTTTTTATTTTCTTTTTTATTTTCGCCGACGTTTTTGTTTCGTCGGCAAAACTAATTTCATTTTTTTTAATTTCTATTTTTATTTTGCCGACGAAATAAAACGTCGGTAAAGGTATTATTTTTTAATAATAAAAATAGTTTTTTCATTATTATTTTCCTGTAAACCTGTTTATACACCTGTATCAAAAATAAACCTGTTCTTCTACCTATATTCAACATAAAATATGCAATAAAATAAAAGTTACTAAATGAACAGACAACCATCTCCATTTTTCATTAAATCACTCATCTTATTAAACAAATATAACAATCAATAATTATACAGTCCCATAACAATGTCCAATATACATTGATATATATACAAATAAAGCGAAAAGAAGTCCAACAATTCTGCAACCGACCCCAACGCGTTCATCAACCTGCAATGAGAAAAAACAACATTAAAATCTTTATAATGAATTAAATTATAAATTAAAAATAAACATGTATATATATAACTTTTCCTAAGTTATTCTTCGAACTTTTTTCCAACCAAAATGTTGATAATCAGACGGCTTTTGCGTCTCACTTATTAACCAGAAGTCCGATTCACTAACCGTCAATTCCAATAAGTTAGTTAGGCATTGAACAAGGTACATATGCTAATTTATGGGCAGTTCGATGGTTGTTTCCCGTTTTCGACCTACGACGGCCTAATTTCGAGACAAAGTGTCCAAATTAAACGTTTTTAGTCGTAATTCTCTAACCGTGAGTCCTATTTGTAAACCGTCAGTTCCTATAAGTCACTCTACCCTCGAGCGAAGTACTCATGCCGGTTTCGGAATTTTCCCGTGGCTGTTTCCCGTTCCGGACCCCCGGCGGGCCTTTTTATAGACTATGTGTTGGAAAATCGTGTGTTTCAGCCGTAATTCTCTAACCGGGACCCCTATTTGCGAACCGTCTGTTCCTACAAGTCACTCTACCCTCGAGCGAAGTGCTCGTGCCGGTTTCGAAATTTTTCCGCGGCCGTTTCCCGTTCCGGACCCCCGGCGGTCCATTTTCGAGCCAAAGTGTTGGAAAATCGTGTGTTTCGATCGTAATTTTCTAACCGGGACCCTTATTTGCGAACCGTCGGTACCTACAAGTCACTCTACCCTCGAGCGAAGTGCTCGTGCCGGTTTCGAAATTTTCCCGCTGCCGTTTCCCGTTCCGGACCCCCGGCGGTCCATTTTCGAGCCAAAGTGTTGGAAAATCGTGTGTTTCGATCGTAATTCTCTAACCGGGACCCTTATTTGCGAACCGTCGGTTCCTACAAGTCACTCTACCCTCGAGCGAAGTGCTCGTGCCGGTTTCAAAATTTTCCCGCTGCCGTTCCCGTTCCGGACCCCCGGCGGTCCGTTTTCGAGCCAAAGTGTTGGAAAATCGTGTGTTTCGATCGTAATTCTCTAACCGGGACCCCTATATGCGAACCGTCGGTTCCTACAAGTCACTCTACCCTCGAGCGAAATGCTCGTGCCGGTTTCGGAATTTTCCCGCGGTCGTTTCCCCATTCCGGACCCCCGGCGGGCCGTTTTCGAGCCTAAGTGTTGGAAAATCGTGTGTTTCGGTCGTAATTCTCTAACCGGGAGCCCTATTTACGAACCGTCGGTTCCTACAAGTCACTCTACCCTCGAGCGAAGTGCTCGTGCCGGTTTTTGAAATTTTCCCGCTGCCGTTTCCCGTTCCGGACCCCCGGCGGTCCGTTTTCGAGCAAAAGTGTTGGAAAATCGTGTGTTTCGATCGTAATTCTCTAACCGGGACCCCTATTTGCGAACCGTCGGTTCCTACAAGTCACTCTACCCTCGAGCGAAGTGCTCGTGCCGGTTTCGGAATTTTCCCGCGGTTCGTTTCCCATTCCGGACCCCCGGCGGGCCGTTTTCGAGCCTAAGTGCTGGAAAATCGTGTGTTTCGGCCGTAATTCTCTAACCGGGAGCCCTATTTGCGAACCGTCGGTTCCTACAAGTCACTCTACCCTCGAGCGAAGTGCTCGTGCCGGTTTCGGAATTTTCCCGCTGCCGTTTCCCATTCCGGACCCCCGGCGGGCCGTTTTCGAGCCTAAGTGCTGGAAAATCGTGTGTTTCGGCCGTAATTCTCTAACCGGGAGCCCTATTTGCGAACCGTCGGTTCCTACAAGTCACTCTACCCTCGAGCGAAGTGCTCGTGCCGGTTTCGGAATTTTCCCGCTGCCGTTTCCCGTTCCGGACCCCCGGCGGGCCGTTTTCGAGCCTAAGTGTTGGAAAATCGTGTGTTTCGGCCGTAATTCTCTAACCGGGACCCCTATTTGCGAACCGTCGGTTCCTACAAGTCACTCTACCCTCAAGCGAAGTGCTCGTGCCGGTTTCGGATTTTTCCCGCTGCCGTTTCCCGTTCCGGACCCCCGGCGGGCCGTTTTCGAGCCTAAGTGCTGGAAAATCGTGTGTTTCGGTCGTAATTCTCTAACCGGGAGCCCTATTTGCGAACCGTCGGTTCCTACAAGTCCCTCTACCCTCGAGCGAAGTGCTCGTGCCGGTTTCGGAATTTTCCCGCTGCCGTTTCCCGTTCCGGACCGCCGGCGGGCCGTTTTCGAGCCTAAGTGTTGAAAAATCGTGTGTTTCGGTCGTAATTCTCTAACCGGGAGCCCTATTTGCGAACCGTCGGTTCCTACAAGTCACTCTACCCTCGAGCGAAGTGCTCGTGCCGGTTTCGGAATTTTCCCGCTGCCGTTTCCCGTTCCGGACCCCCGGCGGGCCGTTTTCGAGCCAAAGTGTTGGAAAATCGTGTGTTTCGATCGTAATTCTCTAACCGGGACCCCTATATGCGAACCGTCGGTTCCTACAAGTCACTCTACCCTCGAGCGAAATGCTCGTGGCCGGTTTCGGAATTTTCCCGCGGCCGTTTCCCATTCCGGACCCCCGGCGGGCCGTTTTCGAGCCTAAGTGTTGGAAAATCGTGTTGTTTCGGTCGTAATTCTCTAACCGGGAGCCCTATTTACGAACCGTCGGTTCCTACAAGTCACTCTACCCTCGAGCGAAGTGCTCGTGCCGGTTTTGAAATTTTCCCGCTGCCGTTTCCCGTTCCGGACCCCCGGCGGTCCGTTTTCGAGAAAAAGTGTTGGAAAATCGTGTGTTTCGATCGTAATTCTCTAACCGGGACCCCTATTTGCGAACCGTCGGTTCCTACAAGTCACTCTACCCTCGAGCGAAGTGCTCGTGCCGGTTTCGGAATTTTCCCGCGGCCGTTTCCCGTTCCGGACCCCCGGCGGGCCGTTTTCGAGCCTAAGTGTTGGAAAATCGTGTGTTTCGGCCGTAATTCTCTAACCGGGACCCCTATTTGCGAACCGTCGGTTCCTACAAGTCACTCTACCCTCGAGCGAAGTGCTCGTGCCGGTTTCGGAATTTTCCCGCTGCCGTTTCCCGTTCCGGACCCCCGGCGGGCCGTTTTCGAGCCTAAGTGCTGGAAAATCGTGTGTTTCGGCCGTAATTCTCTAACCGGGACCCCTATTTGCGAACCGTCGGTTCCTACAAGTCACTCTACCCTTGAGCGAAGTGCTCGTGCCGGTTTCGGAATTTTCCCGCTGCCGTTTCCCGTTCCGGACCCCCGGCGGGCCGTTTTCGAGCCTAAGTGCTGGAAAATCGTGTGTTTCGGTCGTAATTCTCTAACCGGGAGCCCTATTTGCGAACCGTCGGTTCCTACAAGTCACTCTACCCTCGAGCGAAGTGCTCGTGCCGGTTTCGGAATTTTCCCGCTGTCGTTTCCCGTTCCGGACCCCCGGCGGGCCGTTTTCGAGCCTAAGTGTTGGAAAATCGTGTGTTTCGGTCGTAATTCTCTAACCGGGAGCCCTATTTGCGAACCGTCGGTTCCTACAAGTCCCTCTACCCTCGAGCGGAGTGAATCTGGTGTGGACTACGGTGATGCAAAAGCCCTAGAAGTGGAGGACTGTGGCTAGTTGAAGCATGGATTTATGTGGAGGACTATGCCCTTTTGATTCTAGCTCTCTTCTTTTTTCTGATTTCTGATGTTATTTCTGCCATTGAAGTGGATTTGGCAGTTTTGCAAGAGGAAGTTTGATTGTTGAGTTTGGGTGTGTATGTGAAGAAATGTAGGAGAAAACCTGTTCTACAGTGCAGTATAGACAATTAGACATGCATATTCACCGCTATGAAATCCAGACTTGAGCCAGAACCGGACCCTGAACCATGCAACAAGTTCGGAGCTGAGTCCATTTTGAAGATGGTTCCTGGTCCAGTTAATACCCAGTCCCGGCCGGGACTCAAGCCGTTTGAATCCCTAAGTAAGCTGAAAGAGTTAGAAAAACCACAGAAGGAATAGTTGCAATAAAAGATGCAAAAGCAACTTGAGTAATGGCACATCAGGTGCACGTGGGTGGGCACTAGAGAGCATGGTGTTCAATGTGTGTGTATGAGCCCCAGTGCTCTGCTCACAATAAGGAGAAAGTACACTAGATGATCTAATTTTCTTATATGGCTCCAGTAAATATGGCAGGAGAGGGAGATCTGAAATGTTGAGTCTATCACATCATATAGACAAAGCTTAAGCCAGCTGGATTATCAAAATTGTTGGAAGGCAACCAATGATCTTCTGCATCTAAAAAATGCTTTGAAAGAGGAAGGCAAGTATGAAATACATTAATTTGGTGGGTTGATGGCCCACTAGATCTCTAATTACAGCCTCACAGACTTGGGTGAGAGTTTATATATGTCACATGTAGAAGGTACTTATAAATGGATTGAGAAACATAGCAGCTTTTATAGCCCCTCTTTGAATAGGAGATAATGGGATCTTTGTGGTGAAGACTTGAGACTTGAGAGAGTCAAGTCCCAGAACTCGTTTGCAAGGTCGATATGAAGATCCTATGTTCATCCTCATGCAGTAACATATATTATATGGGAACACTTATTGTGGAGAGACTGTTCGATGAAAACCAAATCCCATGCATAGTGATGTGCCCAAAGATCTCCTGAATCAGAATTTATTCACAACTGAAATCAACCAGTTCACTTTTTATATTGATTAACTTCATTCCATTAATGATTGATCACTCTAGAAATATTCAAGCCTAACAGCGATCACAGTAAAGGTTTTACTGACTTCAATGGCTTACCTTCTTGAAAAGTGGGTCCCCTAAATGGAATTGCTTCAAATTATCACAATTTGCGGCAAGGTCAACACTATTAATCTTTTCATAGATATTCACGTACGTATAGATGGATATTGATACACATTTAAACATACAACCACATTTCCACACATATGTATAGATGTACATATATATAACACAATTATCACAGTCAATGAATGCTATAACAGCAGACACAGCAAACAATAGCATTAGAAGAATATTTCCATTCACCTGGAGAGGTGTTCCAGTCAACAGCAACCGATGGGAACTCTGAAAGTGCTTCAAGTCTGCATTCAACTTGCAAGATGCATTCTTTATGCGATGACCTTCATCAATAATAATGTAATGCCAGTGAATCTTGCTCAGTTTTGGCCTATCATTTTTGTTCATTAAGTATTCATATGTTGTCAGAAGGACATTGAACTTCTGTGGAGCAATTCTTTCTATGCATTACAATGAAAACTCCCATCCCGGCAGAACAGAGGATGGAACTACCACTAGATATGGTCCCCTGGAATTTTTCATTTCCATCAAATAGCATAAAAGAGAAATAACCTGCAAAAATACAGCCTTTCAGAAGGATATTCACATGTAAATCTACTAGTTGTTAAGAACACTAAAAAACTCCAATATCAAGAATTAAAAATTGCCTCAGCAAAGACACCTCAGACTCAGTCCCTAATGAGTCACAAGGATGGACTCGGCTGAGCCTTATGAAAGAGTCCAATGTGACTAAGTTGGTCATCAATACCAAGAAATAAAATCATGTCCCTCAACAAATCACACCTAAACAGTTTTACCAAGGCCCATTTCATCTGCTAGAATCCCATTCAGGTGGTTATTGTATAATGAAACCAACCACCGAAGACCATTCATTTGGTACCTATAAATCAAGTCAGAAAGAGATCATAAAACTTGGAAAAAATAAACAAAAATAATTTCAACATCAAATAATTATAAGCACAAATCTAAATGAGGAAATATAGGGGAGCATGGTGTTCTACAATAAATGAAACAAAGGTTATGTGACCAACGAAAAAAGAGAACGAATAAAGGGTTCCATCAAAGAGAATAAATAAATGGGTCCATCCCTGGCAAGGGGAAAGACTAGCTGGTCCATAAAACAAAATACTATCAGGCTTAAACTCACTCTCTTAGTTTTCCACCCTGAAGAGAAGCTGGCTGCTCACTAATGCTCTCTTTTACACTGCAAAGAACAGTATTCATGACATAAATTCCACAATATTAAAACAATAACAATTCAACTCAAAGTAGAAATAACAGTCATGAGCAAAACATATATACAGCTATAATATTCACAGCCCCAAGATGTACACAAAAGCAACCCAAAAGAAGTAGAAACCAATATCCACTCCAATTCATATACTTCTAAAATTAAATGACCATCATGGCTACTGTGCTTTTAATAAATAACAGTTACATAAAAAACACATATAAAAAACTGTCACCTATATTACTCACTTGTGACTGAGCCATCAACGCATAGCATGATGAGAAAAAACAGATTACAATCTTACTGGGCTTTCATCAGATTAAAAAGCCTATTCATAATTAGCATTTATTTTCAAGATTAAAACAACATCAGATTCATCGCGGGAAAAAGGGTAGCAAGTTTCCTAATCCAACATCTATTTTTCACAAAGTAAGTTCTACAAAGATGAGAATTTTTTAGGGCTTCTTGAGATGATTGATGAGCATATGAAGAGAAGACTGGTTTGCTACTGACCTTAAAAAAGGGGATTTGGGTCTATATGAACATGGTTTAGAAACTTGGATTTCCATTTAAATTTTGTAAAGCTTTTGAATTGGAAAATTACCTAAGGAATCATGCAGCCTTGAGCATTGTTTAAGAACTGGTTTCAGCCTCCATAAATCAATTAATCTAAATTTTCTGTTCCGTAAATAAACCCAAAGATAATAAATCGAATATCGTGTGTTGAAACTACAAACACACTGAAAATATTTACACCGGGGATCCATTTAAGATTCCTTTTAGACATATAAGCAATTACATTTTAAAATTTATACCCCTTAAATTGAATGGTTAAAGTCCCAAGTATCAGTCAATGAAGTTCATTTCAGGTTTTAAAGGAGAGACATGGTAATATCAAAATATAATTTAACATTTGTTCTCTACATGACTTTTATATTATTATGGGTAACATGACTCAAATCTCAAATCTTCAACATGATTATTCTGACATTTGGGCTCACTCTGACTTCTGTAAGATGATTTGGGATTTATGAAGAAGATCCTTCTCATGGGCTGTAATGCATAGAACGATGCTGCATTGGAGTCTGGTTGCATTTCATTAAAATAAGATACGACGAAAAACATAAAAAAAAAAAAGAAGAAGAAGAAGAAAGAAACTAAAATGAAGTACACTTTTATTTCTCTAGTGAAATACTCACGGGTTTGCACACACTTGCTACCGAAGCCTTTTTTAACCAAAAATAGAGCTACAACAGGGGATGATAAAAAAAATTATTTACTTTTTTCCTTGGGTAAATACTCACCGGCTTGCACACACACGTTACCAAAGTAGTAAAAAGAGATTAACAAAAAGAAAAGAAGTGGACTTTTTTTCTCTCCTTCCCTTCTAGTAAATACTAACGGGCTTTGGCGCACACACATACACTACCGTAGTCCTTAACCAAGGAAGGAGCTCCTACAATATATAATGGGTGGGGGGATTGATTTTTGGTTAGTTCTGTGTGAAGAGGAAGTTGCTTCTCCACCATGCTGTCAGCCCTCACCCTTTTTTTTTTTTTGGTAAATTTCTATGCTTTTTTTTTTTGTTGTTGTTGTTGTTTTAGGTAACATCGTGGACTCACTCCTACCCACAAATACTTATATATATATATATAGAGAGAGAGAGAGAGTGAGTTATCGAGTCCTATCCCACGCTTCCATCCTTTAATAATAAGTTCTACAAACGTTAGTATATATAACTCAGCTGGTTACCTTGAACTGTAGGCTAGCATGTAAATCTCAGTCATTTGGATGCAAGGATACCTTGGGCTATGAGTTAAAACATTATAGAAAGACATTCATCTGCTTAGTCCACCTTTCAACTGCCATTATAAAAACACCCACGCAAAGCATGACCAGACTGCAAGCAATAAGCAAATATGAAGGTCGTTATTAAAGAAGATAACACAGCCAATAGAAGCAATCCATATGTTTACTTTAAAGCTAATGGCTTTAGAATACAATGTTTTTTTTTTTTTTTTATGTCTTCATCCGACAACAAAACAGCAAGGCAAGAGGTATTCTTTCAACGCTGAGAAGAGAAAGGTAGCTTAATGCTAATCACGTGATTATTGCTTTGGGTTTGCCTTTTATTCTTTTCAGATTAGGATGAGGATCCCATGCTTCCATCTATGATCCAAACCTGTATGATGAATGGATAGGATTGTAGGAGCATCTTTGAGTCCATTACATTCAACATTTGGATTTCCCAACTGCCAATCAATGGGCATGATTTTCGGACAAGTTTTTCATAATCTGTCTGGGGTTTATTGTATACATGGCGAGGGGGTTCAATTGCATAAAATAGTATACATTCAATCTCAGGTTGTAGAATAATAGTTATAAAATAGTATACTTCAACTGAATCTTATTCTTCTAGCAAACCTTAATCGAAAAAAAAATCCTTTGATCAATTACAGTATTAGGTCAGATTTCTTGATCTCAAGGTTCATCAATGGTGTTCTAAGCCCTAACTCCATTCGGTCCAATCTAACGACAATTTCAAAATCAAAGCTTCAAATACATTATATACATACCTTGATCACACTTTTAGATGGACAGATTCGAGCATCAACTTACCTGAGAATTCATGCAAATCTAACACCCACAAAACCCCAAGCCCTAGAAATGCAAATGGAGAGAGGAAATCAACGCTGCAACTTCGTCATGCACTAAAGACTAATCTGGGGCATTATTTTCCCAACCAACCAAAGACTTAAAAGCAAGTCGTTTGAAGATTCTAAGGCACCCAACAGTGAAAAAAAAGCTAACGAAGTGAGAAAAAAAAATACAATCCATTCATACAAAGGACAATGAAAGATGCAATCATCAATAAAAAGGCATAGAAATCAAAAGCCCTAACCAGCAGCAACAGCACATGTGCAACAGATGAAGAAGAGGAAAATAAAAAAAATAAAAAAAATAGAGTTGTAGCAGCAACAGTACCTTAGAAAGAGATCTGTAACTGGAAATGGATGCAGAGGCAGCAACGGCGAGAGGATCCGAGCAGAGTTAGCGGCGAGAGAGAGCGAAACACCCTTCGAGCGATGATCAGTTTCGGGCAGAGAGAGAGTGTGAAAGAGAGAGCGAGAGAGGGAAAGCAGAGAGAGAG
This sequence comes from Litsea cubeba, assembly GCA_012931725.1. Classification (NCBI taxonomy): domain Eukaryota; kingdom Viridiplantae; phylum Streptophyta; class Magnoliopsida; order Laurales; family Lauraceae; genus Litsea; species Litsea cubeba. Next base: position 9,258,872 of record CM022951.1, read on the forward strand.
AAAGAGCAGATCGAGAAAGCGAGAGAGAGCAGAGAGATCGAGCGAGAGAGAGCAGAGAGTTCGAGCGAGAGAGACAGAGAGAAGAGCACTGAGATCGAGCGAGAGAGAGAGAGAGAAAGAGAAAGAGAAATAGAAGAGAGAGCGAGAGTGAGAGAGCAGAGAGAGTGAGAGAAGAACGCGCGCAGGAGTGAAAAGAGGAATTTTGGTGGCGGGAGAGGGGAAAAACAGGTGGGAAATTTGCCCACTAATTTTTTTCGTCGCAAAAGATAAAAATTTCATCAGTAAAATTTTTTTTTTTAAAACAAATAAAAAAGTCTACCAACGGTTTCGATGTTTTATATTAAATGTCGGTGATAAATTTTCTGATGCTAATTCTCATCAGTAAAGGACTCTGATTTTTAATTTTCCTAAAAATAAAATTAAACATTACTGACGTTTTATATAAAATGTCGCTAAATCGGAAACTAACACGAGCACTTCGCTCGATGGTAGTGTAACTTGTAGGAACTGACGGTTCGCAAATAGGACTCCCGATTATAGAATTTTGACTCCCCCACCTTTTTATCCTACACTACAAAATGCGGCAGCTACAAAACGATAGGCTCTTTATGCCTATTTTAATTTAATTTTATTTATATTTAATGTTAACGGATTGGATCGGATCGAATCCGCGGATTAAGAATGAAATCCGCCACCGATCCGTTGCTTACGGATTACAAGATTTCCAAACCATCACCAATCCGTTAACCTTCGGATGGAATTAAAATCTTCATATCGTATCGGATCGGATCGAATTCAAAGATTTTTTGTACACGCCTAGTGTAAATCATATGTGCTTTTGTGTGTAAAGTATGTGCAAAAGAGGCAGCACATTTTCACACCTGATGAGTGTGAAACGTTTTACATACTGGCCTAGTTTTGGCGGAGCTACAGTGGACACACAACCCGAACGCCTTTTTCATTTCCTACTAATCTGGCACCAAAATTTGTGATCCAAACAGATGATTATGTTAGGGGGCTAAAAACGGCTATGATACTAAAAGTCAACCATTGGATCATGATACTAAAAAATAGATTTTTCGTCAATAAAAATTATTTTAATTTTTTTTAATTGAAAACAAGTAAAAAAGACTACCAACCTTTACTGATGTTTTATATTAAACATCGGTGATAAATTTTCCAGCGCTAATTTCCGTCTCCTTCTCCATTTTTTTCTTTCCCTTCTCTTTCTCCTACTCTTTTACTCTCCCTCACAACCACCCACTGCACTGCCATCACCACCCGGCTTGCATAGCCACTGCACTCACCTTGCACCACCTTCGGAGATAAGATTAAAATGGTAGAACTGCCAATCATCATACGACTTCAACTTCGGAGATAGAAATATAATGGTAAAATTTAAGTTCATCATACGACTTCAAATTCAATGTTTATTTATAATAAAAGAAGTAGGGCAAGTGTACAAGCTTGACAGTCACGTGTGGACCAAAAGTCTGTCTTATGACCAAATTCAGATTTAATTCTTTGAGAGTCGGTTTCTTTCCTTTCATATATTTCATTTAGAATTTAAAAATAGATGACATGGGAGGTACACCTAAAAACTGAGGAGATGATGCATCTTCTGGAGTTATGATTAAATCTACCCTCTCTCATAAGTTATATGTGTTGTTGGTACTAAATCTAGCTGTTTCAAGCTTTCTTAGTATTTTCTAGATGTTTGAATTTCATTTGTTTGAAGAATTGTTTGTTGAAAATGCATTTCGAATTTAGAAGGAATGTTATGATAAATATGCATGTTTATGAACAAATTGATTTGAAAAAGAATTACTTACAGATACATCCTCATAATCAATTGATTTGTTTTCCAAATTATTTATATTTGAATGGATTCATAGTTATTTCCACATTTGTCAAATTAAACACGTTTGAAAAATAATTTATCTTGGACTTACAAGTTTTTCAATCTTTTAAATGGAATTATTTTGTAATATCTCATTTCCATATTAGTTTGAGTCTGTAAGTTAGCTGGGTTAAGGGTTTTATGTGTTCAGATAGTCCCTCTTCAGTTAGCCCATTTTTCTCTAAACCTGATCAGAAATCAGGTTTGTCCCAGTTGGGCGGTCGACCTCCTGGAGTGGTCGGTCGATCGGACATTCGTGCCCAACAACTTAAAAAATTGCGTTGGGCTGTTTCTGTTTCAAAACAGAATTTCTTCAGTTGAACAGGTTGACACCCTTGGACTCGTCTTCTTCTTCCAATCAGCTTCATGAGTTGATTTTCTTCCTCCTTTTCCTAGTTCAACTGACATGTTTCATGAATGCTATGGTGAATGCTTATGTGATGATTACGTTTATTTAGCTTCCGCATTTTGATTGTTAATCACCACAAGAGACTAGTTTAATTTAATTAAGTTAAAATTGGTCATAATTGGTCACTATTTGTAGATCACCCTATTCCCCCCTCCCCTCTCTAGGGTTAGGCCCCCGGGACTTTCACGAAGTGCAATGGCCCGATGGATAAGAGTATTGAGCTGGCCCAAAAAACTCTTGGGCGCATAAATCCATGTCCTTTAAATATAATATCGAATATCGGTTCCAAAATTCTTATCTTTCCAGACTGAACGAACTCTGCTTTTCTGCTAAGCAAAAGGATAGATGATGCCGATCGTTTGTTTCTCCCAATTTACATATGTAAACATCCCACATGTGAAAAAGATTCATATCATTTATGTGTGTGAATCATATGTGCCTTTGCTGTGTAAAATATGTGCAAAAGAGGCAATACATTTTCGCTCATGATGAGTGTGAAACGTTTTACATACCGGCCTAGTTTTGGCAGAGCTATAGTGGACACACAACTTGGACGCCTTTTTTCAATTTTTTTTAATAATCTGGCACTAAAATTTGTGATCCAAACCGTTGATCATGTTAGAGGGGCTAAAAACGGCTATGATACCAAAAGTCAACCGTTGGATCATTATAAACTGTGATGTATTGATGAAAACGTACAAACCATTAGATCATCATTTATGGAATTTTGTACGCCCTATTTTCGCAATCCAAATTTTTAGTCCTCTTTAAAAGGTCATTTATAGTTATCGGTCCCAACCCAAATGTTGATTCAATATGGATAATGAAATATATTTGAAATAAATATCAATCCTTGGATTAATACACGGTTACTACAGTGCATTCACGAGTTAAGACATGCAGTCCGTTTTTTCTACATTTCTGAACAATCTGGATCACAAATGCAAGATATGGACCATAGACCCTCTTTATATGGCAAGTGACGTCTACTGGATCAAATTCCAACGATTGATCATTCATGTATTGTGAGATATTGACAAAAAAGACCAAAGGGTTTAATGGTTCAATTTTAAATTTTGTGGGCCACTTTTTCCCGATCAAAACCTAAAATCCTCTTTAGGAGGTCAACAATGATTATCTGGACAAATCTCATCGCTTGATTCACCGTGGATATAATTATTTTATTTTCGTCGGTAAAATGAATATAAAAATAAATAAAAATTATTAAACAGATTTACCGGCGTTTTATTTCTCCGCTAAAATTAAAAAAAACATATTTACCGACGTTTTTATTTTCGTCGGTAAAATGAATATAAAAATTAAAAAACATATTTACCGACGTTTAATTTCGTCAGTAAAAGTAAAAAATAAAAATTTAAAAATATATTTACCGACGTGTTTATTTTCGTCGGTAACATGAATATAAAAATAAATGAAAATTAATAAACATATTTACCCGACGTTTAATTTCGTTGGTAAAGGTCAAAATTAAAAAATTAAAAATGATATTTGCCGACGTTTTTATTTTCGTCGGTAAATTAATATAAAAATTAATAAATATAATACCGACGTTTAATTTCGTCGGTAAAATTAAAAATTTTAAATTTAAAAAATATTTTTACCGACGTTTTATTTTTCGTCGGTAAATGTAATATAAAAATAAATAACAATTAATAAATCTAATTACCGACGTTTTATTTCGTCGGTAAATTAAAAATTAAAAATTTTAAAAATATATTTGCCGACGATTTTATTTCGTCGGTAAAATTAATATAATAATAAATAATAAATAATAAATATAATTACCGACGTTTAAATTCGTCGGTAAAATTAAAAATTTTAAATTTAAAAAAGATTTTTACCGACGTTTTATTTATCGTCGGTAAATGTAATATAAAAATAAATAACAATTAATAAATCTAATTACCGACGTTTTATTTCGTCGGTAAATTAAAAATTAAAAATTTTAAAAATATATTTGCCGACGATTTTATTTCGTCGGTAAAATTAATATAATAATAAATAATAAATATAATTACCGACGTTTAATTTCGTCGGTAAAAATTAAAAACAAAATGGAAAGCGTATTTACCGACGTTTTATTTTCGTCGGTAAAAGTTAAAAAATGTTTAAAGGCATTTACCGACGTTTTTAAAAATTCGTCGGTAAATGATATACTTTTAGCCACGTTTTTCTCGAAACGTCGGTAAAAGCCTACACTTTTGCCGACGTTCTTTAAAAATGTCGGTAAAGGGTTAATTTTTACCGACGAATTTTAAAACGTCGGCAAAAACGTACCCTTTACCGACGAATTTTAAAAAACGTGGCTAAAAAACGTGCCGCTAGGCACCACTAATTAACCACCCCACCAACTTTGCAACCCTAACCATTCATTAAAATATGATCTCTTCAAGCAAAGAGTCCTCCTCCTATGCGGTAATTAGCCATTTTGTAAAGAAACGACCATCCCTTGATTGGGTTAGAAAGAAAAGCAAACATTGGAGTTTATCAAGACCCTACCTAGTCTCCCTCGCCGTCAAAGGCCTCTTCATCTTTCGATTCAACTCCCTTAAAGATAAATCATATATAGCTTTTGATATAAACTATGATTTGGACAAAGCTGAAACTATGAATAATATTTTATCAAGTTAAAAGTAAGTGAAGCAATTCCTTATCAGATCTTGGCCCAAGCCCAGAATGTGACTTGTCCAATGTAGCCCAAAACCCTGTCTACCCAGAAATCTGTACTAGATAAGACTCCCAATATGTTTGGTTACAAGCCTTACGAGTTCCTAGGTTCTCAATTCCATGCAACTAAACTTGTTCTTAGTATACACTTGCAAGTGTAATAAGTTCTTTCTTGTCTGTCCCACAATGGTTAAATTGAAAAGAGGGACAGTGTTTATATTAGACTTTTATTTATTATACAATACTGGAGAATATTAAAAAGGTAGCTAGGATATATTAAGAACACAAACCTTGTTATGTTTGTGAAAAAAAAAAAAAACTGGTCAACACAAACTTTGAATTACCAAAAACGAGCTCCATGCCAGACCTCTGCTCAATCTAACACTTAGGTCAAAAAAATTCTGGTTTTGCAGGGATATGCATATATGCCTGTAACTGGTGGTGTCAGATATGAGACCCAACTTGACCCAATGTGAAAACCATACCAGATTCAGGTGCCAGTCAAGATGTGATGGGTCTTGTCTTGCGCCAAGCCACAGACAGGCTATTAGTTGAGCTTGCCTATTAGTTAGGTTGAGAATGTGGAACCCAAATTGGATGTAGGAAGGGTCAACCCTGAGCCACCTGATTAAGTGTCTAGGTTAGGTTGGTGAAAACTCAAACCTAGACAATCCCCAAAACCTACTTAGATTCACTGCTGTTGTAACTAATTTGGCAATCAATCACCCTATACCAGTCTGATGGACCATTGACTCTCACTTTTAATTACTATATTAAGACATTTGTTTCTTAAAGTAATCTCTAGCTTTCTGAAGCCACTCGAACAATTGAGAAACCCCTATGAATGGGAATGCAATAACTCGTCCAGCATCAGCATGATCATCTGTGCAATCATAGGTTTTACAAATGGCAACTTCTTCACTATAGAAACATTAATCACATGGATTCATGGGTTGTCCTACTACAATTAATCCAAGTACTGTTGCATTGCCTGAGAACAAGGGAAAATGCAGATTTAGACAAAGGCTTCTTCTATGGCTTAACTAATTGAGTGATGGAAGCCTTGCTCCAGTCGTTGAGCAACCATGGACCTGAAGAAGGTGTTTCTTTAATACTATATATCGCTTAGGCATCCAATCAGACTCATTGATCTTACTTTTCATTTTCTTTATTGGGCTAAAGGCTTCGATCTTACTATATATCCAATAATACCAACCCCTTTCTTCAGTTATCATGCATGGTATGAAACAAAGGGTCTCTATGTAGTCTGGGACACTTTTTTTTTTTCTTGAATGGTAACAATATCATTCTTTAAAGTAAAAGAGAATACAAATTACAAAGTGAAGCAGAGGGGAAAGAAAATACACACAGCACCAAAAATGGGAAATTGGAACTGATTACCATTCCTAATCCGTGTGTTCCTAATCCGTTCATCCGTTCCAATTTTCTGCTTTTGGAATAATCCGTTAATCCGTTCCAAAAACAGTTGGAACGGATGAACGGATTAGAAACACACGGATTAGAAACAGTAATCTGTTCAAATTTTTCGTTTTTTGTGTAGTGACAAAAGGGTACAACGGCATTGAACCCCCACTCCAAAGAGAAACTACATAACAATCTATTGCAAAATGATTTGACAAGTAAAAAAATAAAACTGAGTTCAATTTCGATTTTGTCTCTTAATCGCTTTGTGCTAAATATGAAGTTTATGAAAAGCTTTGGTATAGTTGATTTGTCATTAGCGTAGGACGCATGAGAAGACAAATGAAAGGAAAATACATGCGGGCACAATTATTTACAAAAAAACTAGCCCCATTCGATCATCCTATCAAGTACTTCATCTGGGCCCACAAATTTAATGGTGTACAATCCATTTTCATGGATGTGTAGTCGATCCAGTGGGGCATAGTCCATTTGCATGGGTCAAAGTTGGTGGGACCCTTGAACTATAAGGGGTGGGGGTTGTATGGATCGAAGATGGGCCCCACACATGCGAACAGATGGATTCCCTCCTATCTGCTTGAGTTGAGGTGAATATGTGGTTTGTTTGTACTCATTTACATATGTAATTATTGAACATGGATAATATATGGTTATGCATCTGTCTTTTTTATATGCGCTCATTTACGCATGCGGTGCATAAAAGAAGTGTGTAAATGATTTGAAAATAAGCCATCAAATTTGATCACCTTATGAGATGATCAAATAAAAAACACCCCACTCTCATGTTCAGCCAATGCATATCAAAAAGGCAAATGGTGAATTAGCGTCACAAGTATCGGTTTCGAATCTCCTCTCACCGTTTTCCTCGGTTTTTTTTTTCAAACGAAAAGAATAAAAAATTTGGAGTCCCCCAAACTGGGATTCTTCCTTCTCTCCCAACTCGCCATTTTCACGCTCTAAGGCTCGGCATCGTCTCTGCACACCTCTCTCTCTCCGCCCACCCACGCTAACCCACACCACTCTCTGCCTCCCTCTTTGCTCTCCCCCTCCACGGCACTACGTTGAGGTTCCACCTGGGCAAAAGTATATTAAAGGATTGAAAGGTGCATGTGGCTCGTGGGACAATGTTTGGTGGGTTGGTGGCAGTGATATATATGGGAGGTGATCGTAGCCTCTAATGGGTGTGTGAGGAAGAAGCCATAATGCTATGAACAGGGGGCTCTATGCATTCAACATCAACATGCATGACCTGCATTCCGACAAGCATTGATTTTCCCACCGCACCTGGAGCACTGATATTTGTTGAAAATAGAGAGAGTGACAGTACTAATTTTTTATCTGTAATTGTTTGAGTGGGGAGCATGCCCAATATGCAGACCTAACAAAGGCATTTTAGGTCTAGTGTTACAGGTCTAAGATTGCCAAGTAAATGGGGGCTTGTAATTATTGGTGATTGTTCATGCAAATAACTAACCTTTGGGCCTTTTTGGATCTTTCCAAGCCAATGGTTTATATGCATATTGAGAGGGTTTATGTGTTTGGATAACTCAATTGTTACCAGCAAGTGAGAGATGTTTTGTTATTTGACTTAACCAATTATAGGAAAACAAAGTTGCAGGTAATTAAATTAGTAAGTTAACTGATAGCCAAGCAACCAAGTTTGAGGTCCAAACAAGGCTTATGTAATAGATATGACTTTGACAGCCAGGAACTGCAAGCAATCCATAGATGGTGGGCTTGAGCTTCTTTCAATTTTATTTAAACATAATTTATAAAAATGAGTTTATTATATTTACATATGTCATTCAGAAAGACGTGGCATAATAAAGAATATGCGTAAATGACGTAAAAATGATGATGGTAGACTACAAATGTTAAAAAAAAAAAACACATTCGTAAAGCTTACATATTCAATTATGGGAGGCGGTCCTGTAAGGACCGTCCTTATGATTTAAGGTGCAGACCGCCTATTGGAGCCCACCGTGAGACCCTACCGGTCATAGGAAAAGGGGAATTGAAAGATCCAAGTGGGGTCAACTTACATATCAAATTTGAAGTCAATCTAATATTTGTAACGCCTTCATCCAACGTCCACATATTTAATAGCTTTATAACAAAGAAAAAAAATGATCCTCAATCCAACGGTCTAGTTCATCCGAATCCATGCAAATTCATGGGATTCATTGCCTATAAGGAAGTTACGAATGAGTGGTCAATTATTGCATATTCAAAAACTACATATGTAAATGGCATTTACATAGAACATGCGTTACGTACAAACGACCCCTAAGTGTCGCATCAACTGGAGCATAAAGGAAGAGAAGCAATGAAGTCAATCTGGAGCTTACTAATTTTTATAGCTATTTGCATCATAATTAGGAATCTTACACTTGGTATGAAAGATGGGCTCGTGACATTGCCCTAGGTGGAAAATTATGAAATTGTCATTACTAGAATATAAGCCATTGACGCAGGGGAAAAACGGGCGACCGCTCCTAGCGGTTGCAAAACTTATTATTAGCGACCGCCTGTAGCGGTCACTAACCCAAATCCATTTTTTCTTTCGTTTTTCCTTCCCACGTTTTTTTTCCCCTCCCGCGCTCTTCGTTTTCCCTCTTCCTATTTTCATTCCAATCTACAAACGAAGAAATCGTAACGACTCAACTGCGAGAAAAGCTGCAGAAAGAAAAGGGAAAGAAAACCCTAATACCTAACCCGAGAAAAGAGGGAAAAGAAGATCGATCTACACTCACAACCCTAATCTCGCCAACAGTTCACTGCTGAAAGTTAGGGTTTTTTCTCTTTCGGATGTGAGAAGATCAGATCAGCCATGGCCGATCTCCGCGGCGACCGTGAGGGCTCTGCAAATGTAACTGAGCTGAGCTGTAGCAGCGGCGGCAATGGACGGTCTGAGACGGCGACGCCTCATCAGCTGATGGTGTCGGGGTCGTTCAAGGGAGATGGGAAGGGGCCGAGGCGCCGGATGCCGTTTCGGTCGAGTTTGGACGCGGATAAGTTTATAAATCTGCTGCATGGGTCGGATCCGGTGAAGGTGGAGCTGAATCGGTTGGAGAATGAAGTCAGAGGTGGGAATGTGGTTCGATCTGATGGGGTTTTGGTTTTATTGAGTCTGTTTTGTTCTTGTTTCATTTGAAAAAGATTGGATTTTGAAGTGGTTTTTGTCTTTTTTCAGACGAGGACCGGGAATTTGTTCCTGTTTGCCTTGAAAAATATTGAATTTTGAAGTGATTTTTGTGTTTTTTTCAGATAAGGATCGTGAATTGGGGGAGGCGCAGGCGGAGATGAAGGCATTGAGGTATTCTGAACGACTGAGAGAAAAGGCCGTTAAAGATTATATGAACTGATATTGACCCAGATAGGGAATAGAGATGATAATTACAATGTTTTTATAAATAATTAAATATAGGAGTAATTTGATGTTTTCAGGAAATTTGTGGGACGAGCCTCTTTGGACTTTTTTTTATTGATTGTTGTGATATTTTTTATGGCCGCCAAATCATTGTTATTGTACTTAGATTAAATCTACGGACTTTCAGGAGAATTTTGAAGAAGAGCTCCGAAAGCATAAAGATGAGGCTGCTTCCTGAAGTTGTTTTGAAGAGGTTGGAAGAACAGGGACGCATGATAGAATCACTTCACAGGTCTGTAAGTCCTATTGTCGGATTGACTTTCTTTTGCAATCCGTAGCATTTTTAAATATCTGACCATCTGTTTTTACATTTGTGATGATACTGTTGGTAGTATAATGGTGCCTTCATAACAGTACTAACTTTCTTTCACAGGTTGCTATGTACAAGAGACTGTATGAAGAACAACTTATTCCTCCATCTCTTCATCACTCTGCAGAACTCGGTTTAGGTTTTATGCAGGGCCTTTCTTTTATTTTTTAATCAAGTTTATGTAACCGTAACGCGACGAGGGGCATTGTTTTTGTGCCCTCTTCATTGCCTTGCTGAATCAAAAACAGCTATAACATTTTCCTTCTGTTTGTGGAATCGAACTATGTTTGGAGTATATGCTGCTGTTGCCATTATTATGCGGATGTTTGATGCTGTTCATAAAAATTCATAATGTGATGCCTATGGTCTATAGAATTTGCTCCCTGTTTGGTGAATTAAACCATAATGGAAGATCTATATATGTGTGGGATTTTTATTTATTTTTTTGCTATCTGAATGTTTGTTGCTTCTGAAAGAACTTGTTTACTTAGGGTATGTTTGGTTGTCTCTAAATTGGTAGCACATTGGATAGTCTTGTACCTTTTTTATTCTGTTGAAGTTTTTCTTATTTTTTATTTATTATTTTTGTCGCAAAGTTTGGTTCAGCTTGATAGTTGTTACCTCCCTTCTCAAGAAATATGGGGTTGATCCAAGACTTATTGGTCGCCTTGAAGTAGGAAGCGAGACTGTCATCGACAAGAGCAGATCCATAAAGACTTGGCTGATGCAAATCTTTGAGGTTTCTTCTTCTTCATTTCGTCCTACATGTTTGTCCTAGTAAAATCGATGCACATTTCATGTTTATGCTGTCAATAGGATCCATAAAGTTAATTCCCATGTAAATTACAAAAGGTGTCAACATCTTCTTTTGTCACATGTCCTTGTGAAATGATGGACTTTTTTGGGTTCAATCGTGATACTCATTGACAATCATTTCGTTCAATATTTTTCCTTTTGATTCTTTTTCTTTTTTACTTGTTCGCTGATTGCAAATGTGTTTTTCCCTTCCTGTTTTACATTTTCCACATGAGCTTATTAAATATAGTTTTTTCATTTTATAAATTATACCTGTTTGCAAGTGAATCAATTGACAACCCTGTTATTGGGAGGCAACAGATTGAGCAATTCCAACACTATGAGAGGTATCATACTTTTTAGCGACCGCATCTTTTTTTTGAAAAAAATTAAAAAAAAAAAAAGATACGCATCTTTTTTTTTTTGAAAAAATTAAAAATATTAGCGACCGCCAATGGCGGTCGCTAATACTTTTTAAAAAAAATTATTGAATATTAGCGACCGCCAATGGCGGTCGCTAATAATTTTAAAATATTTTAAAAAAATTAAAAAAAAGTATTAGCGGCCGCCATTTTTACCTTTTGCGACCGCCAATGGCGGCCGCTAAAAGTGTTTATTAGTTTTTAGAAAATAAAAAAAAGAACATTAGCGACCGCCATTTATACCTTTAGCGACGGCTAATGGCGGCCGCTACAGGTGGTCGCGCGGTCGCTAATAGTTTTAGCGACGAAGTTTCCGCGGCCGATACTTAGCGGTCGTTAGGCGGTCGCTAAAGAGTATTAGCGACCGCCAGGTGACTTTTAGCGACAGCTAATGGCGGCCGCTAAAAGTCTGTTTTCTAGTAGTGTGTAGGGTTTAATGAGATTTAGAAATATTAGTCAAACTCATTTTACAATTTATAATCTCATGCTGAAGCAATAAAAGATTTTATAATTTTAAAATGGTCAATTTTTTTAAGGTATCATTTCATTTCAAAGGCATAGATTCGGGGCTATATGAACGTTGAAGGTAAATCCAGAAGGAAAATGATTTCCAGACTTCTTCAACCTTATTCAAGGCTATGAATGGAAATTTGATGGTCACTTGGTCTGAACTCTTGACGCTTCAGGCCTTTGATCAAGGTTCATATATATTCTTAAATCAGCTGAAAAATATCAAATGATTCCTAAATGAAAGTATTTTTAAAATATTTATCATACATGTTTGTAATATATATGGCTAATTGAGTTGTTAAACCTGTATACATAATTTATAAAATTAAGTAAATCAAGGAATGTCATTTGGGATGATTTGAGAAGATACAAATAATACTTGAAACAGCCCACTGCAACTATAGAGTTCAAATTACATGCAACTAAGGGAAGGGTGAAAGTAATACTGAGTTGAAATTAGTTACTTAGAAAGTAGAAAGAACATGACTTTGAATCCGAGATAAGTAGAGAAGGAGAACTCACAAACCCCCATTAGATTGATTATATTGCAGAATATGAGACAACAGAGTGACCTGGGTGTTTTGTACTGTGATCATTGGCCTAGTATAGCTATAGTGAAACTTGCTAATACATACATGCAGGAATAATATTTGTGAGCAGTTTGAATATGAAAGTTGGGACCTCTCAACTTGAACCATACTAAAGTACTGGTGTTCCAAATTAATTAGAGCTTTGAAGTCATTAATAAAAGAGATAACATAAACATTTCACAATAACATAATCATGTTTAATGAGCTCTATTTTTTTCCGCCATGTTCTCTATTCTTCCAAATTATCTTTTTTTCATGCAGGCAACTATTATAATTGAGATCTTCACTGCAGAAGGAAATTATGTGCCAAGAAATCTTTCTATTGCCCAATTAATCCCAACTATAGAAGAATCACTTAACAATTCTACTATCATGTCATTCAAACATTATGCGAAGTTTAAAATATGACTATTTATTTAAGATGCAAAAATTAACTTTCTTCGGTCCCAGAACTCATTGGAATGGGGACCTCCAATGATCACATCACTTCCTCTTTTTCCCTAGTTTAGAAGGCATGTCTTAGTTCTAGCACTTAATCAGTTCTTTTATTTATCAACCCAAATCATTCTATGTAATATAAAAGTAGCAATAAATTAATTCTACTTAACTATACTAATCACAATTGAAATGCATGAAACCCGCCGACAAGTACAGAAATGAATAAGGTTATAATTATTGAGGTAGATTTGTGCATATCTTAAGGGGAATCATTGCTCTCCAATCCCCAAGCACCACTAATTAAACTACATTAAACGAAAGGGCGATTTAGGCAGACCAATTGGAGCCCGCCACACCACTAATAGTTGATGTGTAAGCTTCCTTCTGACTCTTTTGTGTTATTATGACAGGTTCACTCAAAGACAGAGAGGGAGATCTAATTGGAGAGACCAAATCTAAGAAAGTGTTTGGCCATAGATGTGAGTCGTTATCAGGAGCAGGTTTGTTTCAAGCAAGTGTATTAGAGATGGCAATGAGTCAGTTTTCAACAAAACCCGCCCCAATCTATTTTTATTTGGGGTGGGCTTGTTGATGATTAATCTCCATCACAGCGGATATTGAAAAGTATTTATAATGCCTCTACTAATACTTTAAAAGTTTTGGCAAGTAAACAACGTATATAAGATATATATTTCGATGGTAAGTGGTAGTAGACTAAGCTTGCAACCTCAAAGTAATTTCAACTCTTCCCTTCTACATTTTTATTTGGCAGATCTGGTTTTCGGCAGGATCTTTGTCAATCAAATCCCAACCCGACCCAACCTGCATCCCCCATGAGGCAGGTCGCAGGCAGGATATTGGTCAATCAAATTTGTACCTGACTCAACCCGTTGTCATCGTTGAACTTGGGATGGCCTAACATACAACGCTTACGTTGAAGCATGACAATGACTATTGATTAGAACAGGGAGTTAGAAGGGTCTTACCTACCACCTGCCCACCTAATAGTTGGGAACACACTGGTCATTGAAGATGCGATGTGGATGTCACAAAAAGTTATTAAAACTGTAGCCACATAATCAATTCATTGGCCAACAAAAATCAGGTGATTATCAATTTTTTTGGGGTGAGTGAGTGTTACAGTGTGATCATAAGGTGGTCCCAACAGGTAATGGCATTCCATGCTTAGGGCCTGTTTCTTTGTAAGAATTTATGACAGGAATTCAGGTTGTTTGTGAATTCCTGAATTCAAGTCAGAAATTCAATGTTCAATTATTGAAATTCCAAATATTTGAGGTAAGTAGCATTTTAAAATTCCAAAAAAGTGAAATTCCAAAATACTAGCCCTTCCTCCAGCATTTACGAATCCAAGCATTCCGAGATGCCTCATTGGAACTCCGGCTCTCTCTCACGGTGGAAGGTCGTCTTCTTCGCTGCACCTCTAAAAGAAAATAAGATTTGATTATCTTCTTTCTTTGTACTCCTTTCATATACCTGGTTCTATGAAACCCAAAATTTCCAAATCCACACCTTGTTTTCATCTAATCTCAATTTCATTTTGATCTGACATCTTTCAAAACCCTACCATCCTCCTCATGCTTGGAAAAGAAATTCATCCCCTCTTACATCGAGAACGAATAAACCCCAGAATTCATGTATCCATCCTCTTTCGACAGAAACGTGAGACAACATTCAATTCAAGAGGATTTGTAGGGGCATCATTGTGATCTCGATTTCCTTTGAGGCAAGCGGCTCCGAGCTCCTGGATCTTGATGATGACGATGGAGATGTTGGGTAAGAAAGATGGGAATGGAATGAGGATCATTGCTATGTGCAGAGATTCAAGTACTCATGAAATTGAGAATTTTCGGAATTCAAGTCGCATGAAATTCTCAGGCTGAAATTCTAGGTATAAAAGAAACGGAGAATCTAGGAATGCTAGAATTTGTAGCATTTTAAAATTTCATCTTCTCAAATTCTACAAATTCCAACAGACATGAATTCCAAGAATTCTTACAAAGAAACAGGCCCTTAAGGAGAAACGAGCCATTTCCCAAATATCTTGACCGCCTTATCTTAAAAAAAATATATCATGTTTCTTTGTTAGATCTATAAAGTAAATGTTAGGATCCTCTGCCTTGCGATGTCCACATAATCTTGAGCCGGCCATGTTCCCTTCATGTACGGGCACTTTTCATATAGGCAAGGTAGGCACAACCGCGTGGGTACGGCCGCACCCATTAAACCATAGTGTATTTCCAAAAATTCATTAAAATTATTGGTCCACCCTCAAAATCCACATTAAAAGTCTTCAGTTTGTCCCCAAAACCAAACAACCTAATAAGGTTTGCACCCCTTAATCTAAAATCCTTGGTCTGCCACTGACTAGCATAAAACCCATGCAAGGATAAATCTTATGCAAATTAAATAAAGAGGTTTTTACCGGAGGAATAATTTATGTGGTCAGTACACCGAACATAGAAAATTAGGCAAACATGCACCTAATATGGAATCCGTACAGGATTCCTAATTTTTTTTACTTTTTTTTTTTGTGGTCGAATTCAACCTTTAATTTTAGCGCTGTAAGTCGAACTCGACCCTAAAATAGAAAGTGATCCTAATATATTTTAGTTTCCTGCGTCGAATTCGACTTTGTAAGAAACACCCGAAGATCGCATTCGATCGGAAATATACATGAATTTTTCTGACTTAAGGTACTGAGAGAGCAATAAATGGACCGGATACAAAATCCTCAACACAAAGAGATTTATGAGTATCTTGAAACTTTATCTGTAAAGATGCAAGAAGCAGGCTATGTACCTAATACAACATCAGTTCTTCATGATGTTGATCAGGAAGAGAAGAAAACAATTCTTCGTGTCCACAGTGAGAAGCTTGCTGTTGCATTTGGGATCATGAATACAATTCAAGGGACAACGATCCAGATCATCAAGAACCTAAGAGTCTGTGGAGATTGTCATACCGCAATCAAGTTTATTTCTAAGATTGTCAGTCGACTTATTATTGTAAGAGATTCAAATCGTTTTCATCATTTCAAAGACGGGCTCTGCTCCTATGGGGACTATTGGTGAAATTGAATAAGAAAAAAGAAATTTTACGGTAAAAACTCATTAGGCTAGGTTTCCAGGTAATTGTGCCGTCCTCATTTTGATGCTTGTGGGCATATTGATGTACTTCCCAGCCAATTTTTATTATGCAAGGTTGTCAATTGAGAGACTGTTTTGAGGATTCAAATCATTTCATAAAATCAAGAATTGGTTCTGCTCCTATTGGGCTTATTGGTGATATCACTTCATAAGGAATTTTGAAAACCAATTCTGACTCTTATGGTACAAACCGACTGAGCTAGGTTCAATAGCTGTGCAATCTTCACGTGCTGCTTGTGGCCAAGACCGGCTTCCTTGTTTCAGATTTAAGGTCTGGCCTTTTTAGGCCTTGAGCCCTCTAGTATTCTTCGACGCTATTGACTTCTGAAGATAAAAAAATAAATATCATCAAAGAGCTAACTACAAGAATCATCATCTTAGCCTCATCCGGACATCCAATCATTCTGGGGTCGACAGCTAACAACAGGAATATTTAAGAATAGTTTAATTCCAGATTTGTAATTTAAGAGGTGATTTTCATGCTTTTGTTCATTTCCATTTAATTGAAATGAAAATGTCAATGACAAGCTGAAAAACTCATGTACTACCCTCCCAGTACCTAAAGTTAGAAAAACTCATGTATATTTTCGGTCAAATGCGACATTCGGGTGTTTATTACAAGGTCGAATTCGACCTCCAGCACTGAAACTAAATGTCGAATTTGACTAAAAAAAATGGTAAAAAAAATTAAGAATATTGTATAGATACTCTATTAGGTGCATGTTTGCCTAATGTTCGTTGTTCGGGATACTGACCACATAAAGTGATTTTTCCCATAAAAACCTCTTAAATAAACATCCAAACTGAGTATTGCTTAATTTCTACTATAGTGGAAATTTAACAAAAGAAATCTTTTTTATTTAAATAAAGAAAGTTCTTCTTATAATTTTATTTTTTAAAATTTTGGATAACTTTTAATTATGCCAATTCTTAGCCCCCATCTTCTTCTTCCACTTTTTCTCAAAAAAACTAAAGATAAACAATCTATTATTATAGTTGCCTTTGTTTATATTTCAAACAACTTCAAGAATCACTCAAAAGCAGAGCAGCCCGCTCACATTTCGAACGCATTGGACTCCCCAAGATATAAGCCATAATTTCTTTCGATCAAAGAGAATTTCTGGGTGGCCCTTATCCTTGATGGGTCCAGCAAATCAACTATCAGGATTTCTGATACATGGGCCATAGTACGTACTGATTCTACCGACATGGTTGCCTTGGGAGTTAGGATATCTGGATTACGACAGCGCACAGGATCTGCAAACAAGGAAATATTGAACTTTTGGATGGGGAGAAAAGGCCAAAAGTGGAAAAAAAGGTATGGGAGTAGAATAAACAAATGGAGAGCCACCCGATGAATGCCACGAGTACGAGCCACCCGATGAATGCCACGGGAACCTTTCGCTTTGCCTTGGCGTTTTCTGACTTTTCCTTTTCACTCTCCGACATACATATAAAATCACTCCCTCTTAGTTCTTACATGTAAGAGGTGGGCAGATGGATGCAACAAGCAAATATGTTTATGTCTTTTGGAAGAATCTTTCCTGGGTTTTGCTTGAATTTGGATTAGAACAAAGTATGGTGGTGTAAAATCGTTTCTGGGTTTTGTTTGTAAGTGCTAAAGTCACTCACAGAGAGTGGAAGGTTTTAGTTTTTCCAATGGATTGGGATTTAGAGAGCTATTAGATTCTTATCTTGATTAATTTTTAGGTTTTTTCATTCTGGGGTTGTCTTATTGAGAGAGAGAGAGAGAGAGAGAGAGAGAGAGAGAGAGAGAGAGAGAGAGAGAGAGAGAGAGAGAGAGAGAGAGCAAAAAAAGATGGTTTATGGGATGGAATCCAACAACCCAGTAGCTGCTCCATTTGTGTTGAAGACTTACCAGATGGTGAACGATCCCACAACAGACAGTCTCATCTTCTGGGGCCGAGAGAACAACAGCTTCATTGTGTCAGACCCTTTGGTTTTCTCTCAAAGGCTCCTCCCCACCTACTTCAAGCACAACAACTTCTCCAGCTTCGTCCGACAGCTCAACACCTATGTAAGTATCCATTCAAACCCACTCAATTCCTATCCATCCAAACAACACCCTCTCCTTCTCCACCCATCTTCCTAATCCCCCAGTACATAGAAACTACTTCTCTGTGTTTAATATTTTCTATAGTTAAATATAATTAATTTTCTTTTGAGCTGATATCTAATGAAGAGGTTGCCCATTTTTTGTTTTTTTATTACATCGTTGAGACAGGGCTTTATTGACTTGTTGATGATAATTATGATGATGATGATGCACATTAGTTTAATATTTCTTTTTTTCCATAATGGAATTCGAACCTAAGAAGTGTGGGTGCTTTAGATAACTTTTTATTTAACTAGTTATGGTTATTTAAAAAGCATTTTAATCATTATTCACTCGACAGTTTGACATTTATTATTATCTTTAAACCATTGTGTGTTGAAAAAGGGTGTCTCTCCTTATATTTTATGACTCTCTCTCTAGATTTTCATATTAGGAAGGTGCTTCATAGGTTGATTTTGAATCAAATTAATCTCTAACAATTTCACAGCTTAAACTATAGTTTTGTTTAATTTGGCTTAAATGAGCATACGATTTAATATATTCTTAACATACAACTTAATTTGTACCACCATCCAAATTAGGGGTAACCCAAAAATGATTTTGAGATCAAAACATTCTAATATCTAAAAGCATTTTAATTTTGATTTAGGGATTTAAATTTTTAACCTTTAAATAAGGTTCTTGTTTTTTCTCAACATGATGCTTTATATTAATTAGTCTCATTGAGTATCTATCTCTTCAGGACAGAGCAAAGGTAAGACTTTGTCCTTGAAAAAAATTAGCCTTTGACAATCTCCACCTCATCCGATAACTAATAATTTAAATGGGATCTTAAATTATTTTGGGTTGAAACGGCAGGTCACCCCTGACTCCACGGCCGAATTAGGATGAGTTCTAATTCAAGAGATAGAAATATAGCAGACAGTTGATTCTATCAACAATTTAAATTAGGCTTTGGTTTGTTTGCATGAATTGAATCCTTAGAAATTTATGGTAAAATGGGTTATAAAGTGAGACATTAAAGTGATTCGGGGTGTAGCATATAAGGTGGACACGTAGATGAGAGCTGACTTTCCATTAAAGAGAAGATTATTCGATCATTGCCTTTTCGACACTTACCTTTATTTTTTTCATTTTAACGACTTTTATAGAATTATAGTTATTAAAATTCCTTAAAATTCAATGCCACGATAACATTATAGTGAAAAATAACATTTGTATTTTCAATTGTGCATTCATGGTAATTTAATTTACTCAACAATCAAAGTTTTCGATCAGGGCTTCCGAAAGGTCGACCCCAACCGATGGGAATTCGCCCACGAATCCTTCCTCCGCGGCCAAAAACACCTCCTCAAGGACATCCTCCGCCGCAAATCCCACCGCCACGGCCACCCAACTCACCACCACCTCCTCCTCCCCAAGAGAGAAGACGACCTCCCCGCGGACGACCAGATCGAAAAGACCATCATCTCCGAGCTCACCCGTTTGAAGCAGGAGCAGAAAGCCATAGAGGATGAACTGCAAGGCATCAGCAGACGACTCCAGGCCACAGAGAAGAAACCACAGCAGATGATGGCCTTCCTCATGAAAGTAATAGAAGACCCCACACTTCTGTTAAGAATGACTGCAGGGATAGACCCCACCAAACGACTTGCAGAGAAGAAGAAGAGGCGATTGACGACGATTCCTTCGCATAAGGAAGACATGGTTGGTGTCGTCCCGTCGTCAGGAGCAGCTGAGGACGACATGGTCAGCGTCGTTCCAGTGGTCAACATGGACATGGTGGGCCCCAGTGCGGGAGAGTATTTTCCTACTGCTTCTGCAACCGACACGAGTGTCCGTAATGGTATCGGTTTCGGACATGGGATTCCCGATACTGGATTGCCGTTTGGATCGGTCGTGTCGGAGTATAACTCTAACAACAGCAGCCAGATGGTTTTCTTTCCGGAGTGGGGAGGGGTAGAGGCCACACCGATACCGTACTCTGTCTTCGAGGGATATTAAAGTGGAACTGGAATAACGTGAGCTGCACGTGAGTGGATGTAAGATGTGAGTTTTTGTTTTTTTTTTTTTTTTTTTTTTTTTTTTTGTAAATTAATTTAAATATGAATGTGTATAACTTTGTATGGTCTAGAGAATAGAAATTCTATGCTCTATTTTTCAATACTTTTATTTATTTTTTAAAGTTTCGTGATGAAAAATAAAAGGGCTACCCGAGAAAAGTGAGCTAATAATGTTTAAGACGGGTGAGAAGCACGTGACTAATCTATCACCAAAGGATTGATCCTAGAGTGGATGAGTCATCTCACGAGTATCGTACCATGGCACTAATCTATCACCAAAGCATGATGGGTTCCGTAGATGATATACGTGTGATACTTAATTCATACTTATATTACTGAAAAAATGTGAGCTGATGATGCTTAAGACGGGCAAGAGGCACGTGAGTGTCTCATCTCAAATAGTTGCCTAAGGATTGATCCTAGAGTGAATGAGTCATCTCACGAGTACTGTACCACTGTCCTAATCTATACATACAACCCACAACTGATGTACACCAAGAAATCAAAGCATGACTTTAAAAATTGTAATGCTTACATAAATAATTAATATATGTGTAATACTTAACTCATACTTATATCACTAAGAAAAGGTGAGCTGAAGATGCTTAAGACGGGCAAGAAGCATGTGAGTGTCTCATCTCACGTAGCTGTCTAAGGATTGATCTTAGAGTGGATGAGTCATCTCACGAGTACCGTACCACTGTCCTAATCTATACATACGACCCACAACTGATGTACACCAAGAAATCAAAGCATGACCTTAAAAAATATAATGCTCTCATAAATAATTAATATATGTGTGATACTTAACTCATACTTATATCACTGAGAAAAGGTGAGCGGAAGATGCTTAAGATGGACAAGAAGCATGTGAGTGTCTCATCTGACATTGCTGCCTAAGGATTGATCCTAGAGTGGATGACTCATCTCACGAATACCGTACCACTGTTATGGTCCTAATCTATCACACACAGTACACACACACTCATATATATATATATATATATATGGGAAAATTACAGTTTACCACCCTAAACAATCACTCCTTTTTCACTTTACCCCTTAAACTTTAAAAAGTATCAATTGACCCCCTAAACTAATCCAATTACACGGCCGTTATCTCCTGAGGCCAAAATCGAGTTAAAATAGAAGGAATAGAGCAACACATGACACGCAATTAGATTAGTTTAGGGGGTCAATTGATACTTTTTAAAGTTTAGGGGTAAAGTATGTATCACGTGTTGCTCTATTCCGCCTATTTTAACACGATTTTAGCCTCAGGGGGTAACGTAAAGTGAAAAAGGGTGATAGTTGAGGGTGGTAAAGTGTAATTTTTCCTATATAATATATATATATATATATAGGGTGATATTCAAGTGATGGATTCCCTTACCAAAATGGTGAGGGACACTCCCCTTTTGGGAAGTGTCAAGTAC
The DNA here is from genome assembly GCA_012931725.1 of Litsea cubeba. Classification (NCBI taxonomy): domain Eukaryota; kingdom Viridiplantae; phylum Streptophyta; class Magnoliopsida; order Laurales; family Lauraceae; genus Litsea; species Litsea cubeba. The sequence goes on from CM022951.1 coordinate 9,280,550, forward strand.
AAAAATGAGTATTCCTATGTACTTGACACTCCCCCTTTTCTACTTGACACTTCCCAAAAGGGGAGTGTCCCTCACCATTTTGGTGAGGAAATCCCTCACTTGAATATCACCCATATATATATATTCAATACAAGTTAATTATGGATAATTAATATACGTGTGATACTTAATTCATACTTGTATCCCTGAGAAAAGGTGAGGTGATAATGCTTAAGACGGGCGAGAAGCATGTTGCGTGTCTCATCTCACATAACTGCCCAAGGATTGATCGTAGAGTACTGGATGAGTCCTCTCACGAGTAGCATACCATACCACTAGCCTAATCTATATATATATATATATATATATATGGGAGATTCTCCTATGAGAGATATCTCTCACTTTAAATAAGAGATTGTGTGGGGCCCTCACATCCATATTCAATATCAACAACTTAAATGTGAGGGCCCCCACCCATATCTCTCGTATAAGGTAAGAGATATCTCTCATAGAAGCATCTCCCTATATATATATATATATATTCGATACAAGTTATTCATGATCATGATTTTATTTATTTATTTATTCCATTGTCGATAAGGGTATTCCTGTTGTATTTGACCCCATCAGACTTTTTCCCCCACACATACGACCCACAACTGATGTGCACCAAGTAAATATGGCGACTATCGTGCACACAATGTGGAGAGCGAACCCATGCATGTCTTATGCTAACAAACCAACAAACATATAGTAAGAGCCCATATAATTGTGATGAAAATAATATGGGCTGTTATGTTATGTTTCCCCCTGATAATAATATTAAGCAAAAATAGATGTATGCATATCAATTATATAGACAAATATCAATCGGCTTTTAGTTGTTACATGTGAACTTTAATACCAATACACAAAATCATTCCAAAATCATCAATGGCCTGTGAATTCCACATTTTTTTTCATGATTGAGAATTTTTCTTTTGAAACTGGGTAAAGACCCAAAATTATAATGATGAAAGACTAGCACCACAACCTGGCAAAACCCATAGAGGGGTAATCCAGGAATTTACATGACTAAGCCTTAGGACACAACAAACTAAAAAAAAAGGCAAGGACATAATAACAACAAGATGTCTCAAAACTGACTAAAGCCAAAAAGAATAGCTAAGAAATTCCAAAAAGTTCCACCTTGCCTTTCTCAATCTATCCTGGGATTCTCAGCCATAGCTACACCTCCAACTCAAGATCTGAATCCCCAACTAAGTAATAAGCTCCAGTCTTATGAAGATCAAATTAGCTAACATTCTAAAGTCACAACCATTTTGCTACAGGAAACAACCCAAATCAGCGATGAATACGACAACAATCCTTCTCCACAATCTGAACTAGCCACTGAGGAGGAACATCAGTCCATATGAAAGTGCCATTTTCTGACAGCGCTTTTTTGGCAAGCAGATGAGCAGCAAGATTTTCATAACGAGGGGTATGAACAGCCACCCATTCCTTTCCAGCCATGGCATTTCACACATTTTTCACAATACATCCTCATTGAGATAAGTTAATCTCTTCACTGTTTAGTGCATTCACAATTTGTAAAGCATCACCTTCTAATTCCACCTTTGAATAATTTGTTTCAGAAATAAAAAAAATGTTGCCATGGCACCCAATGCTTCAGCCATCACCGGAGCTAAATCAGAATCGAAACTTCGAATTCTTGCACCCAGAAAAATCCCATCTTTATTTCTAGCAATACAACCTAAGCCAGTTCTTTTGCTCCCCGTTTGAAAGGCTGCATCCCAATTTACCTTAATAAATCCAGAACTTGGAGGATTCCAGTTAGTACTCTGAGAAATAGGAGGTTTGGCACCCTGAATATTATGCTCCTGTTTGCTGTGTGAAACGCCATGTATTGATTGCTGAGAAATGACGATAGGATGAATGAACTGCCCTCCATGCAATACTGTATTTCGGCGATGCCATATAGAATGAAAACTCGCCGCAAGAATAGCTTGATCCTCCACGGAGATACTTTGCATTGCAGCCCTCCACAATTAAGATAAATCCACAAATAGATTAGACTTTTTTTTTTGATGCTTTTAGTCAATGGCCATTGCCATTTTGTCCAAATATAAATAAACCCCAAAAGATTAGGAGAAGGGCAGAGGAGAATGACGAGAGTCACGAAATAGTGGTGGATTCATTCAATTGGTGACCATTCACCTCCATGTGAAATAGAGAATCTCACACGTACAAAATCAACTTTATAAAAGTACCTAATTCACATTATATGGCTTTGGATTTTGATTAGGGTGGCAAACGGGTTTGTTTGTAAGTCCTCTGAATTGAAATATGTATGCATTCGAAATTAGATTTGACTTATTATTATATGAGAAATCAAAATCAAGTTCTAAATCCTTTTATTTGATTCGCGTCTAATACTGAATAGTCAGATAATTGGGTATTTATTTGCAACCCTAGATTTCGTTTCGGCTTAGTGCATTGTGCAAGTAATATTTAGATTTAATGGCTCAATTGTTTCATCATTTTATGAGCTTTTTTTTTTCTCTCTCTTTTTTTTTAAATTTGAAAATTAAAAGCTTTAGTATCTCCAATGTTACTAAATAAATGCTAGAGAGCGAATTTTCTCCACTGTTATTAAATAAATATATACATTGAATATATCATCTATAACAACCCGAGCATGTTGTCCACATGATATTATCCGCTTTGGCCCAAGGGATTTCAACCCAATCTTGCCTTACGGTTTTTAAAGGTCTCATGCGGAGTTAAGTTTAGGTCATACACATATATACCCAAGATTAGGACTAGCATGTTTTTGATGTGGGACATATGCATCCCTTCCGGGGCTCACAAGTTTAACGATTTCATATTAAAGAAAAAATCTGACCTTTGATCCAACGGTCCAATCCATTCGGATAGGTGAAAAATCGATGGATCCAATATAATTTGGGAATCCCATGTGTGTAGATGGTTCAGATGTATCATAAAGTTGGCCCTCCTATGTTGTCCCTCACCGTAATATGGTGAGGGATGGATGCACATGAATATATATATATACATATTTATTGTAAGTGACTTGCAAAACAGCTGCGTAGGTTTCTTAATAAGTACTTAAACTTCAAAGGGAACGACCAAGATTAAAAGTCCTGCACTGTTCTTGTGAATGACTGTTGTAGGTGAAGTCCAAATATATTTAAGCACATTAGGGTCTGTTTGTGCATGCGACGTTTCAGCGGAAACGAGTGTCGACAAGGCGCCGGAAGTCTTGTTTGGTGCAACGAAGAGAAGACCGGATTTTCTGCGATTTTTACTACGTGTTTCTTCGTTAGAGGGGAGATGACTTTCCCATCTATCCCTGAAAGAATCCGGCCTTAACATAGGCTTACGTCCCAATAACAAGATATTCATTAGATTTAAAGAACAAGTGATTAATCTAGTAATAAACCCTAATCCAAATTAAAAGCAAGCAACCACACAATGAGAAGGACACATGATTTATATGTGGAAAACCCTACTCGGAAAAAAACCACGGCCCTTACCTTCTAGGCCAACATACAACCCAGCAATATAAATCGAAAGTTATAAGAAAACTCATAACCTTTTCTCAGTTGCAACTCAATCTAAGGACTGCTTTGATCTTGCTGACTGCTCGCCGTACACCTTCACCGTGCTTGAACAAACCACCTTGAATGCCTCTTCAAGATGAATCTACTTCAGAAAAGTAGCAGAAAGAACCTCCAAAGACTTGAATTTCAGCGTAGCAACTTGAAGCTTTAGAGAGGAAAACAATCTCTCAATAGATCTCTAGGTTTTTGGATGGGAGAGTGGTGCCCTAGAGTTGAAATAGGATGGCCAAATATATTCTTTAATTTGTGCCTCAATACTTGTAGAGCAAGTAGGACTCAAAATAGTGTTTTAAGAGAAATTAGGAAACAAAATCTTGATAAGTCTGAAATTTAGCGACCCAGGCGCTCGAGCGCATGAAGGTTCTGACTCGAACGCCCATCTTGTGTACTGTAGCAATTCCTAATTTCTGATGCACGGGTCCAAAGCAATCAATATGACTTGTAGGTCAAGCCACAAGGAGACAAGGTCTGGGCCAATTCAAATAATTCGAATTGATGTCATCATGACAAAAGACCTTATGTGTCATCATGAGCCAATCACTTCTTTTCCATATGATGTCATCATGAAAGTAGATAGATATGAGGACTTTGTTAGACAGTGATGCACGGTCTTAAGTTTGATAGATATGAGAACAGCAGTGATGCACATTGCACCCATGAAGCTTGAGAAATTGATAGAATATGTCTTCTAGCTATCTTTCTTAGGCAGTCCCACTAAAAAATACAATTGTAAATAAATCCCGGATTTTGTCCAATATATCCAATGAATTTGCCAATACAAATTATAATAGAATTATAATCTTTACAATTTTCCCCTTTGGCAATTCATGGACAAAACTCCTAAATACAATTTTACCCAGAAAATATAACTCGGTCAATAGAATTCAAGAAGCTTTTCTTCTATTAAGCCCCTTAAATCATGTTCACGAACATTTAACAAAAGACCGAACATGAAATCTTGAAAATTAAAAATAATTCTGAAATGTAATCATTAACATAATCAGCTCATTCAGCTACACTCAGATATCTCATCTTCTCCCCCTTTTTATTCAGAATTGACAAAGAGTTTGCTCCCCCTAAATCATATAATCTATATCCACGAAAGAAAAAAAAATGCACGAATGCAAAACTCAATCAGGCCAAAATTCGAAAATCCTCAATGATCAAACACGATAATTTGCTAGTCATGAGGCAACACAATTTTGGGGAATTTATCATGTGTGAAAATTGTGAGTGAGACGATCTAAAATGTAAGCCACGAAGAGTTCGCAGATCGACCAGAAATTAAAAATCATTAGATACAAAGTAAATTTCACACCTTTCAAAAACATTCGATTTGATCAGCAATGAGGTGTGAGGCCCCCTTTAATGGCACACAATTTATATATATATGTGTATTTTTTTTTCTTAGCCCAAAATTAGATATTCTCATGAACTTCTTCACATATAAAACTGCTCAAGTTCTATTGCTCATTTTTTGTAGAAAATTATGAACCCTATATGATACAGTTCCATTGCAGGTCTACAAAAATCTCTACGCACTTTGGGTCACGTAGATATAGACATTAAGAAGAGAGCATGGAGAAGTAGGAAAATCAAAATCGATGCTTCGAATAAGTAAAAAAACCATTAAGATTGTGAATCCTGTCAATCCCAGTGTTTCATTGACCCTAAGTGAGTGTCCAAGTGAGTCGTCGTGTACTTGTGGACATGATCAAAATCCTTAAATTGTGAATAAGAAATTAAGCTCTAAAGCCAAATAAATCAAAGTGTTTCAAATGCCAGATAATCTCAAAATCAACCCGAAAAAGTACTTGTGTGCAATCCGAAACACAATTGGAGGATAGGATTTGTAGGCCAATGCCTAGGGGCTTATAGATAAGGGGATCAACTTTAGCATTCTCAATTGATTTAGATAGTGCAGTGTAGACCACATTACAGCTCGGGTCAGTCTTACGAATCCAAGCATCCTTAGTCTTGACCTGTTGAGGAGAAGAAGGTTTTTTCCTTGTCTGATTTCTAATATGACTTCTTCTTTTATTGCAGTGTTGTCTAATGTGCCCTTTAATTCCGCAAAAGTGACATGTGGGGGTGAATTTAGGCCTGGGCAATTTCTTAGCATTCACAAATTTCAAGGATGAAGCCTTATGAATTAAGGGTGTTATGGAGTACACAGTAGGTCCTTGAACAAATACAGATTTACCTTTATCTTTTGAGGACGAAGCTCCATGAGTGTAGCCAATTCAAGACTTAGACAAGTCAGTCTTTTGGTTTCCAAGTATTTCGCCGAGCTTCATGGACCCTTTGTTCATGCGGTCCAAAGAGGCCTTTGCAGTTGTAAATTCAGAGGTTGTCAACTTAACCTATTCAATTAAATCAACCTTTTCAGATTTACAATGACTCAACTCTTTCCTCAAATTGTCCATCTCAGATTTTGATTTCAACCCTTGTTGCTTCATCAATTCACTCTCCTTACCTGCAACAATCAAATTATTAGACAATATTACATGCTGCTCTTCTAACTACCGTACCATAGAATGTAATTCTTCCAGTCGTACAATTAGGGGTCGTTTGTCTACAAACATTTACATATGTAAATTGAGAATAAATTTACACATCAATCACATTTGTGTATAATTATTTACGCATCTTGGGTGTAAATGAGATGTGTAAATGGTGTGAAAATTAACTCATTTTCACACCAAAATTTGAACACCTGTTGAGATGGGAAAATAAAGAATACCAAAATGGGTGGGATTTGAAAGAATTCACGTTGGAAGCGGATGGTGACGTATTAGGCATTTCTGTCAAATAAGTTTTGGTTTCGAGACCCTCCAAACGCATGAAAAAAAAAAGTTCAAGAGTAGAGTCCTCTCATAAAATGGATAAAACCTATACTGCGTCTTTCTCCCTACGTCAAAAACCCATACAGTGTCTTTCTCCCCACCCTGCGTCTCTCTCCCTGTGTGGTCGCCCAAGCATTTTCGTCTCCTTCGTGTGAAGGTAATACAACTCTCTGATAATGAAACAAATGGGTATTTCTGACAATAGAGTTTGTTTCTTTACAATTATTTCTGATAGGGCATCACGATCTTGAGCACAATTGGGTTCTTAAGCATTTCTCCTAGCAAGAGAACCATCATGATCTTGAGCACAAATGGGTTCTTGACTTCATGAAGATCATGGTCTTAGGTGGCCACATCTCCAATCAAATGCTCATTAAATTGCTGTGTCTTCTTTGCATTGATTTGATGTGCTTTTTTTTATTAAATTACTGTATGTTTTGTGATAATTCAATTGTCTTTATATTGTGATATTCATTTTCTTTTACTGTAATGGTGCTTTTGTTTGAGATCTTAATGGCCAACATATGTGTTATACACTGTAGATGGTTCGTTGGTTCAAGTATGATGGTTTGGTGTATTCTACATTTCTTTGTAAAAAAATTGTGTGTTTCGTTGATTCAAGTGTATGATAGTTTGATGTGTTCTTTTTGGGTTTTTCCAACATGAAATCCTCTAAGGTCCACTGTTTTGCTGAATTCAGTTTCTTACAATGTTTCACTGCTCATCAAAAATTGAGGAACGCATGCTGCCTTTAAGTGTTTGATGAAATTCCTGTTACAGAAATTAAAGTTTAGTTATATTTTGAAGATCTTACTTAGTTGCCACTAATCCAATTTATATTCAATCAGTTATGACTTTTCATTCACATCCTTGATCACACGGAAGACTCCATTTTAACATAACTCCTGTCACGCCCCGAGCCCGAGATTTCACACATCCCGAGGCGCGACACACGCCCGCGTGGAAATTCGAGTCAACTCATTGACTCTAGGTCCCCACGTACGGAATTTACCCACAGGATATCACGTGTGAGGTTTATATTTCTCAATATGCCTCTATAAATCTATCAAATAGATATCCAATTAACATAACACAATCATCAAGATATAGAGCATAAGGGTCCATAAGCATAGATTTAAAAGTTCAAGTTCAAGAGATAGAAAGAGAAGGAATAAGTTAGTTAAGTTACAATCCCAAAAGCTAAACAAGTTTATAAGTTTCTACAAAATATGTGGCAATCCTAGCCACGGTCAGTGGGTCATTTAACGTCCATTTCTCATCGTACGGATGTCTAAAAGACATCATCAGGAGTCCACTCTGCTACGTTATGTGGAGGTTCCTCTTCCTCAAGGATCTCCGGGGCAATGGCGTCGATGTATTCACCTGTAACGCCAAGTGTAGCACCATTAGACTAAGCTAAGCAAGACAAACATATACAGTCCATATAACATGTATCAAATGAATAGTCAGACAGGTATAAATCATAAGAGATCAAGGAATGATCACTAGGCATATCAGTGCATGAATTAGCATGAGACATACGAGTCATAGATAACAGATAACACATTAACAGTACTAGTTGGCACATCCACATAAGCTATGCTCTCTCAAGTTAATCATATAACATGAAATAAAATGAGAGCAGAATATCAGGACAGAACAGGGCGGTGCTACTTGGAGACAGAGGTACCCAGAATTCTCCATCGTAGACCTAGGGTGCCGGTAAACCCTCAGAATATATTCCCATCTGCAGAGGGCCAGAAGTTTACTAAACCCACATTTAGCCGGGTCCGACTTAGATAGGGTCGAAGCTAAGTGGTGCCGACTCGTAGAGTGCAATATACAAACAACAGATCAGGTGCAGAACAGTGTAAATAAGATACAGGACACATACAGAACAAGACATATAAATATCAAAGAATCAGAACTCACTGAGATGTACTGACAAGGCCATAAATAAAGGTAATATAACAGATGTGTAACAGAAAATACATAACCGGACAGAAGCATGATCAAGTCATACTAGAATACTGAAAACGAAATGCAATGCATGTACATACAGATCATATACGGAGTCAAGACAGAAATCAAGCCAAGCCTACGGTCTTGAGAACACACGTGGTCTTCACCGTCCAACTCGGGGTAGTATTAAGAGTCCGACATTATCGGGCTACAAGGACCCCTTGGCGTTACATAATTTGGATGTCGAATCCCTTAATAGAACACATTTGGTTCGGTTGCAATCCGGAGAAAACAAGGTCCCTTGTGGGTACGGTTGCTCAATCCATATCCACAATTCAACAAACCATCAGTCGTGATAAAAGTTTAGGGTGCACATCCTACGGGTCCATCTATCAGGCCAATCAACTAGAACAAGCTACGGTTCAATGTCCGGCTCATGGAAACGTCCATTTGTCACAATTATGTAGAATCCAACATATAATCTTTTTGTTGGGTTCTACACATCATGAGCTTTCCAACGGTATGTAGATCTCCAAAAACGGACTTACGGTTGAAAAGTTATGGTCGTTGGAAAATCTGCATACTGCAGGTATCAGGTTTGCTCGAGCGTTCAGATGTTCGCTCGAGCGGACCCCAGACAGAAAGCTGTTCGCTCGACCGAACCAAAAGTTCGCTCGAGCGAACTCTCCCAGAGAGCCCTTCACTAGAGCGTTCACTCACGCTCGCTCGAGCGAACTGTCAAATCTCTGTGTTCGAAAATCTGAAACTTTGTTGTTTCTCCCAAGCCATTCAAGGCATTCATTCCAGGTTTGAACCACTACCAATGGGTATCCTTGAGCTTCCAAAATGCTCATAAAAACATCAATAAACCCATATACATTAACAAGAAGAATCATCCATAAAGATCCATTTTTGAGCAAGAAGAATGGTTTCTACATATGATTTCATACATTCATGAATCAAACAAGAAGCATGCATATAAACATGTAAGTTTAACTTGCCTTGGTGCTTGAAAGCTAACTCTCACACCTAATCCTTGTTAAACTCGAAAATCCCCAAATATGAAAGCTCAAATGCCCTAAAAATGGTGAAAAACAAAATGGAAGAAAATGAATGAGGAAGAAGATGATACATACATGATTTGTAGCTTTCCAAGGATGAAGGAAATCAAATGGAAATGCTTAGTGAAGAAAGAGCTTACCAAAAGCAAGAAGAAAGAAAGATGAGTGGATGCTTGAGCTTGGAAGATGTTGTCTTGGTGGAGAAGATGAAGTGGTGGCTAGCTTCTACTCATGCTAGGAGTCTTGGTTGATGCTAGGAGTGAAAGAAGAAGAAGAAGAAGAAGAAGAAGAAGAAGAAGAAGAAGAAGACAAGGAGAAGAATAGCTCCCAGCTGGAAATGGAGAAGAAATGAGAGGAGAAGAAAGAAAAATGGCTGGGTAAGGGTTTTAAGCCCAATTTTTCCTGCACTACATACAAGTCCACAAAAAGGACTGAAATTTCAAATAAGGGCCTGGGTTAAATGAATGGGCTGGGAATGGGCCTAAATGGATCCGAATTAATTGGGTCAAAGCATGAAAGTTAAGGCCCATGAAATGCTCTATGCAATGCATTAAAAACCCAAAAATTTCTAAGTACACACAAAAACCCAAAACACTCCAAATGTCATAATCTACCTAGTAAATGGTCAAACCCCACTAATTCTACCTAATCAAGTCCAATCACAATCAAAATATCCATTAAGCAATTAATCTAAATTAATTAACTCTAAAACGAGATTAAGGCGGGTCGGGGTGTTACAACTCCTCATATCATGTATTCAGTAGTGCAAATTAAATCATGTTTCCATTGTTACATAACTATTGCATTATAACAAAACAACATCAGAAAGATGAAAATAAGCTATGACCAAATGAAAGCACATCAAACTACAAACCCCACCCACCAATCCTACACACACAACACACACACACAGAGTACCTAATGGGGGTAATGACTGAGCAAGTTGTGGGGGGGGGGGGGGGGGGGGTTGGGAAGGACTGCATGGATGTGAGCTGTGACGTTGCATTGAAGGGAGAGAAGAAGGAAAATTGCTTACTGTTTGCTCTAGTGGATCAAGACGACCCTTGTTAGGATCAGGACCATGTAACTATTGACTAACCCATCTCAGGGGTCATCAAATGTGGCTGGCTTTCTCATTAATGAAGAAACAATGCCTCACTCAGTTGATGTGTATTGTGTTTCTTTCAATCTATTTATTGAAGAAACAAGGCCTCACTCAGTTGACTGAGAGAGTGAAGGACCTATTGTCATTGCATTGGTCTTACCACTTGTCATTGCATTGGTTTTGGCTCCTCATACACCCATTTCCCCAACAGTAGTCCTCCACCCATTTCCACCTCAGTTCAGCTGGTCTAGTGCTCCTTCCCTCACCCCCCCCCTCCACTTTCTTTCTTCATCCTCCTCTCATCATCCATCTTCTTTACTGTGATAACTGATAAGAACCATTGTCTCATTAAGTGTCAAGTTCCCTTTCCTGTGCTCTTTCGCACTCTCTCCTTCTGCACCTCCTACCACCATCAGTGCACAACTTTGATCAGCCATTCCAAAACCCAAATGCAATGTCCTAACTACCAAAACTTATATGTGCAAATCTTAAAGTTGGACATCAAGTTTCCATGCTTTCCTAAAACAATACAAGTGAGAAACAACACAGGCTTGAAGATTGATAGTCTTCCCTTATCTTATTTTTCATTCATTCTTTTAGCTATCTCTCTCTCTATCTATCTATCTTATAACAAAACTGCTTCCTTATATGTTAAGAATGATGGTTCCAATGTGTGTTTATTTATTTTGATATTTTAATCTAGTGTAATATTTTGTTCATATGATCATGAGCGGAAAAGAGTAACTAAATGGGCAATTACAAATTTATGAATGTCAATCTATCTAAAGTTATATCTTTTTCTTAACAATTTTGTTACTTTTTAGAAATGGATATTGAACAAGTTGAAGACCATGTTCAATCCAGCAAAGTTGAGGCACCAATCGAAACCAAGCGTGGTAGAAGAGAAAAGAAGATTATTTCATGGACGGACTACTCTAATGATTACTGGATGGACTTATTTATAGAACAAATAAAGCTTGGGAGAAAAGATGAAGGTGGGTATACCACTGAAGGGTGGAAAGAGATAGAACGAAAAATGATGGAAAAGTTTGGAGATGACTATGATAAAGGTAAAATTAGAAATCGACTTAGAGAACATTAAAAACCCGTCACAAATAGATCAAGACTTTGATTGGACTAAGTGGGTTTGGATGGGATGACAAGGAGAAAAAGGTTACTGCAGAAGACCAAGTCTGGGATGACTATGTCAAGGTGAGTGGATCACTAATTTTCAGTTAAAATAATATTTCACCAATTGTTTTAGTTATAAACTATTTACTTTGTTTTGTCCAATTTGTTATGAAAAGTTGGTCATTATATATGAAGACACAATTGCAGATGGAAGAGATGTGGTATTGACAAACCAATGCCCACCACATCCAATCTCAGGCCCCCAAGTACCAATTGATGAAGTGGCAGTACAGTCATCTAGTTCAGATGAGATGGCCGAAAGTTCCAAAGCCTCGCATACTAAAAAAGACACAAATGCAAGTTCTTGATGCATTGTACGAGGTGAAGCTAAATCTGATTGTGAAATTGTGCGTGCAATAAAGGAGATGACCACCACACTTGTCTATGTAGTTGAAAAGTTGAACCAATCAGGGCCGAGTCAAACAGATGCTGTCGCTGCTTTTCAGGAGCTAGAATTAGAAAAATCTCTACATGGAAAGGCGCTGAGGATGCTAAGGGATCCATAAGCGTCGAGTCAATTCCTTACATTTCATATCAAGGAAGATTGACGTGATTGGATTTTGGAGGAATTAAGTGATGATATCTAGTAGTGTTATGTTGGACCAAGTGTGATTTTTTTGAACTATAGCAGTTTTATTGCATTTTGGACGGTATTTAATATTGTAGTGTTATGTTGGACTAAGTGTGGTTTTTTTGGACTATAGCAGTTTTATTGCATTTTGGACGGTATTTAATATTGTAGTGTTATGTTGGACCAAGTGTGACTTCTCTATTTAATTTTATTATATTTTGGCACTCTTTTATATTTTATTGTTATGTTTGTATTATTTGACTTTTATTTCTTATCCAATTGTTGTGTGTGCTATACTTTTACATGGACAAATGTTCATTTATTAATGTGACAATAATGTTTCTATGAATGGGCTAAAATAGTTACTCACTTTTTTATGTGTGATTTGATTATGAAGCAGTATAAAGTAATGACGTAAAGAAGAATATCATTTTTTGGTGGTTGGTATCACTATCAACGGTCGTCCTAATGCTTGTAGACCATCATTGTAAACAGAAGAGGGTCAAAAGGAGGAGAGATCATAATTCATTTTTAACTGGCTATGACTTCACACAGTACCTCATTCATGGTCATGAGCATTGAACATATGATTTACTTCGTATTAGGACTGATGTGTTCTTAGAGTTATGTGATTTACTTAAAAGAGAAGGGTTATTGCGTGCAACTAAAAATGTCACTGTACGTAGACGAACAAGTTGCCATCTTCCCAAATACGGTAGGCCACAGCGTAATCGGCTCATGCAAATTCAGTTTCAACATTCAGGCCAAACAATTAGCAAGTACTTTAATGCTATTTTGGAAGCGGTTTTATATATATGTCTCGATTATGTTAAAGTTCCTGAACCTGAAACGCCTACACCGACACGTATTGCTTCAAATCGAATATTCTACCCATTTTTCAAGGTAATTAAGTAATTAGGTCATCAACTTTTTTCTTACTATTCTACCCATTCTTTATGACAAATTGTTTAAATTGTTAAACGATTGTGCAGGATTGTATTGGTGTTATTGACGGCACCTATGTTCCACCCAGTTAAAGATCATCAATGTTAACATTGTAGAAAGGGATTCATTGCCCAAAATGTGATGGCAGTTGTAGGTTTTGGCATGCTATTTCAGTTTGTATGTGCCGGCTTTGAAGGCTCAACCAATGATCAAAAAATCCTTTCTGATATTCTACAAAATAGAGGAATATATAATATATAAGTTCCAGAAGGTAAATTTATGTTTTAATTATATATATTTAAATAATATTTATACTAAACTTCTTATTTTAATTCTTAATAGGAAAGTACTTTCTTGTTGATGTTGGTTATGCTCATAAGCGAGGTTTTATTGGACCATATCGTGGAACCCGGTATCACTTAAAGGAATATGGACCTCAATCATTAGCTCCTAAGACGTCTACTAAGCTTTTTAACCTTTGCCATTCAAAACTTCGAAATGTTGTGGAAAGAGCATTTGGCCTATGGAATGAACAATTTCCTATTTTAACGCATATACCATGAAATTATCCTCTTAAAACACAAGAAGAAATTGTAAATGCTTGTGCTGTAATACACAATTTCATTATAATGCGAAATCCTAACAATGATGAATTATGCAAACGTCATCGTCGTGAAGTGATAAATATTGACCAAGAAGACAATGAAGATAGTGTAGTTGAGGACGAGTCTGGCAGTCAATATGCTTATCGCCTCAAAGATACAATAGCGTCAGATATGTGGAATATATCAGCAAATAGAAGAGCCAGTATAGCGTAAATGATGCAGCGAATTCAGTTAAATGAGTACCAGATGCAATGAATCTTCTTTTTCATGGGTGAACATACTATCATTTTTTGAAATGAAATCCGAAATATATTTTTTATAAAGATGGAGTTCTTCTATTTTGAAATATTTATTTTTTAAGGTAGAGTACCAAACATGTTGGAATGCATTTTGTGAAGTTGATCATTCATAGAAATTTATATTTTTGAAAAGTATATTTCATGTTGAAAGACATGTTCCTTTTGAAAGATAAAAAATGCAGATGAAAACTTTGATATAAAATGGGCCTTTTTGTCTCTCGTTCATATTATTATAGTAGAGTTTAATTCAATGATTAATAACTATCGTTTACAAGATCATCAAATAAATTTACACATGTCATTGAAACAAACATGGTAAAATGAATCACATGTGCAAATGGTGTGAAAATGATGTTATTAGACAAACGTTGTCAAAATAAGCGCATATGTGAACCTTACATACTTAAAATTTGAATATTCATCACTTACATGTGTAAATTGTATTTACATATCCCATGCGTAAATGACAAATGACCCCTTAGAAAAGAATTTCGAGTTTCCATTTCTTTCAGCTTTAATGCGCTTTTCTGACTGATCTTTGACATGCGTATGGAATCTTGCAACAATTTTTTGTACGCAATTTCCCAACCCTTTTCATCATATGAGAAGTTATGAGAATCTGAATTTTCATCGGACTTAGACTCCTTGTCAGATGAACTCTACATAGAAGAGACAGTGGACAAAGCCATGAAAGCAACACAATTCTTAAAATCATCATCAAGAGATTCAGGCTCACTCTTTTCCTCATATGTATCCTCTTCCCAAGACACATTAAAAGCCTTACCTTTGCTCTTTTCCTTTTGTTGGCACACTTAGCAACATTGTGACCATAGCCTTGACATTCGTAGCATTGTCGGCTTGGTGAATCCTTTAAATGGGTTCTTTTTCAGGCACATATTTGGTCTTGTTGTTACCATCGTTTTTAGCCTTTTTATTTTTTAACATCCTTTTGAATTTTTTAATGAAATATTTTTCAAACTCAGCGTCATCTAAGTCACACTCTGATTTAGAACTTCTCTCCACAGATTCTGAAGACTTGAGTGCAACTTCCTTGCCATTCATGCTAAGACAATGGTTGGCTTCGTGTGTCTGTAAATTGCCAACTAACTCTTCCACATTGAGGGAGTTCAGATCTTGGTATTCTTCAATGGCAACTACCTTTGGACGAAGCCTTTCCGGGAGAGACCTCAATATTTTCTTAACAATTTTGGGTTAAGGAATAGGTTCTCCCAAATTAAAACTTGAGTTCACAATTTTACTCAAATTAGAATTGAACTCATCAAAAGTTTCAGATTTTTTCATGCGGATCGTCTCAAAGGCAGTTGTCAAGTTTTGGAGTTTGGTTTGCTTGCCAGTTTAAGTTCCCTCATAGACAGTCCTTAGCAAATCCCAAGCCGCCCTGGCATTAGGGAATGCAAAAATTCTATGAAATTCTACAGGGGTCACTCCGTTGTATATTGCATTAATTGCCTCATTATTACAAATAGAGTAGGTCTTTTCAGCATCAGTCCATTGGACTTTCGGTTTCAGTTTAGTATGCCCATCTACAACAACGGTGGGATCAGAATATCCCTCCACTACGATATCCCGGACTTATTGTCTATAGCCTTAAGAAAATCAATCATCCTTATCTTTCAGTAAGCATAATTAATTCCATCTAAGATAGGGGGCTTAGTGGTAGACGTTCCTTCTCTGTTAAAATCCATTAGAGGTTACCTTTAAATAGATCACATAATAACTTAGTGTAACCTCACTCTGATACCAATTGAAAGAATCTAGCCTTAACACAGGCTTAGGTCCCAATAACAAGATCTCTATTAGATTTAAAGAACAAGTAATTAATCTAGTAATTAACCCTAATCTAGATTAAAAGCAAGCAACCACACAATGAGAAGGACACACGATTTATACGTGGAAAACCCTACTACGGAAAAAACCACATGCCTTACCGTCTAGGCCAACATATCACAAAGAACTATAAATCGAAAGTTACAAGAAAACTCACAACCCTTTCCCAGTTGCAACTCAACCTAAGGACCGCTAATAAGTCCACAAAATTGTAGATTTCATTCATCATTTTATATACATTTGCAGACTTAATTAGGTTAATTACATAGAATTACACTTAATTTCATGATTTCATGCATTTGAGCATCAAAGTTGGAATCTTAGTCAAATTTTGTCAAAATTCATTACATTGCATGACTTTTGTGAAATTAGGGATTTCATCTGATTCATCACCCAAAAATTAGTTTTTTTAACTTCACTAATGCATACCTACTCATTTTGACACGATGTGTTATTTTGGAAAGTTGGGTATTTTTAGTACATTAAGTAGGCATGTAGGGTCCCATACATATTCCATCTAGATTCCTCACACTTGATTATTATTGACATATTTAATTTTATTTATGTAGGAGAAATCAAAGAGTAGGACCTGCATTGGTGAAGTTTGAGAGAGATTCAAGGTGAGACAACCCTTCATGAGGGCCCACATATCTTATTATCTTGGGGATGAGTTGCCGGTAAAAGTTGCAAGCGAGGAAGGGTGCCAAAATGGGAAGAGAATCAAATAAGAAAGCAATAAGAGTCCAAATATGCCTTGGCGTCCAACATGGGTCCCACACCCCATTACATGCCAAACCTAGAAGTTCCTTTAATTGCACCATTATTCTCGGAATTTTTGGGGTAGCAAAATGAATAACTTTCATTTGAATGTCATATTAGTGCATCTATGTACCGTTGGAAAGGTCTTTTCGAATAGATATATGTGGAGCCCAAGATTACATAAATCGAAGTTATATTGAGGGAGATATGAACTTAGAAAATTGGCTATTATAATTTTATGCGGGAATTGCAAAACGTTTTCAAATTTGGCAACATGAGAGATGTTTGAGGAGTCAATTGGCAAGACTTGGAGCTCAAGAGACCACACTTAGTAACAAATCCTCTCCAATTCAAATTCTTCCAAGTGTGAAGCCTAGCTTGAGTCCTAAGCAAAAAAATCTCTACAAATAAGGAGACAATCCTAAAAGAGAGGGGATTCTTTGCTAAAAAGGAGGCATCACATCTATAAAACCAACCCAAAAAAGGGGATGGAGGGCATCTCACGTGTAACCTCCCTCTCTCCAATTCCCATCTTTCTTTTCTTTCCTTTCTTGTTTTCATTAGTGTTTTTTTCCATATTTTTTATTTTGGTAGCCTTGGACGTCCAAGGATTGATTGAATCTTTGGGAAGGAGAAGTTGTAAAGATGAAGTTCTCAATGAAAATCACATTGTTCGCAACAGAAGAGTAGATCCCTGGATCAGAGTGTCAGTTGAAGTTAAGGTGTTTCTCATCATTAATCTATGTGATATTTTTGTCTCTTGCGTATTGATTATAATAATAAATCTGCCATTTGTCATTGACAACTTATGTTATTCAATTTCTCTGATTTGAACAATGCTTTAATCATGTATGTTTTTCTTAAGAGATTATTCTTAGATTGAAATCCTTTGATAATTATATTTGATTAATATGTGATATTAGTTTAGTTCTAATTTCAATCGGTGAAGGAGAGTCTTTCCTTAAATAAAGTTGAAAATTGTTGCTCTTTGATAGACAAAATAATTTGAATCAGAAACATTGATTTGTTTCTGATTTGAAGGATTTTTTGGACAATTTTATTTTATTGATTGCATAGAATGATGATGGGACTACTTAATGATTCATGATATTTTGATCTACATTTTCTCATATTTTATTTCTGCATTTTTTTCCAGTATTATTATTTTTTCTCTTACTCATTATCATTGATAAAAAAATCAGATGTTAATAAAAGAAAAAAAAAAGATTTCAGTGGTGCTCCCTGTGGGAACTCGACCTGTACTTGTCACAGTCTCGATAAGACAGTTGTGCACTTGCAGTAGTATTAAAAGATTGAATTTAATTTCAACATCTAATTGCTCACCATGCACTTTCACCATGCTTGAACAAACCACCTTGAATGCCTTTTCAAAATGAATTTACTTCAGAAGAGTAGTCAAAAGAACCTCCAAATACTTGAACTTCGACGCAGCAACTTGAAGCTTTGGAGAGGAAAACAATCTCTCAATAGATCTCTAGGTTTTTGGATGGGAGAGTGGTACCCTAGAGTTGAAAGAGGAAGGCCATATATAGGCTTTAATTCACGCCTCAATACTTATAGAGCAATTAGGACTCAAAATAGTGTTTTAAGAGAAATTAGGAAATAAAATCTTGATAAGTCTGAAATTCAGCGACCCAGGCTGCGCTCGAGCGCAATGAGGTTCTGACTCGAACGCCCATCTTGTGTGCTGTAGTAATTCCTAACTTCTGATGTAGGGGTCCCAAGGCAATTAATACGACTTGTATGGCAAGGCACAAGGAGACAAGGTCTAGGCCAATTGAAATAATTTAAATTGATGTCATCATAACATCATGACAAAAGACCTTATGTGTCACGATGAGCCAATCACTTCTTTTCCTTATGATGTTATCATGAAAGTAGATAGATATGAGGACTTTGATAGACGGTGATGCACAGTCTTAACTTTGATAAATATGAGAACAACAGTAGTGATGCACGGTGCACCCATGAAGCTTGATAACTTTGATAGAATACGTCTTCTAGCCATCTTTCTTAGGCAATCCCACTAAAAAATACAATTATAAATAAATCCCGGATTTTGTCCAAATAGACTCAATGAATTTGCCAATACAAATTATAATAGAATTAATCCTTACAATCCCCATTGAAACGCAGAGCCACGGAAGAGAAAACCCACGGCTCTGCACAAAACACCCTTTAATGCAGTTTATATTCTACTTGACATGTCCCTTCAAACAATTGCAAA
>CM022951.1:9304082-9421009 GCA_012931725.1 Litsea cubeba
AAAATAAAGGTCAAAAAGAAAAGAAAAGAAAAGATGAAGGGCCGGTCAACCAGAACCCTTAGTTCTGGCTAGTTCTGGGTGGGTTTTTGGGGAGATTAGGAATTGAGACCCTTACTTCCAAATTGTGTTTGCTCTAACTTGATTTTCTTATAATGATAAAAAAAAAAGGTCTAAGTGAGGATGATAATGATAATGATAATAGTTGTAGTAAGAATCTTGATGATGATGTTCTTGAAATGCTAAATAAAGTAGCTTTTAATAATAACCTAAGAACTTGGATGGAACCCTAACGTTAATTCTAGTTATAGAAAGCGACACATGAATTTCATTCAAAACGTACGAAAAACAAAATAACAATGAAAAATAATATATATTTACTTATTTTGCCTGAAAACCTTGTCTAAATATGTATGAGAAATTAACATGGCCTTTTCCACTCAAAGAAAGTTGAAAACAAGAGAGCACTCTAATTCAAGACTCTCCTTAATTCTTTTCTCAATAGCTATTCAAATATTTTCTGTATTTTTTTTTTTTTTTTTTTGGCTGAAGGAGAGGCTACTGAAAAAGAAAGAAAAAAACAGGGACTATACAAAATAATAGCCGGCAGTTAGGCCATGCCAAAAAAAACCAAAATAGGATGGGGATAGAATGGAATCTTTACAGCAGTGAGGGATAAGATCATACCTCTTATTTGATCCTCAAAAATTGCCTTAGCATGCTTTAGAGTAGACTTCCGATTTTTACGCTTGAAGTCATTATGAATGAGCCAAAGGATAGAGATGGCATAGAAGAAGACAGCAGCAGCCAATTGTCTTCCAAAGACATCTCCTCCAGAGGAAATTACTTGCCAAACTGCAGGTAGCGAAGGTAGGGGCTAGGTGGAGAAACACACAAGGAGAGAGAAGCCAAGGCCAGAGGGCGTTTGCCAATTTGTAGAAGAAGAAAACTTGGTAATCAGATTCTTCACTAAGATGGTAGTTGTGACATCTTGAAGCCATAATGCAGCCCATGTTTTTTGCCACTGAGTCAGTAGTTTTAATTTTATGGACTCAATCCAGTAGATGATATAATAAATTGATTAATTTCTTTATTTATCAGTATATTCATGCTTTCCTTTCATTAGATAAATTGTGATTTATTATATTTTGCACATAACCAATACGAATGACATGATGGTTCATGAGATGAATCGGAGTCCACAAGTATATTAGATGTAACACATGTGTATGGATGAGATCCACATACAAGAGACATGTGTAGTAAATCTTATACCTAAATATCTTTACAACCAGTTATGAGACTGGATATCTCATACTGACAAGATTGTAGCACTTTGATCACTATGAGATAGTGTGATTTGTCTCGATCATCAATGTTGACACCAAAAATGTCACTTTGCCTCTTCAAGATCCAAAGAGCTACATGAAGTCGCAACCTGCCATAAATAGGCAATGCTACTTCCAAAAAATCAAATCTTGTCAGAATCAAACAAAAACTGCAAGATCCTTCAAGACAGCCAAAAGAGGAGTACACAAGAAGTTTCGGGCCATTTCAAAATCATTTGGCCTAACTTCGCTTCTCCGACAGCCGAAAAGGAGCTCTCGGCGGCAAAAGCATCGGAGACACCAAATCTTCGATCAGAGCCGATGGATGGTCTCAAAATACTTCCAAAAGGCTCCACGTCAAGTTCCGAGTCAAACCGACAACGTTTGACCCTACATCAACCCTCGAACAGCTAAATCAAGCCTCTCGGCGGCGAGAACCATCGAGGCCATTACTCATCAGATAGAGCACATGGACGGCTTCAAAATGCTTATAAAGGGCTACACGTCAAATTTTAGGTCATTTCGACAACATTTGACCATAGTTTGACGCTCGGAAGCCAAATCAGGCCTCTCGGCGGCAAAGCCTTCCGGGACCATGGTTTCCAAGACAGAGCCTATGGATCATCTTAAAATGACTCCAATAGGTTCCCTGTCAAATTTCAAGTCAATCGGACATCGGTTGACCGCACATCAAACCGCGACATCTTCATCGCGACAAAAGCAAGTCTACTGGTGATAGGACCCCAAACGGCTTCAAAACTCAAACAAAAGCCTATGTTTGGTCTTATTTATTGCTCAGCAGGCTTCACACCAAATTTCAGGTCATTCCGACATCGTTTGACCCAGTTTCAGCTTCTGACGGAAAATCGGCAGCTCTACGCAACAAAGTCTTCGGCTTTCTCAGGAAATTGAAAACTTTGCAAAATAAAATGCAAGGATTCTCATCAGGTTTCCTACAAAGAAATCAGGCCAATAAATGATCAAAATGTCAAGGAAAAATACAGAAGAAAAAAGAATCGAAAAACAGCAAAAACGGACACAAAACGGGACAAAAAGGGGGAAAACCCCCCGAGGGTCGCCGGGAAGGCCCCGGAAACCCCGGTTTTCGCCGTTTTTTCGCGATTCGAAGCGCCCAGCCTCTGGTACTTTCCAAAATTCATGCTTTTGAGACACCAAATCCTCTGACATCCGTCCAAAACACGGGTCAATCATCAAGAGTATCGAAAACAATATTGATCGCCACCCGGTCAACCAAAAAAAAGTGTGCTTTCTACCCGACCGATCGAGAAATCGACAGGACAGATGGCACCGACCCGCTGTTGGCAACAAACACCTGAAATTACATGGTCGTCTGATGTCGATCTACATGAAGATCCATCGATGATCATCGACAGAAGAATCCCAAAAGACGCGGCACGGCCTACGACTCTTCAGCTGCTCGGCGACCACTTAATGCGATTAATTGACTAGCTTTATTACAGTCATTAATCCATTTCTTTGGACGGACCAATCAGAAGCAAGCATCCGGGAGTTACAAGTCAAGAGATTCATGGCATTTAACCCATGAAACTCCTTCCATCATGGCGATTAAAGGCGATTAAATGCCCTCAATCTCCTCCGGCCAATCAGAAGCCAAGAAAAAGGAGTAACAAAATAAAGAATTCAATTTTGTAACTCCTCCCTTTATGTAGCTTTATGACAATCAAGGCTCATAAACCCTCCTAAATGGCTACCTAAAAGCCTATAAATAGGAGAGCTCTCCAAGAAGAAAGGACAGACAACGAAAATCACAGACAAAAGCACAGAAATTCAGAAAAGGAAAAGAGAGAAAACTCTGCGGAAGTTCTACACCGGCCACCGCTACAAGGTGACAAAAGTCCCTTGGGGGGTACCCCCCCCCCCCCCAAGGTCCTTGCCTTCTCCTCCTGCCTCCAATGGCTTAGATGTGGCTTTTCAGCCCGTCTACTCGGCTTTTTATTGGACATAGGACCTCCTTTTGGTCTTTGTCCTCTAAAAACCTGAGGTTATAGCCAAGCCAAGCGAATCAATAGCATCCTCTGTTCTCATCTGCATGGATGATGGCGAAGCCCACATATGGCTTGCGACCGTCAATCTAACGAGTCCCCCACAATCTCCTGAGAAGTTAGATCCTCCTTTTCTTGCTTTTCATTGTAGTTTGTATTTTTTCAAAAGAGACAAAAATCACAACTCTTGTCTTTCATTATTGATAAGGATTGTAAATCGGCTATAAACGCCAAAATCGGCTAAAAACGCCAAAAATCGGCTATAAACGCCAAAATCGGCTATAAATGCCAAAAAAAATCGCCTTTCACGGCAAACCAAGAAAAATGTCTCTTTTCTTAAATATATGTGCAATGGAAAACTTGAAAGAAGTTGATTTCCTTTTTACTTGCGAAGGTTGATCTCCGGATCACCACTTGCAATTCCAAGTAAAATAGAAAATCTGGCACACCTACACAAAAAAAGAAATGTTGATGCACGCCCCTGCCCCCTGGTTACGAAAGGGTCGGACCCGACGGACTCCCACATCCGCCGACCTCGGTAGGAACCGAGCAGGAGCACGGTCCATCAAGCTGGCACACCCGGTGGGACTCGTTTATTTGAGAACACGATGCTAGAAATGAAATATTTGCATATCATATATTTTGCTCTATGCTTATATTTCTTTTCTCGATTCCTTGGCTACTTTATAATTGGTGGCCTATGTTGAATTCCGCATCTAAGAAAAAATGAGATGAGATTTTTTGTTTGGAAATTTCTAATTCTTTGAATTTATTTCCACTCTTTCTCTTTTCAAAAAAAAAAAAAAACAAAAATTAGATTTTTCAGTTTGGATTCAAAATTGAGAAACTTTGATCCTCTCCCTTCTGGGCACTGGCGTTCACGGAAATCGCTGAGACCGTGTTCGGATCGGGGATTGGGCCATTGTTTCTCTTCGATGAGTTCATTAAAGATCTAAAAAATATATATATATAAAAAATATATAAAAAATTTTAGATTTCTCAATTTGGATTCAAAATTGAGAAACCTTGATCCGTTCCTATCGTTCATCGCGCTCGCAGAAATGTTGAGCCTGTTCGACTAAGGTTTTGGGCCATCGTTTCTCTTCGATGAGTTCATTAAAAATCAAAAAAATATATATATATATATATAAATAAAAAAAGGCATAGACCACTAAGGTTAAACCAACTGTGTTCTTTGATCATGGTTGATTCAAAGAAAAGCCTTATCCAGAGTGTGGAGACAGCTTGACTGTTCTAGGCAAGGGTCCTCCAAACGGGTTCATTAAGTAATCCTACCCTTACCTGGGGGCAATTCTATCAATCAAGATTTCATAAGACCGGGTTAAGAGGCCTATGTGTACTCTCTCGTCTTTTAAATAAATAAAAAAATAATAATAATTTTTTTTAAAAAAAAATAAAAATTTTAAAATAAAAAATAAAAAATAAAAAATTTTTCAAAAATTTTTTTTTTAAATAAAAAAAATATAAAAATAAAAAATAAAAAAAATAAAAAAAAAGATTTTTTTTTTTTAAAAAAAAAATCTTCAAAATCTTCAAAAAAAAAACTTCCGTCATTTTGGGTTCAGATTGGAGAAATCTTGGTCTTTTCCTTTCTGAGCACTGGCGCTCGCGGAAATCGCTGAGCTCGTGTTCAGATTTGAGTGCCTTTTGCTCTCTTTGATGAACCCGATATTGGCCTTTCAAAAAAAAAAACTCGTCATTTTTAGATTCAGATCCGAGAAATTGTGGTTCATTTCTTTCTGAGCACTAGCGCTCGCGGAAATCGCTGAGCCCGTGTTTAGATCGGAATACCATCTGCTCTCTTTGATGAATCTAATCTTGACCTTTCAAAACAGAGAATCTCATCTCATGGATGCGGTCTCAAAACATTTGTGTCTAGCGGTACTAGTACGCCCTTTCAGGGTCTACTGTATTGCGACCGGCACATCTGTAACTCCAACTTTATATTCTTCTTACCTCGAGCAAGCTCTGCTTCTCGATAAGTCGAATTTAAGTTCACAATTGCTTATAGTAGTCACTGGGATGCCCATTCTGGGCTTACCATACCTGCAATCAGAACAATTGTACCCTCTATGGCGTTTTGCCTTCTTCATGTTGCTTGGGTCATCTTCCTCTAGCAATTTGAAAAGACGAAACCATAGAACTTCCCATTTATGATCATTATATTCTTGTGATTACTAATGGATGTGGTCTTGTTTCAGAAATTTTCGAAAACTAACAATGGCAGCTTCACTAACCATTACTTTCGATGAAAACAAGCACCAAATAATGCTTCAACAGAAGCAAACCACGCGCACTTACAAGCGCCCCATCAGCTGCCGAAGCGTCAACTCCCTCGGCAACTCTCTGAACTCCGGGTCGACCTCGACTCCCCGGACTATCGTCTTTGGGACGCTGGGACCATTCCCACTTTCTGAGGAACAAATTGCTCCCTCTAAGAAGCAGAAACTCGCCTCTCAACGTGTCACTACCGTGACACCAAAGGCGAGCACCAGAAGGCCTGAAGCCCGTGGCAGCCCCACGAAGCCTCGACCAGCAAACCACCAGGTCTATCCCAAGACTTGGTCCCCAAGACCTTCACCAAAGCAAAGAAGGTCCCAAACATCCACTAAGCCAGCATTCCTGGCCCCACTCAAGGAGAACCAGTTCTACCCTCTTGCTTACATAAAAGAGGAGGGATCCATCTCCAACCTGACTTCCAAGTCATCCCAGCATGAGCCGGCTTGTTCCTACAAGCCCAAAATCAAGTCATGCATCACAAGGCCTCTGCAAGCACCTGCTAAGGCCTACAAACCTGCAGTTCGACCCTTCATCTCTACAGGGGACGAACTTCAAAAATTCAAAGCTTCGCTGCAACAGGCGAAGGACAGGGTTCGCATCCTGTCTTTGCCCAGCTGCAAAGAAGACAGGCTCGGCTGCTGCGCCCGAGGGAGCACATCCTTCATCGTCAAAGCCCAGCCAGAGCTGACCGAAGCTCAGATTGCTCGTCGCATACGCCGCCGTGCGTCATACCGGCAAAAGAGACTAGAGAAGCAAAGGACACAGCCTCCTACACTTCAAGTCTCTCCCAAATGGGTCAAAAAAGAAAGACCCAACCAAGTTGCTGCCGTCCATATGGTTGGAAAAACCAGAAGGCGCCAAAAATCAGCAACAAAAATCCATGTCCGACGTCCGATGACCCGCAGCGTCTCAAGGACAAGAAGACATTCAGAAGAATCCCCTGCTCCTTCAAGCAAAGGACAGCAGAGTGATCCTTCCTCAAGCTCTTCTTCAAAAAGAATGAGCCCCAGCTCAGTCACCAGGACAGTTTCTTCGTTCGAATCACGAAGGATGAACGTCTTGGCTACAAATTCTGAGCCACCACCCCGCAATCCACCTCAAGAAGATGCGATCACCCGCATCCAGCAGTTGGAACAGGGCCAGCAGAGGATTGAAACTCTGATGGAAAACCTTCTCCTCGCCTTCCAAAATCAGGCGAACAATGAACCTCCTCCGAATCATCAAAACGACGAGGTAAATGGAGAAGAAAATGAGTCACGCGCCCTTACCAAAAAAGACGTAGACGGTATTCTCGCCAAAGCAAAAGAAGAGGATATACTCAAGGAGCATGGGATCAAGCCACCATATCCCTTATGGATGGACTCGGTCCAGTTCCCCACCAAATTCAAGCATCCTGCTCTCCAAACATATACGGGGAAAGGATCAGCCAGACAGCACGTCATCCACTTCAAGATCCTGACGGGAGCTATCGCGGATCAAGATGCACTCAAGATCCGCCTCTTTGCAAGTACCCTAAAAGGTACGGCCTTCGATTGGTACTCCACTCTGCCGGAGGACTCAATCCAAAACTGGGCCATGCTAGAGACACGCTTCCTGACTCACTTCAAAGGTGAGGATCACCCCGCTACTATGGCTCAGCTGTACAGCCTAAAACAGGGGGAGAATGAATCAACATACGACTTCATTCACAAGTGGAAAGCAATGGCATACAAATGCTCTGATGTATTGCCACAAGCGTCGCTAATCGACATCTGCCGAAACAACATGAGAGCCAGAATCCGCTCCATGATCATCGGCAACAAATCAAAAAACCTGGGAGAACTCCTAGAAGCTTCCATAGAAGCTGAAACGGTGATTAAAGACCTCAACAGTCAGAAATCATCAAGAAAAGAGCCAACCGCCATTGCAACCTCTAAACCAAAGAAAAAAGAGGTCCTCAATGTGCAGACCAAGTCAGCTCCTCAGCCACCAAAGAAAGCTGAAAATAAAGCTGCTGGTAAGAGACCAGAACTCTCAGATGCCTTCAAAGAACGAGTAGAGAAGAAATACCCGTTTGATGAAGATGTTGATGAAATCTTCGGGGCTCTTGTGGCAAACGGCAAGCTCACCTTGCCTGAACCAAAAAGACCAGGTGATGTTGGCAAAACCAACGATCCTCGGTACTGTCCATACCACCAGATGATCTCGCATCCTCTCAATCAATGCTTCGTTGTGAGGGAGAAAATAAACGAGATGTGGAAAAACGGAGTCATCACCTTTGACAAAAACTATGGGTCTGCCTCCGTCAACATGGTGACATGTGGACAAACATCAAAATCACCGAAGAAGAAGATCACTACTTCCTTCAAGGTGATAAACTCAATCTAAGCGTCCGAGCAACTGGTTCCTTACCCGACACCAGACGGACAACCGATATGGGTACATCCCGATCTCCTGGAAGATGAAAATTGAGAGGTCGTGAAAACAAAGCCTACAGCTCAACAGCGAAGGCAGGCTAGGAAACATCTCCTCAAGCTTAAACGGCAAGAGAAGACCCAGCCAAAACTAGAGGTCAAAAAAAAGGCAGAGGCTTCCTCTACCGCTTCACTGGAGGTAACAAAAACATCCCTTCCAGAGACTTCAAAGGGGGTAAGGAAATTCACTCTCAGTGATTTCATGCCACCTCAATTCAAAGAAGCCATGCAGGAGGCATCATACTCTTGCAATTCGGTAGTTGGATTCTCCATTGATGGATACGAGTCCAGCGACACCGATGATGGGTTCGAATCCAACTACACAGATGAGTGGGAGGAGTCCCTTGAAACAGGAGAATATCTCTCCGATGAAGAATGGGTTCCTGAGTCTCATCTTATGCCAGTAATCTGGTATAACCCGCTACAGCCACAAGGATCCTGGTCTGATGATGAAGAAGACCAAGAAGCTGTACAAGAAAATGCTGCTGACCCAGCACCTCTCATTACTCCAGTGGAAATCAACCATGTTGAGCCACAAGGAGTTGATGAAGAAGAAGATCCGGCTCCCATGCCTGATCTTGAAGAATATACAAGGATCTTGCAGCGACTCGCTCTAGAACAAGAGCAAGAACGCGTCAACGAGCCTCCTCGCAATCCAGAGCCTGAAGTCCCTGAAGACCACCAGGTACATCCTCCCTTAACTCCTGAAAATGGAGAAAATTGCTGGATAGACGATCCTCTTACATCCGAGGATGAGTCTGACTCCGATCAGGCAACGTCTCCCGTCAGAGCTTCCTGTAATGTGATAATTCGGGATTATAGCTCTTCCGAAGCATCGTCTGATGAGAGCACTTACACTCCGGCGACGCCTAGCAATGTATCTTCTGGAGCCACCTCGTCTCACGTGACTTTCACTGAGATGACACCCTCTCAGGTTTCTTCTCCTGAGACTGTGACTTCAAAGTTCACACCCTTCCTGACTGAAGAATTCCCAGCCATTGATGCTTGGGATGATGAATTAGTCAACGAAGAAGAAAGGTTGCTGGATGCTGTTCAGGACTTGTTCCCAGAAAATGCTCCGTGCAACACGATCACTGAGGATGGCAACTCTGCTGCTGATTCATCCTCAGCAAATGAAAAACGACAGCCTCTTGATCCTGAAGACAATCTTCCAAACGAAGACCCTTCTCAAGAAGCTCTCGAAGTTGGTAGAGGCACCCGCTCTGGCCGGGACTACCATAAAAATTACAACCAATCTTCCTTTACATATGTAAATCCTTCGGGAAAGGATGTTGTAAACGCCCCTAGTGGCAACAATGATGAACATGCAGGCCCTAAGGAGGCTTTCAAGTATGACTTGATTGAACACTTCAAGCACATACCTGCACGTCTGCACATCCTAGATTTGTTGCGAATGTCTTCGCACACTCGTGATAATCTCACTTCGGAATTACAAAAGCTGAATGAGGATGTCGACAAACATGCCCCGCAAGTCCTCCAAATTGAAATGGATTACCGGGTCAAAAACTCAGAAGCCTCCTCAAAGGGAGAAAAGAAGAAAACTGAGGGATCATGCATTGAATGCCTCTCGGTTAAAAAAGCAGCCAGTGCAACCATCGCCTTCACAAAGGACGACCTCCTACTTGGAGAAACCAGGCATAACCGACCCCTGTACTTCACAGGGTATATCAAGGAAATGCCTATGCACAGAGTTCAGATCGACCCAGGTTCTGCACTCAACCTCATCTCCACATCGGCTCTTGAAGAGTTGGGCATCCCACCCAGCAAACTGAGCCACACATCTGTATCTATCTTTGGATACGATGGGAGTACTCAAAGGCCTATCGGTAAAATCAGGTTCAAGTTGCAGATCGGTGATCTTATCTCTGAGGTCACAGTGTATGCAATAAAGACCCCTTCATGCTACAACATCCTTCTCGGACGCCCTTGGATCCACGAGAATGGTGTTGTCCCTTCAACTCTACATCAATGCATCAAGTTTGTTGGCGACGACGGCATGATACATCGAGTCTTTGCGGACAGAAAACCCTTCAAAGGTAAAGAAGTCCACTTCGCAGACTCACAGATGTATGAAGGTGAAAAAGAATAAGAGGAGAAGCACACAGCATCCTTTGCCGAAAATCTCCAGAAAGATAAAGGCAAAGCTCCTCAACAATCACCGGAAGAAAACAAACCATCCGGTAAATCTGAAGAGAGCATTCAAACTCCCTTCATCATCTCCCTCAAACCTTCAAAGCCTTTGGTCATCACAACTAAAGTGAAGAAGGCAAAACAAAAGCCTGGGGGCAAATTTGTTGTCTCTTTCGTGTCTATCATGCAAGACACGGACTCGGATTCAGAGCCAGAAGATGACACATCGTCAAGCCAAGCTGACACTCAGCAAGTTCAGCCTGCTCTCACTCCAATGGAGACAACTTCTGACATAGAAGACCCTACGTCAGCTTCCTTCGTTGTTCCAGCAACTTCAGCAGGGAAAAGGCCGATCTTCTTCCATAGATCGGATGCTTCTTCATCAAACTCCATGCTTGAACCTTTCCAAAATGAAGGTATGCCTCAACTATCCTTATACAGTTCTGTGGCACAAGCTATTATGAAGAACATGGGCTATGACGCTCAAAACCCAGTCGGTTTGGGAGAAGGACGCGGTATTCCACGCCATTGGGGCCCGTCTTGACCAAAAGCCAGCTGGAAGATTGGAGACTCTACGGCTATGTAGAAAAGTCTTCACACGGGTTAGGGTATGATCCCGACACTCCCTTGAGACAGTTGACACAAAGGCTTAAAAGTCAATATACTGACCAAGCCTCAACTTCTCAAGTCCATGAAGACATCGATCTCCCTGGATATCTCTTTGATGAGTCACCTGACAAAGATCCAGGAAGCTCATCCAATTGGCACGATTTCTCCGAAAATAAAGAGGAGTTGTCCGATGGCACAGACGTGTGGACTTCTGACCCAGAAGAACCCTCATCTCCAAAAGAAGTAGCCTACTTCGACCCGGTTTCAACAGGCGATTGGGATCATCTCATAGCAAGCCTTGGGAAAATTACCGATCAAGAAGACCCGTGGAAAGGAACAAAACCTTGGTCTGGAAATGCCCTTGAAACCCCAGAAGGTTTCGTTGAGCTGGAAGCCTCCAAAAATGTTGTGGAGGAACCACCTTCGAACCTTCCAACAGAAGATCCTGTTCAAAAGATAGACTTGGGAACACCAGATAACCCACGTCCTGTATTCATAAGCAAGAATATAAAGGATGATGAGTTACCCGAGTATATCGCCTTTCTTCGTGAGTTCGTTGATTGCTTTGCATGGGCTTACGCTGAAATGCCAGGCTTAGACCCCAAAATAGCGGTTCACAAACTCAATCTTCAAGAAGACATCAAGCCTGTCAAGCAAGGCCAAAGAAGATTCCGTCCAGATGTGATGGATAAAATTGAACAAGAAGTTCAAAAACTCAAAAGCGTCGGCTTCATCCGTGAGGAACAACATCCTGAATGGTTGGCCAACATTGTCCCCGTGACAAAGAAAAATGGGCAGATCAGGGTCTGTATTGACTATAGAGACCTGAATGGCGCATGCCCAAAAGATGAATTTCCGCTCCCCATACCAGAGGTAATGATTGATAATACCTGTGGATTCGAGCGAATGACATTCATGGATGGTTTCTCTGGCTACAATCAGATAAAGATGCATCCCGAAGATGAAAAACATACATCTTTTCGGACCCCATTTGGCGTGTATTGCTACACTGTCATGCCATTTGGTCTGAAAAATGCTGGTGCCACATATCAGAGGGCTATGATGAAAATATTCCAAGATATGCAGCACAAAATGGTTGAATGTTACGTTGATGACCTCGCCGTCAAAAGCAAAAGAAAAGAAGATCATCTCGAAGACCTTCGAGAAGTCTTCCTCCGGCTTCGCAAACACAAACTGCGAATGAATCCTTTGAAATGCTTCTTCGGCGTCTCGTCGGGTAAGTTCCTCGGATTCTTAGTTCGGAAAGCTGGAATAGAGCTTGACCCCATAAAAGTCAAAGCCATTCTAGAGATGCCCTCTCCAAGAACCTTGAGAGAACTCAAAGGGCTTCAAGGGAGATTGGCCTACATCAGATGGTTCATCTCCAATCTTTCGGGGAAATGCCGTCCATTCTCCCGGTTGATGAAAAAAGGTGTAAACTTTGTCTGGGATGCTGACTGTGAAGCTGCTTTCCAAGACATCAAGTCATACCTGATAAAACCTCCAGTTTTAGCTGCTCCTACCACTGGAAAACCATTCATCTTGTATACAAGAGCCCTTGATCACTCTTTGGGAGCTCTGCTTGCGCAAGAAAATGATCAGAGAAAAGAAGCTGCTCTATACTACCTCAGCCGCATGCTAGTAGGTGTAGAGCATCGCTACTCTCCAGTCGAAAAAGAATGCCTTGCAGTGATGTTCGCCGTACAAAAGCTGCGTCACTACTTGCTTTCCAACACAGTCTACCTGGTCTCGAGAGTCAACCTCTTGAAGGTCCTTATCACAAAGGCAGGTTGTCTCAATGCTCGACTGGCAAAATGGTCCATCCTTCTGTCACAATTTGATATTAGGTATGTACCACAAAAAGCAATCAAAGGGCAAGCTCTAGCGGACTTCCTCGCAGAGCATCCATTGCCTAAAGATTCTCCGCTTAGAGATGATCTCCCAGACGAACCAGTCTACAATGTGGAGACTTTCTCACAAAGTGCCTCCTGGTACATGTACTTTGACGGTGCAACCAGGACAAATGAAAAAAGACAGCTGATCTCGGGAGTTGGCATCCTCTTTGTTAGCCCCGACAAATACATGATTCCACACGCTTTCTCGCTACTGGAACCATGCACAAACAATGCAGCTGAATATCAAGCTCTGATCTTAGGATTGGAACTCGCCATTGAATCCGGTATCACCATGCTGGAAGTCTTTGGAGACTCTCAACCGATCGTCAACCAGATGAATCAGAAATTTGAAGTCAGGAAGCCAGATTTTTTGCCTTACTACAACAAGGCACAATCACTTCTGCAAAAGTTTGACATCTGTCACATCACCCACATTCGTAGAGCTGAAAACATACGTGCAGATGCCCTAGCCGGACTTGCCGCATCCATGGCAATCCAGGAAGGGGAAAACATGCAAATCACAGTGTGCGAAAGGAGAATCCTTCCTCCTCTTAACACACACCAAGCAGCTGCTGAATGCCACCAAGTGGTCGGAAGTCGGATTTCAATCCTTCAAACTTCAATCGGCGACTGGAGGGATCCATTCATTGATTACATTATGTTCGGAATCCTACCTGAAGATCCAAAAGAACGGGTAAGCATCCAAAGGCGAACCCCAAGCTTTCATTTGGATATTCCTTCAAAAATCCTTTGCAGGAAATCCTTCAACGGAGTACTTCTACGCTGCTTGTCACAACCTGAAGAAACACTCAAAGAAGTTCATGCTGGTCTTTGCGGAGCTCATCAGGCTGGACCTAAGCTCTATGATCAGATAAAAAGGTTAGGATATTACTGGCCTACCATGGTAGCTGACGCAATGCAATTTGCTAAGCGCTGCCAACAATGCCAAGTTCATGGAGATTACATTCACATGCCTCCAGAATGGCTGCATCCTACAGCGATCTCATGGCCTTTTGAAGCATGGGGTATGGACATCATAGGTCCTATTTCTCCCCCTTCGAGCAAAGGTCATCGCTTCATCTTCGCCGCTACGGATTATTTCTCCAAGTGGTCAGAAGCATTTGCATTTAACGAAATGAAGACCTCATCAGTCCTTCACTTCCTGCGCACCAACATCATTTGTCGTTTCGGCATACCCAAAAGATTCGTCCATGATAACGGACCACAATTCCGGGATCATCGATTCTACAGGTTCTGCGACAAATACAAAATCCAAAGCTGTCCTTCGACTCCATACAATCCGGCAGCAAACGGGTTAGCAGAAGCTTTCAACAAGACACTCTGCAAAATCCTCAAAAAAATGGTCTCTAGTCACAAAAGAGACTGGAGCGACAAAATGTCTGAAGCTTTGTGGGCCTATCGAACCACCGTTCGAGGACCAACCCATAGCACACCATCTCCTTGGTCTATGGATGCGAAGCTGTCGTACCTTTGGAAGTACAAATTCCTTCCTTGAGGGTATCCTTGCAAAATGACATGACTCAAGAAAGCAATGTCAAATTGCGACTCCATGAGCAGGACAATCTCGATGAGAGACGGCTCGAAGCTCAACAAAGCATTGAACTTTACCAAGCACGCATGGCAGGATCTTTCGATAAAAAGGTCAGGCAACGCGCCTACAAAAAGAGTGACTTGGTTCTTGCGGTAAAAAGACCAATGGTCTTCGCTCACAAGTCCAAAGGCAAATTTGAGCCAAAATGGGAGGGACCCTACGTCATCGACAAGGTTTTCTCCAACGGCGCATACGCACTCCTAAACATGGAAGGTGACAGATGTATGCTGCCCATCAACGGCAAGTTCTAAAAGTGGTACTACCCTTGAAGACTTACCCAACTGGGTAAGAGCAATGCCTGTACGGCCAAAACCGGTTTCCAGGTACACGCTCGCTAAACCCACCCTTTTTTTTTAGAATTTTCATATCAAATGTTGAAATTTCTAGAAATTTAAAACAATGCTTACTTTCATCGTTTCATTGTTCAAAAAAAAAATATCCAAGTTTAGGAACCTTTCCCTAACTTGACCAAAATTTTCAACCCTTGAACCCAAAATTCATGGTTTGAAACAAAATCCGGATTCAGGGATTTCCACCCTAGTCCACCCTGCCTTTTACCGCCAAAATGGTTTTAGGTCAAAACTTATGACCCTCGTGTCTTTAAACAAAAAAAAAATGGTTTTTCAAAAAAAAAAAAACCGCGAGGAAGCGATGCTTAGTCGATACTTGCACAAATCGGAAGCATATGAACCATGTTCGACACTTCCAAAATTGCAGGGAAGCGACATTTCGTCGATACTTGTAAAATCCAAAACTGTGGAGATGCAACATTTCAGTTGATATCCACAACCCAAATTTCAAAGGTTCGAAAAAACCTAAAAAACTGTGGAGATGCAACATTTCAGTTGAAATCCACAACTCAAATTTCAAAGGTTCGAAAAAACCTAAAAAAAAAAAAACCATGGAGACGCAACATTTCAGTTGATATCCATAACCCAAAGGTTCGAAAAAACCACAAATTTCAAAAATCGTGGGGAAACGACATCAAGTCAGTACCCGCAAAACCAAAATTTTTGAAAAGCAAGGATGCGACATTCCATCGATACTTGCACCCAAATCCGCGAGGATGCGACATTCCATCGATACTCGCAACCGAATGAGCAAGGATGCGACATTCCATCGATACTTGCAAGAACATTCAGCAGGGAGGCGACTTTTAGTCGATACTTGCATTTTTGAAAACCAAACCGGGCTATAAATGCCATCAAAACAGGCTATAAATGCCACAAACCGGCTATAAATGCCATAAAAAACCGGCTATCAATGCCACCAAAACAAAACCGGCTATCAATGCCACAAACAAAAAACTTGGATTTCAAAAAAAAAAACCGGCTATCAATGCCACCAAAAACCGGCTATCAATGCCATCAAAACTGGCTATAGATGCCACAAAAAAAAACTCGGCTATCAATGCCACAAGAAAAGCTGGCTCTCATGCCAAAATTGGCTTCCATGCCACAAACAAAAACCTGGCTTCCATGCCAAAACAATCATTTGACAAAAGATTTTCACAAAATGACAACCTTTTGATCAAATCCCATTTAGCAATTACTTTTATCACAAAAAGATTCAAGTGAGCGTAGGGATAAAAAAAAAAGAGCATCCCATTTAGCAATTACTTTTATCACAAAAAGATTCAAGTGAGCGTAGGGATAACGAAAAAAAAAAAAGAGGGGCATTATCATGATGAGCAAAAGAAAAAAAAAAGAAAAGAAACTTTCTCAAAAAAAAAGGGGGAAAGAAAACAAACCAAAAAAAAAAAGGGGCTGGCCCACAGGCCGTGGCCCACTGGCCACGTGGCCGTACGGCCAGATCCATACGGATCTGTCCGTACGGCCCACAAACAAAAAAAAAACGTGTGAAAAAAAAAAGGAAAACACGTGGAAAAAAAAAAGAAAAGAAAAAGAAAGAAACAACAAAAAAAAAAAGAAAGAACTTTTTTTCCTACAGTGGAGTTTTCTTGAAAAAGGGAACTTACTTGAAGCCATTGATGGAGAAGAAGAAGAAAAGTCTTGAAGATCTTGAAGAAGAAGAACTCTTGGTCTTGAAGCCCTCTTGAGATTATTGCAAAAGAAAGTAATAAGAGCAAGAGATCCAACCTCCTCCTTGCTTTTATAGAAGAGAGCAAACCAAAGAAGGAAAGAAGAAAGAGGTAAGTGTTATTAATTAGTAACCTTACCAAAAGAAAGAGATTAGAAAGATTCTTTCCTAAAAGAAAGATATCTTGAGGGATTCTCTCCCAAAAAGAAATCAATGAGAGATTTTCTCCTAATAGATAGGATCGATGAAGGATTCTTTCCCAAAAGAAAGATATCTTGAGATATCCTATCCCAAAATAAAGGGAATATGAGAGATTCTCTCCAAGTAAAGATATTCTTAGATATTCTCTATCCAAATGAGATATTTTTGGATATTCTTTACAAAAATGACACAATATGAGATCTAAGCCATTTCAAAAGCTTAAGGTCCCATGGGTTAGCCCATATGAGCCAGGTTTGACCACTTAGGCACTTAAAAAAAAAAAAAAATTTTGGGCTTTTAGTCAAAGAGAAATCCCTCTTACCAAGAGCATACAAAAATGGTTTTGAGTTGATTCAACCATACAAAGAGAATTCCAAGCCCCATGAGCTTCCAAAAATCAAACCATCCAGCCTCATATACCAAATTGAGCCAAAATCTTGAAATTGACATTCCACAAAAATCAAACCAAATCCTGGTCCCCTAACTTGCCACATACAGCCTGTTAGGTCACAAGACCAAAACCAAAAACCAAAACCTGATCCCCTAACTTGCCACATACAGCCTGTTAGGTCACAAGATCAAAACCAAAATTGATCCCCCAACATTCCACATACAGCTTGTTGGGTCACACGATCAAAACCAAACCTGACCCCCTAACCTGCCACATATAGCCTGTTAGGTCACAAGGTCAAAACCCAAATCCACATCCTTGATGTCATCTTCAAAACTTTGCCACGAGATGGTACGTGATCCCTTTCACTACCATAAAATTCCCCTGGAAGCTCAAAAGGCTACAAATACCAAAAAGAAAGACTGCTCAAAGACTCTTGGTCAAGTCACAGGCTCTCCTTCAAAAATCTCTTCGAGGCACATCGACTACAAAAGTTAAGCAACTCGTCGCTGTACCTCGAGGGGGCATTTGTTGACACCAAAAATGTCACTTTGCCTCTTCAAGATCCAAAGAGCTACATGAAGTCGCAACCTGCCATAAATAGGCAATCCTACTTCCAAAAAATCAAATCTTGTCAGAATCAAACAAAAACATCAAGATCCTTCAAGACTGCCAAAAGAGGAGTACACAAGAAGTTTCGGGCCATTTCAAAATCATTTGGCCTAACTTCGCTTCTCCGACAGCCGAAAAGGAGCTCTCGGCGGCAAAAGCATCGGAGACACCAAATCTTCGATCAGAGCCGATGGATGGTCTCAAAATACTTCCAAAAGGCTCCACGTCAAGTTCCGAGTCAAACCGACAACGTTTGACCCTACATCAACCCTCGAACAGCTAAATCAAGCCTCTCGGCGGCGAGAACCACCGAGGCCATTACTCATCAGATAGAGCACATGGACGGCTTCAAAATGCTTATAAAGGGCTACACGTCAAATTTCAGGTCATTTCGACAACATTTGACCATAGTTTGACGCTCGGAAGCCAAATCAGGCCTCTCGGCGGCAAAGCCCTCCGGGACCATGGTTTCCAAGATAGAGCCTATGGATCATCTTAAAATGACTCCAATAGGTTCCCTGTCAAATTTCAAGTCAATCGGACATCGGTTGACCGCACATCAAACCGCGACATCTTCATCGCGATAAAAGCAAGTCTACTGGTGATAGGACCCCAAACGGGTTCAAAACTCAAACAAAAGCCTATGTTTGGTCTTATTTATTGCTCATCGGGCTTCACACCAAATTTCAGGTCATTCCGACATCGTTTGGCCCAGTTTCAGCTTCTGACGAAAAATCGGCAGCTCTGCGCGACAAAGTCTTCGGCTTTCTCAGGAAATTGGAAACTTTGCAAAATAAAATGCAAGGATTCTCATCAGGTTTCCTACAAAGAAATCAGGCTAATAAATGATCAAAATGTCAAGGAAAAATACAGAAGAAAAAAGAATCGAAAAACAGCAAAAACGGACACAAAACGGGACAAAAAACGGGGAAAACCCCCCCAGGGTCGCAGGCCCCTGCGACCCTGGCCCAGGGTCGCCGGCGACCTTGGAGCCCGGGGTCGCCGGGAAGGCCCCGGAAACCCCGGTTTTCGCCGTTTTTTCGCGATTCGAAACGCCCAGCCTCTGGTACTTTTCAAAATTCATGCTTTTGAGACACCAAATCCTCTGACATCCGTCCAAAACACGGGTCAATCATCAAGAGTATCGAAAACAATATTGATCGCCACCCGGTCAACCAAAAAAAAGTGTGCTTTCTACCCGACCGATCGAGAAATCGACAGGACAGATGGCACCGACCCGTTGTTGGCAACAAACACCTGAAATTACATGGCCGTCTGATGTCGATCTACATGAAGATCCATCGATGATCATCGACAGAAGAATCCCAAAAGACGCGGCACGGCCTGCGACTCTTCAGCATCTCGGCGACCACTTAATGCGATTAATTGACTAGCTTTATTACAGTCATTAATCCATTTCTTTGGACGGACCAATCAGAAGCAAGCATCCGGGAGTTACAAGTCAAGAGATTCATGGCATTTAACCCATGAAACTCCTCCCATCATGGCGATTAAAGGCGATTAAATGCCCTCAATCTCCTCCGGCCAATCAGAAGCCAAGAAAAAGGAGTTACAAAATAAAGAATTCAATTTTGTAACTCCTCCCTTTATGTAGCTTTATGACAATCAAGGCTCATAAACCCTCCTAAATGGCTACCTAAAAGCCTATAAATAGGAGAGCTCTCCAAGAAGAAAGGACAGACAACGAAAATCACAGACAGAAGCACAGAAATTCAGAGAAGGAAAAGAGAGAAAACTCTGTGGAAGTTCTACACCGGCCACCGCTACAAGATGACAAAAGTCCCTTGGGGGGTACCCCCCCCCCGCCCCCCCAAGGTCCTTGCCTTCTCCTCCTGCCTCCAATGGCTTAGATGTGGCTTTTCAGCCCGTCTACTCGGCTTTTTATTGGACATAGGACCTCCTTTTGGTCTTTGTCCTCTAAAAACCTGAGGTTATAGCCAAGCCAAGCGAATCAATAGCATCCTCTGTTCTCATCTGCATGGATGATGGCGAAGCCCACATATGGCTTGCGACCGTCAATCTAAACGAGTCCCCCACAATCTCTTGAGAAGTTAGATCCTCCTTTTCTTGCTTTTCATTGTAGTTTGTATTTTTTCAAAAGAGACAAAAATCACAACTCTTGTCTTTCATTATTGATAAGGATTGTAAATCGGCTATAAACGCCAAAATCGGCTATAAACGCCAAAAATCGGCTATAAACACCAAAATCGACTATAAATGCCAAAAAAATCGCCTTTCATGGCAAACCAAGAAAAATGTCTCTTTTCTTAAATATATGTGCAATGGAAAACTTGAAAGAAGTTGATTTCCTTTTTACTTGGGAAGGTTGATCTCCGGATCACCACTTGCAATTCCAAGTAAAATAGAAAATCTGGCACACCCACACAAAAAAAGAAATGTTGATGCACGCCCCTGCCCCCTGGTTACGAAAGGGTCGGACCCGGCGGACTCCCACGTCCGCCGACCTCGGTAGGAACCGAGCAGGAGCGCGGTCCATCAATCAAAATGAAAGATTCTGGATCATAGTGCTAGTATATTAGATGTATTGAAGAATCATGAGAAGCACCTTATAAACACTATCTTTACTTTAAGATTTGCTCTCATAATTCCCCACCAGTAAGCTCTCAATCCTGAGACATTAATAAACCCAAGTTTCTATCTATTTATTAGCTTTGAGTCACCAATGAGTGAGGCCAACTGTAAGTCAACACATCGGTGATTTGGGTACGTGGTAGTAGAGTTGTGGGAACATTCAATGGTCAAGATGGAATCTATCTCTAATATCCTCTTGTGTCAATTAATGGATTTATCATTGGTAAGTGCGCACTCATTCCAATTAAGAGTTAATTGGAAAGGTACCTATGATTATTATCACTACAACAAAAATCATTTTTCGCGGCAAATATTCCGCGACATTTTAAAATTTTGTCGCTAAATATTGTTTTTCGCGACAAAATATTCATCTCGTCACCGAAAAAAAAAACTTAAATTATTTAGCGACGATAATTTTCAATTGTCACTAAATATTGTCGCGAAAAGTTTTGCGCCAAAATATGGTGTTGGCGCCATAAGAGGTAAAGTTTTTCCGACGAAACTATTTATTTGGCGACATGTTATTTTCGTCGGTAAATCATTTACTCCATTTTTTATTAAAAAAAATTTGCGACAAAAATATGTCGTCACAGAATTCCTTAAAAATAATCCGCGACGAAATTATTTCGTCACGGAATCCATTAAATTTTCGGGTGGCGCCTTCCGTCTTCGCGGCTCATTTTTTAGCGTTACTCCCCCATGCCATACTTACTCCTCCCTTTTTCTCTCTCTTTCATTTCTCTCCAAGAGTTTTTTTTCAAAGGATTTCTTCTTCTTCATATCTCAATATCAGAAGAAGGTACGTTCTCTCTCTTCTTTCTTCTATTCTTCTCATCTACTGATATCCTCTTTCTTCCCATCTCTTACCAAGAAAACTCCATAAAAGGGGTTTTTCATTCATATGCTGCAATTTGATTCTCTGTTGAAATCTCGTTGTATATTGCAACACCTAAAGTTGTATTCGATTTTCAAATGAAAAGGAAGCATGGAGATTTTTAGATTGAAAGAGAAAGTCCTTAGGCATCTTTGTGGATGCCAGTTTTTTGTGGCATTTCGTTTCTTCTACTGTGATTTTCTTTTCCGTTGCAAATGGAAACCTAATGACTTGATTTTTATGCAGTCTTAGTTTCCATTGCTTGTGTAGGATCGATTAGAAAAATAATCTACCTTTTGGGGGTTCAAATCTGCATTCTGAAAGATTTGCAAAAAATGATTTCACATCGAAAAATGGAAACCATTGCGCCGTTGTGTGACTGCTATCATAAGAGACTGATTTTTTGGTTTTGCCATTTATGTGGGTGTTATTGGTTGCATAGAGGGATTATAGGGTCCACTACAAAGTAGCAAAAAACATTCTTTTAAACAATGGCATGGTTCATGGTTTCTTCTTCTTCTTCTTCTTTCTTGATCTCTTTTTTTTTATGTTCTCTCTGCTGGGTTTGGGGCTGGGGTGTCGATTGTTGGGGAGTGGGATGGAGCAAGGTTTCTGCAGGGATGGGTTGCTATGGGAATGGGTCACCGATGGGGCTAGGTTAGTGAAAAAAAAAACTCAGAAAAGCAACAATATATATATAAAAAAAAACAGAGCTGTACATTTCTTGTTCTTCATCTTTACTCTGTAGTAAAGATGAGTCTAGCTTTGTTCTCCTTAGCCCATGAGGTGTGGATGCTTTGCAGAGTGCAGAGTGCAGAGTGCAGAATCGATCGTGTCTTCTTGCTTTCTTTTGCTGTCCTGCAGTGCGGTGTAGTGTTTTGCTCTGGGGTGCTTTCTTTCTGGGCAGTGAAGTCTGGTGTTTTGGTAGTGCAGTGTTGTGTGCTCAGTTCAGTGATCAGTGGTTTTTGCTGAGTAGTGTGAGGAAGTATTGAGCTTCTGTCTTCTTTAGTAGGCTGTTGGTTACAGCTTTGTCTTCTGTGATCCTGTTCAATCCTTCATTTTGTGGTTTTGGGCGTTTAGCTTTTCACTGTTGCCCTTTTGTGCTGTAAAGCTTAAATGAATGTGAAGTTACTATTCAAAAAATCAAATAAAGTAAAATTCAAAGGCACCATTTTTTAACAGCTTGTACATAGTTGGAAGTTTCTTTTCTAATGACACTTTTTTTACACATATCTGATTTTTCATGAAGCTATAGCTTAGGTATGGGAGTGGATAGAGTAAATCCTAGAATCTTAGCTATTAAAATTTGTATTTCTTACCCATCAGTTTTTTTTTCCCATGGAATTTAGAGCTTGGACCATTTCGTTGTTTCTCTGTGAGTTGCCATTTGCACATTAGAACATTTTCGCCATCCTTTTGGTCTTGACCAATTCACGCTTATGTTATCATTTCCAATTGATTATTAGGACCTAGCCTGTGTATATCACCAAATGTATAATGTGTATAGAGCTTCTGCTATGAGTGGCATAGTAAAATAGCATTACATATAAATTTTGAGTATTCCTAGGAACTCAATTTCTTGTTATGAATATAGAAACAACAGTTCTGTATACTTACGAATAAGTTGCCCTTTTGTGCTGTAAGTTGCACTTTTGTGCTGTAAAGCTTAAATGAATGTGAAGTTACTATTCAAAAATCAAATAAAGTAAAATTCAAAGGCACCATTTTTTAACAGCTTGTACATAGTTGGAAGTTTCTTTTCTAATGACAATTTTTTTACACATATCTGATTTTTCATGAAGCTATAGCTTAGGTATGGGAGTGGATAGAGTAAATCCTAGAATCTTAGCTATTAAGATTTGTATTTCTTACCCATCAGTTTTTTTTTCCCAAGGAATTTAGAGCCTAGACCATTTCGTTGTTTCTCTGTGAGTTTGCATTTGCACATTAGACCATTTTCTCCATCCTTTTGGTCTTGACCAATTCACGCTTATGTTATCATTTCCAATTGATTATTAGGACCTGGCCTGTGCATATCACCAAATGTATAATGTGTATAGAGCTTCTGCTATGAGTGGCATAGTAAAATTGCATTACATATAAATTTTGAGTATTCCTAGGAACTCAATTTCTTGTTATGAATATAGAAACAACAGTTCTGTATACTTACGAATAAGTTGCCCTTTTGTACTGTAAGTTGCCCTCTTGTGCTGTAAAGCTTAAGGGAATAACTTGCCCTTTTGGGTGCTGATTTTTTTTTTTAATTAATGGATGGGTGGTGACAGAGTTTTGCTTTTGGGGTCAGAATGGTGGAATGGTCGGGCTGGGCGGAATCCAACCATAATGGTTGATGGAAATAGCCTTTACAGGATGGATGAAGAAGGATGTTCTTTGTATTTGCATGTTTGTTTGCTATGATAGTTTTTTCCCCCTTCTATTAAATGGACTCTTTTTTTTCTTAGGGAATTAAAATGTGGCTGTTTGTGTCCATGGAATTGGATACATGAGGATTCAAGCCTCAAATGGTTTCAATCCAACGGCTGCTGCTTTTAACAAGCATGGGGACCTCATATACATGCATAAATTGACATAATCATTAACTGTGATGTTGTAGGTCACCAACTATGGATAAGACTTGGATGAATTGCAGGAATAAACTTCGACCAGAGTATACAAATGGGGTGAGGTCATTTATTAAATTTGTCAGTGAACATATGGGTGAGCAAAGTAAGATTTGGTGTCCGTGTTTGAGATGCATGAATGTAGAATTGCATACTTACCCCACCGTCCAAGAACATTTGTTGTTTAACGGAATCATGACTTCTTACACGGCATGGATACTCCATGGGGAGCCAATGCCTATGAATGTCGAGGGTGTACATGACGATGATTTCGACAATAAGGGGGGAAATGTTCATGGTGGAATCTCTTACACGGAAGACAACCCTCATGATGAGTTGCCCGAACTTCTGGAAGACATATACAAGGGGGTTTTTATGGACGATGATTTGGGGGATCTGGGATCTGGCCATGGTTTTGATAGTGTTGGACGAGAGAATGTCCAGAAATTTGAAAAATTGTTGAAAGATGCCCAGCGTGCCTTGTATCCAGGTTGCACAAAGTTCACATTGTTGTCATTTGTCATTAAGATGCTGCATGTAAAGGTGTTGAATAACTTGAGCAACAAGGCATTCAACATGGTGATGATGATAATGAAGGATGTTATACCAGAGAGTGAGATGGTTCCAGGTTCCCTTTATGAAGCAAAGAAATTCTTATGTGAACTGGCATTGGGATACAAATCCATTCACGCTTGTAAGAATGATTGCGTGCTTTTCAGGAAAGAAAATGAGAATCTTGAAAATTGTCCAGAATGTGGGGAGTTTTGATATAAGCGCAATGATGGCAAGGGTAGAAAAAATTCCAGTTAAGGTGCTGCGACACCTCCCACTGATCCCAAGGTTACAAAGATTAGTTATGTCAAGGAAGACAGCTACGGATATACGGTGGCACAAGGAGAAGCTTTTGGATGATGGGGAATTCTCGACGCACCCCGCTGATCGTATAGAGTGGAAGGATTTTGATCGGCAGTATCCTGCATTTGCCTAGGAGTCCCGCAATGTTAGGTTAGGGCTAGCTACTGATGGGTTCAACCCCTTTGGTAATATGAGCAATTAACTCCTATAGTATGTGGCCCGTGATACTCATGCCCTATAACCTGCCACCCTGGAAGTGTATGAAAGAACCATTTTGTATGATGTCTTTGCTTATTCCAGGACCGCAGGCACCGGGAAAAGAGATCGATGTGTACATGCAGCCATTAATAGATGAGTTAAAATAACTTTGGGAAGACAGTGTATTAACTTATGATGCATCCAAAGGAGAGACATTCCAAATGCATGCGGCTCTTATGTGGACCATAAATGACTTTCCAGCATATGGTAACTTGTCGGGATGGAGTACTAAAGGTTATATGGCGTGCCCCACTTGTAACAAGGATCCATCATCACAAAGGTTAAAAGATAAGATAGGGTACAAGGGAGCTCGCCGTTACTTACCTGAGAACCACACATGGCGAAGGAGTAAGCTCTTTAACGGTAAGTCGGAGAACCGAACGATTCCGGTGGAATTGTCAGGGGAACAGATATTAGAGCAATTGGATTGCTTGACGAATGTCAAGTTTGGGAAGCATCCACTCAATAGGAAAAGAAAGTGCTTGCCGGAGGAACTGAACTGGACAAAGAAAAGTATTTTATTTGAGCTACCTTACTGGAAGAAACTAAAACTCCGACACAACCTTGATGTCATGCACGTGGAGAAGAATATATGTGACAACACTCTTGGAACAGTGATGGGCATAGATGGGAAAAATAAGGACACGGAAAAAGCTCGTATGGATTTGGAGGGTATGAGAATTAGGAAAGAATTACACCTACACAAGCGTGCTGATGGGTCCTTTGAAAAACCCCCCGCGATCTACACATCGTCCCTAAAGGAAAGACAAGCTTTCTGTGATTTCTTGAA
Organism: Litsea cubeba; assembly: GCA_012931725.1. Classification (NCBI taxonomy): domain Eukaryota; kingdom Viridiplantae; phylum Streptophyta; class Magnoliopsida; order Laurales; family Lauraceae; genus Litsea; species Litsea cubeba. The sequence continues at coordinate 9,329,708 of CM022951.1, forward strand.
ATCGGTCAGGTTTCCTGATGGTTATGCAGCAAACATTTTGAGCTGTGTAAACACCAAGGATGGTAAGGTATCAGGACTGAAAAGTCATGACTGCCATCTAATTTTACAAAGACTTCTGCCGATAGGAGTACGTGGGCATCTTCCTAAGGATATCTGTACCACATTGTTTGAGCTAGGCAATTTCTTCGAGCAGCTATGCTCGAAGAGATTAAGATTGAAGGACTTGGAAGCATTACAGTACCGAATAGTTTTAATACTATGCAAGATGGAAAAGATTTTTCCACCAGCATTCTTTGATGTTATGGTCCATCTAGCCATTCACTTGCCTCGTGAGGCCATGCTAGCCGGGCAAGTGCAATATCGATGGATGTACTCTATTGAAAGGTATTAATGACCAACTTTCATTTAAATTGAAAGTTTAACTCTATTGCATTTTCATGCTAACAAAAAATAAAATTCTCTTTTTTTGTAAGGCAACTAGGAACTTTAAAACGGTTTGTTCGCAATCGAGCTCGACCTGAAGGTTCAATTGTTGAGGCTTACATTGTCAAGGAATGCCTTACTTTCTGTTCAATGTATCTACAAAGGGTAGAAACTGTATTCAATCGGGATGAACGAAATGATGATGGTGGTGATGGTGGGCCAGGGCTGGGGGTATTCTCACAAAATGTTCGTCCTTTCGGTCAAATAAGAAATGCACCTGAGGTGTCGCAGAAGGAACGTGATATGGCTCAATGGTTTATACTGCATAATAGCCTGGAGGTGGCACCTTATCTAGAGTATGTGATCATATATTACGCATGAGCATTACTTGTAATAGTGTGTGTTGATGCATATAATTTATTAATTACCAATGACATGTTTTCTAATTAGGGAGCACAAGAACCTATTAATGATGCAAAGCAGTTGTGATATCGACCAGCGACAACAACGAGAGTTTTCGAAGTGGTTTGAAAAACGGGTAAGATATACATAGCTACCTCATGTATACACAGCTTAAACATAATTCATTCGTTATGTTATGATTCTCTTTATATATTTTGGTCATGCAAATGAATGAATTGCGAAGTCAGCAATCAGCAAAAGCTAAAGATGAACTTTGGTCATTGGCAAATGGTCCAAATCTGTTAATGAAGTTTTACTCAGGTTGCATGTGTAATGGGGTCCGATCTCACACTAAAGATCATGACAATCGACGTAAAAGTCAGAACAGTGGGCTGGTGGTAAACGGGGATCACGACGGGGAAGCTATTGACTTCTACGGCTACTTATGTAACGTCTGGGAAATGACTTACACTTTTGGGTATCGAGTTGTCTTGTTCCGTTGCGATTGGTTTAACCTTGGTAGTGAGCGAACTGTACAAACCGATGCACATTTTACTTCAATTGATGTAAGAGGTCGATGGTATCAGAATGACCCCTTTGTCCTACCTAGTTAAGTACACCAAGTCTTTTATGTGAATGACCCCAAATTAGGCCCACATTGGCAAATCGTCCAGCGGATTCAACATCGAGGAATATGGGATATACCAGAGTTGGATGATGTAGAATCCAACGATGATGGACCATCTATTCAAGACGATGCGTTCCAGCAGGAAAAAACAACTAGTGTGGTCCCCATCGTCGTTGAAGATCCAGATAGGATGGATCAACCACGGTATGATAGGTCTAATATTGATCCAGAGATTGTTACAAGTGGAATACTCTCGGAGGAAAATAGTTGAGAAGATATGGTGGTTGAAGATGACTTTATCGGCGATGACGAAGATGAGACATTAGAAGAGTATTGTGATGAAGTGGAAAATGATTTACATAGTATAGATGACTCTGATGCAGAATCTGATTTGTAGTTAATGTTTATTTGTATAAGAACCACTACTCTATAATCATAATTCTTATTTTGTTCTACCTTCTTTTCTATTTACATGGATTTTGGTAGTATTACATAACAATTCACTGTAAAATGAATTGTTCTTATTTAATGGTAAGGTAACTAAATTGTTATGAAGTTTTAGATAACTTTTTTTAAGCAGGTCACATGCATGGCACCTTCTACTCGACTTCGCCCTCGATCTGCACCGGCATCCGCATTACTATCTACTGACACTGCTCTGCCACCAACTGATGTGATTTCATCACCATGCATACCAACTCCCAGTTCTCATACGGACTGCAACAATGTTGGTAAGATATCAAATCTAATCATGTAAGCTTCATGTTTTAGTGCATATATTGTTTGTACTAACCAGGTTTTATGTGAAATTTGTAGGTGATACATCCTGACGGGGGCGGGGCCCAACTAAAGGGTTTCGCTCGGAGCGTTCAAGGGCCAAGACCGGGGGCAAACTACTGGTTCAGTTCAAGAATAATGTGCCAATAGGGACAAATGCCTCAGATTTTGTGAGTGAGATTGGGTTGCAAGTTAGGAACGTCGCCCCAGTTTGGGGTGTGCGGAGATAGAAAGAGGTTCCAGCTAGGGGTGTTCACGGGTCGAAACCCGCGGGTTTCGGGTCAAACCCGACCCGACCCGTCTAGAATTTTGTGGGTGAAAACCCACCCGAACCCGACCCGTTTGTGTCACGGGTCAAATGGGTCACGGGTTCAACGGGTCACGGGTCACGGGTCGCGGGTCGGGTTCGGGTCTTTTTTTTTTTTTTCATGTAGAAGACCAAATTGTTTATGCAAACAACTTTCAGATAATTGTTAGAGAACTAAAAGTGATTAGATGTAATTATGTAAAATAAAAAGTGGTTGCGGTTGTTTGCTGGCCTTCTTTTGTACCATGGGTAGGGGTATACAAAAAAAATTGTTGCGGTTTGACTCGAAAATCACGTCCAATTTCAACTACGTAATCACTCTCATCTTGACCATTAATTCAATGGTCACCAATTAAATGATTAAATACAATCAACAAGATATTCAAGATTAACAAATCTAAACAAACTGATGTCAAATAGATGTAATAACTAATAAGGCTTCAAAACGTACCGTGTTTTTCATGTGAGATCACCTTAATCTGTTGATAGGAATAAAATAAATGTTCCTCGCACTAAATATATTATAGTATACATGGGCCTTGAGTTCATAGACATGAGACCAATATAATAACTCAAATATTTAGAAATTGGTCGGTGAACTACATCTAAGAGAAATTAAAACCACATCTTGACAAATATCTCTTGGATTTTTATCCTTGGTCTTCTACAAAAAAAAAAAAAAAAAAAACGGGTTCACGGGTCACCCGCCAACCCGACCCGTGAGACCCGTTACCCGTACCAATGGTCACGGGTCGGGTCGGGTCGGGTTGAGCACAAAAAATGTGTGTGGAGTGACCCACCCATTGACCCACGGGTCGGGTCGGGTTGACGGGTCGGGTCGGGTTACGGGTCATTTTGTACACCTCTAGTTCCAGCTGATGTTAGAGAGGTCATCAAGGCTCGCGTATTTGTAAGTCTAAACTTGACAACTGTTTGATGTATAAAGATTCCTCAAATAATCGTATTAATTTGAATTTCAGACAAAGTATGAGGTCGTGGATTACGACACAAGTGATGATGTGCGGGTAGCTGTTGATCGTAAGTTTCAAGCTAGGTACAGGGATTGGCGTAGCTGGATGCACACTCATTACAAGAATTGCTTGAAGAAGGAGATCGAAACAAAGACCATACCCTTTTCGGGTGTTGACAAGGATGATTGGGTGTGGGTGATAGAAAATGTGTATGAGGATGAGAAATTTCATGTAACAGGCTTTGTTTTTCAGCTTTGTTTTCAATCCTTACTTCTGATATATTGTGTTTCTATTTAGTCAACACGTACAATAACTAAAACTTTCCAGCTCACTTATTATTCCTTGTGTACAGGAACGCTCTATGAAGAATACTGAAAGTCGGAAGAGATTTCCTTACAATCATTGCATGGGTTCCAAGTCTTTCAAAGCTGCAATGCATGCCTTGGTGAAGTGTTTTAACTTACAGTTTATTAAATTTGTTGTTGTGTAATTCTAAATTTGTTATTACCTATCAAGAAATCTTAATTATGTACTAACATTGAAATTTATGCAAGTAGACGGACCCCGAGACAGGGGAGGAGCCCCACATCGTTGAATTTTATAAGCAGTCTCACTACAATAAGAAGAAAGACAAGTGGATAGACCAAAAATGTCAGGAAATACATGTAAGTTTAAGTCCTTAAAATTGCATAATTCATGATCATTTTAATAAAATGTCAATATTTATGTAGGATGGGAAATCCACATAAATACACAATGGATTTAAAGGGCTATTGGAAGGGGTTGTTTTTGTTTTTGTGCATGTCATGCTTGAGCCACATGTTCATGTTCATAGAATGACTAGGATATGTTGTGTACATTGAGCACCATTGGATGTGAGGATTCAAAAGGTGTTCAAGTGAGCAATATTCAGATCTGTAAGCTGACAGTAACCAATCAAAACTGAACGTCCAACACAGTTGGGAATTGTGGAAAGGTTAATGTTGAAAAAACTATTTATATGAAGCCATGGTTATGGAGTTTGAACAGGAAAAATAGTGGATCAATTTTCCGGGGCAATCCATAATGAAACCCTTAACAACATAACGTAGATTTTGTTCTGTTCGACTTAATTTTTCAACTGCAATATGATTTAACTTATTTCAAATGGCAGGAAAAACTTGTAGCAGAGCGGGAGAAGTGTACGCAAGAGGGTGCGATCCAATTGACTCAGGAGCAAATATCAATCAATGTCCTTGGTGGTCGGTCCGGATACTTGAGAGGGTTTGGAAACGGGCCGAAGCCACCGTCTACAACTAGGAGCACCAGGACGGACTCAGAGGATGGTGAACGTGGGGCATTGCGGGATACGGTGGAGAGATTGCAAAATGAAAAAGCAGCTCAATTTCAAGAGATGGAGCAGATGAAGAATAATCAAGTAGCCATGCAGCGACAGATGGAGGAGATGATGAGGTTGGTGGCGAGAGTGACGGGATCAGACATGATGACACAGGGAGGAATGCTTACTTGGTCAGTAATCCCAGTTTCTTCTCTAATTGAATTAAAGTGCATCCACTAAGTTTAAACCATTTATCTAAAGTTGAGTTAGTTAAATCATCAATCTGGTGATGTATACTTAGTTTGGATTCAATGATTAAAGCAAAAAAGGAATACATATTGAATAAGTAACATAATACGTAAATGTTAATAAAACTATAATGAGAAATACTGAATAAGTAAAAAATAAATGAAAATAAGTAATACGTACCTGAACGAGAACCACTTTCCGGAGTCATAGATTCTCATGCAAAAAAAGGAAACTGCCCATTCCTTAATCTTTATAAGCTTGATGTTAACACCAAGTCAGAACAAAAACTTATTAAATGCAGTTTTATTTCTAAGTTTATGTGCATTAGTGCTAGGTTGCATACATAAGTAAAAAATTCCTGCACTAGTTTTTAGGTTGCACGTTACATACATTGCATAGTTTAAAAATTCTGCATTGTCTCATGTTTTACATCATAATTAGGATTAGAAAGTTCCTTTCAGATGGTGTTTCAAGTATTGGATGACTCAATGGTGTTTCTGTATTGGATGATTGTTCTGTTGGGGTTGATTTGATGAAGTGGTGTAGTGATTCATACAATTTTTGGGATTAGGGACTTTGGAGGTTTAACTTGTCCTAGATGCAGATACAAAGCTTTCAGCATGGAGGCTATTTTTCTCTTTGATACACGATGAGGTAGCTTCACCAACCATTAGAGAAGCTATAGGTGCTTTGATGTGATAGAAATGCCACAGCTGAAAGCTTTGATGTGATAGAACTGCCACAGCTGAAAGCTAAATGCCACAGTTTGCCAATTATGTTGCTCCCCTGTAGAGCAGGAAATAGGTTCCGAAGAGCTGTGAGGAGTGTGGAGTTTTGTTCACTTTTCCCTCAGTGCAGGCTGTGAGTATTTCAGTTGCTTGTTTCTCCTTTTCTTGGTTGTGCAGTGAGGTGTTGTGCAGGGTGGTTTGGTAGTGCTGTTAGTTCAAAGTTTCAGAGCTGCAGTGGAGTTTTGACTGTTGAGCAGCTTTGGTTCTGTTCTGCTGCTGTGCTTAGGCCTACCCAGTTGCAGTGCAGGGTTGTGTTTGGCTTTGCGGAGTCCTGTTAGTGCAGGGAGAGAGGATTTGGCTTTGCGGAGTCCTGTTAGTGCAGGGAGAGAGGAGCTTTGTAGTTGATTCTCCACTGTAGTGCTGTATGGTTTCTTTTTTTTTTTTTGCTTTAAGGTAAAAATTGTATTAGAAAAGAAACAGATAAAAGGAAACATGGACTAAAAAGCCCCCAGGGAAAAGGAAGCCAAAACACACAGGCTATACAAGAGCACCAAAACAGAGGCACAAAACAAAAAAAACAAAACGAAAGCAAAATACACAGGAGGCCAAACTCAACAAACACAGCATTTGATTGAAACTCTGGAGTAGACCAGAATAGGATGAGGAGGGAAGGCATAATTCTGACCTGGGACTGAGGCCACCATACTCTTCAAACGATCCAAGAAGACCACCTTAGCACACTACAGGGAGTGTTTCCTATTGTTGTATTTTGAATCATTCCGGAGATGCCATAGAACAAAAATTGCATGAAAGAATATAGTTGCAGCAAACTTTTTTTTTTTTTTAGAACATCTCCATCTTTGGCAATTGTCATCCATACAGCTGAAGCTGTTAGAGGAAGTAGTGTTGTTTGGTGTTCAAGTGAATAGTATGAAGTTCTGTAGCGTTCTCTCTCAGTGCTAGCTGTGTTTTTTTTTGTTCCTATTTTCTCCTTATGTTAGCTGTGCTTTGTGTTGTAAAGTTGAGTGACTGGAAGGGAGATATTTGTAATGGTATAAGGATTCTTTTCTTTGTATGCACTGATGATAGTCATGGAAGGGAGTTATTCTAAATGTTCCCCATTCCTAATATTCTCGCAGGCTTTTATTTTTTCACCCCTAATATTTCCACAGGCTTTTATTTTGTCTCACTTACTTTGCTTTTGATTCCCATTTTTAATTCATAACATTTTTTTTTTGTACCACAGATTGGGACTGGAGATAAATGTAATAGAGGCCAATTGGGACTGGAGATCAATGTAAATAGAGGCCAATTGCTTGAAGATCTTTTTATTTTTCATAAGAATATTGTACTTTCACTATTTTGGATGCTGCATTTTTACTTGAATTAGTAACGATGACGTGGCTAAACTTGTGGGTTGGATTTAATAGTTATATGTTTCCTAATATGTTGAAGGAGCAAGTTTTAAACATTTTTTATTAGTTAAATGAGCAAACGTTATTGTAAATTTTATTTTAGTTGAATGAGCAGGTTTTATTGTACATTTTATCTGAGTTGAATGGGTAGGTTTTGTTGTACATTTTATCTGAGTTGAATGGGCATGTTTTATTGTACATTTTATTTTTGTTTAATGAGAAGGTCTTATTGTACATTTTATTTTAGTCGAATGAGCATGTTTTATTACATTCAGAGTAAATAAGGTTTTTGAGGTGGCAGGCAGTAATTTATAAAATAAATTTATTATTTTTAGCGAGAATAAATATATCTTTGCATATTATCCCCGACGTATATAATTTGTCACCTAAGAGAATTTGTGGCAAGGTTAAATATTGGGCGACGAATTAAGGTGGTCGCATAATGTCTACAAACTATGCGCGACAAAACTAATTCGTCGCCTATTATAACTCATGGCAATTCATATAATATTTAGCGACAATATAGTTTTGTCGGTAAAATATATAATTCAGCGCTCCATTTTTTCGCCAAATTTCTTTTCACCATTTTTTTGCGACGAATTATAGATATTTGGCGACAGAAAACATCCTTTTTGCCGACATTTTACTTTGTCGCAATTTAATTTTATTTGGTGACGATATTGTGTTGTCGCAGAAAATTGATATTTGGCGACGATTAGTTGTGATCGTCGGCAAAAATATTCACGCACGCCTAATGGCCGACATACTGGTGACAAAATTGGTTTTGTCGCAGAATATAATGGGCGACGAATTTGTGATTTTCTGTGACAAATATTTGCATCGCGAAAAATAATTTTTGTTGTAGTGTATAATTAATTGGGGCTCAAGGATAATAAGATATGGATCTAGTTTGGATGACAGGTCCAATTGATTCATGGATATTGATAGAGGGGCCTACTTGTGGCAATGTGGAAGTTTAGGGTCTTCTATGTAACATTCCTAAGACTGGAATTCAATTGCATTTATATAGTGGAGTTATTTACAATTAACTGTGGGCCCGGATTACACATGAGATGTGGGGTCGCGAGTCCCAGTTGGAGCCAGCTTTCTAAGGAATCCCTAGTGGTCCCCACGCTAGCCCAAGTTATTAGAAAGATACTAATTCTAGTTGAACTCTAAAATGAAAGTTACTATTTCTATTTGAAGAGAGACTTCTAATAGTGGTAATAGCAAGTTACTAATTTTAGTAGAAGTGATACTTCTATTTTAATTAGAAAGAAATTAGAAAGTTACTAATCATACTTGAAGTGAGACTTCTAATTATGATATGGTAAGTTACAAATTATTGTGGAAATAAGACTTCTATTTTAATTAGTAATAGAAGAGACTTACTAATTGTTAGAGAAGTGAGACTTCTATTTCAATTAGAAAGAAGATGTGGCTTAAAAGATATAAATAGAGATTGGAACCAAGTGTTGGACGTCCATGCTCTTCCCATTCTAGGGATTCACGCCCAACAAACTATTGTGCAAGAGTTGCACATGCCATAATTCCTCTTCTCCCTCTTCTAGTTCCTCCTTTTAGTTCCTCCTTTGAGTTCCTAGTAGCTTTCTCTTGGAGATCCCACCATCTTCTTGAGAAAAGGAGAATCTGATATGGGTCATAGCGTGGAAGTTCATTGGGTCTTGGAGAAACCTATTTGATTCACTAAAGAGTTTATCATCAAAGAAAGTAGCAAATTCTCCATTAGAGCACAACCGATCTCCAAAGGTATAATCTACTTCCTTGCATGTTGTAGATTTATTTTGTAGCTTATATATTGCCGGTTCTATCTTTTAAATAGATTGTTTTACTGATCATGATGGCTGAGATTGAGGGTATGTATCCTAAATTGGGTTTTAGAACCTTCTGAATAATTATTGATCCCAGCATCAAGTGGGTCAAAAGTTTTTAAAACCTATCATAGAGGCTCATATATTTCCAACAAGTAGGAGTTTTCCGGTGAAGAAAACACCAGGAAAAAACAGCCAACCTTGGATTGAAAGAACAGTCTACGGTAGGCAATTAGCTCTCGTTCTCAGAAGGTTCCAGGAAGCTTTGAGAATGAGGATACCAGAGGAGGAATCCATCCAATAAAGAGAGTCTAGGGAAGAACTATCAGCCACCATATTGTCATTTGTGGAATGAAGCAGAAAATTCTTAAGATCATCCGACGGGTTTTGAGGAATACTCCAGGAAGTATCGTGGATGATAACACTAACTCTATCCATGGGAGAAAACTGAATGTAACGAAATCTGGAAGAAACAGATCGGTGGTCAATCCAGTGATCATACCATAACCTAATAGAGAGCCCGTTGCCCACTATCCTCTTGTTGCCTTGCTGTAGAAAAGGAGGCAAGGAATTCAGTCTTCTCTAGATGCAAGATCCACCAATAGGGTTACCTGTGAACCAAATAGAGGAGACCTTGAAATACCTTGCACAAACCATACAACCCAAATAGAGCCCGCGTTAGCTGCAGCCCATCCCAGCCCAGTTTAAGCAGACAAGCCTCCCATTAAACTTTTTAATCCTTCGCAGAGCCAGCCCACACTCATCTTTTGGTAAGCAAACTGTCTCCCACTTGATGAAGTTGTTCCTAGTTCTGTCCTGAGAAGCCGACCATGGAAAGTTCTCCATCAATCTCTCAATAAAAAGGCAACTTTTATTGGGGATAGGGATAGCGATACAGATGTGGAGAGGGACAGTGGATAGAACGTGTTTTACCAAAGTAAGTCTACTTGCAAAGGAAAGGCATTTGAGCTTCCAACCCGCTAGCCTAGAACGGATAGCGTCTAAGATCTTATTGAATAGACTATGCCTAAGGCTGTCAAAGAATAGCAAGACACAAAGGTAAGCTGAATGGATTGACAATAAATCTGCAATCAAATTTGCTCTCCTGGCTGTGACCTTACCAACGAAGAGTTGACTCTTTTGAAGGTTGAAAAAATGCCCAGAGGAGTCTTGGTAAAGGTTGAGGAGGCTCTGAAGACTTCTGAGACTTCTTTTAGAAGCGGCTAGAATATCATCTGCATATAAGAGGTGACAAGGAGATGAATGAACCGAAGAGATTAGAACAATCTTGCCCTCTTGTCTGAGGAGGTCTACATTTAGGCTAAGGATCTCTTCTGCTAGAATGAACAGATAAGGGGAAAGGGAGTCACCTTGTTGCAAGCTACAGGAAGAGCCAAAGAAACAGCAGGGACTTCTATTGATCAGGATTGACCCCCTACCTGTACAGACCAGCTCTCTAATCAGGTTGATCCACTCCAAGGAGAAGTTGAAGAACTATAGGGCCCTGAAGAAAAAATTCCATTGAAGCTTGTCGAAAGCCTTGGGGATATCCAATTTCAAGCAAAGCGAACCACCACTGACTTTTGAATTCAGCTTCTGGCAGAGATCATGGGCAAGAGCATAGGAATTGAAGATTACACAGGGTGGTTAAAAATCAAATGAATATCAAAAGTGAATTTTCAAAAATGAGCTTTCAATTATCATCTTCTTTTTATTCTATTTTCTAAAAGAAAATATTATTTGATTTTTATTTTTAAAAATTCACCTTTAATTTTTATTTTTAACCCCTTTATGGATTTAATTCCTATGTATTCTAACGCATACAAACAGGCTCTAAAACTAGATTTCTCATTGATCAAAATAATTTTTCACGTGGCTAATTATGGTTATATCCCAAATCAAGTCGTTTGTTTATAGGGAAAATCTGAACACATTTGAGGATTTTAGACTGATTAATGGGAGCATGCAAATCAGACCATCTCCCCTTCACACTATTTCTCTTAGGTAGCGTTTGGTTTGCTGTAATGAAGGTCGGAATGGAATGGTCATTCCAAAGGAATGGTCATTATAGCGTTTGGTTCACAAAAAAGTGGCGTAATGACCATTACCTCCGGAATCTCATTCCCTTATATAGAGGAATGGCCATTCCATCCGGGATGGAAAGGAATGGCCATTCCATTCCTTTCTACTTTTTGTTGAGACCAAAATACCATTTTTCATATAAATATATATACATTATTATTATAACAATAAGATTATAAAAGAGAAAGAACTTGTGTGGGCCCCACCTATATGATAACAATGTAATCTATACATTATTATTATTATTATTATAATAAGATTATAAAAGAAAAGAACTTGTGTGGGCCCCACCTATATAATCATAATAAAATATATACATTATTATTATTATTATAAGATTATAAAATGAAGAACTTGTGTGGGCCCCCCAATAATAATATAATTATATATTATTATTATTATTATAAGATTATAAAGAGAAGAACATGTGTGGGCCCCACCTATATATAATAAATAAATACATTATTATTATTATTATTATTATTATAAGATTATAAATAGAAGAACTTGTGTGGGCCCCACTTATATAATAATAATATAATATATTATGATTATTGCTATAAAGATTATAAAATAGAAGAACTTGTGTGGGCCCCACTTATATAATAATAATATAATATATACTTATATTATATATTATAAAATTGAAGAACTTGTGTGGGCCCCACGCCCCCGCCTATAATATAATATATATCTATACATTAGTATTATTATTATAAGATTATAAAATAAAAGAGCATGTGTGGGCCCTACCTATATAATAAAATATAATCTATATTTATTATTATTATATTATAGATTATAATAGAAGAGCTTGTGGTGGGCCCCACCTATATAATAATAATATAATCTATACATTATTATTATTATTATTATATAGATTATAAAATAGAAGAACTTGTGGGCCCCACCAATATTATAATAATATATTATATTAATATTATATATTATTATAAGATTATAAAGAGAAGAACATGTGTGGGCCCCACCTATATAATAATATAATCTATACTTATTATTATTATTATTATTAAAGATTATAAAATAGAAGAACTTGTGTGGGCCCCACTATAATAATATAAATAATATTATTATTATTGCTATAAGATTATAAATAGAAGAACTTGTGTGCGCCCCACTTATATAATAATAATATAATATATACATTATTATTATTAGATTATAAAATTGAAGAACTTGTGTGGGCCCCACGCCCCCGCCTATATAATAATAATATAATCTTTACATTATTATTATTATAAGATTATAAAATAAAAGAGCATGTGTGGGCCCTACCTATATAATAATAATATAATCTATATATTATTATTATTATTATTATAAGATTATAATATAGAAGAGCTTGTGTGGGGCCCCACCTATATAATAATAATCTATAATTATTATATTATTATTATTTATAAGATTATAAATAGAAGAGCTTGTGTGGGCCCCATCAATTTAATAATAATATAATCTATAAATTTACTGAGCCAAAGAAAAAAATCTTACAAGGGTATTTTGGTGAGTCTTATGTAAATTTTATTCCATTCCTGGACTCATTCCAGCGTAACAAACGCAGGAATAGGAATCAACTGCGTTAATTCCTCAACGTACCAAACGCTGAAATGAAAATGCTTATTCCTGCCTCATTCCAATTCAAATCCATTTCGGTCTCCATTCCATTCCCGCTTACAACAATTCCAACGAACTAAACGCTATCTTAGTGTGACAACTGAACCATTACACACACAGAAGGGGAATAAAAATTGCCTGCGCTTTTTACTGATGATTCTGACCTCTTTTACATCACAGTCACAATCATCTGCTGACATATATTTGTTATTTCTTAAATTTTATGCTAAGTATCGAAATCACAAGGCAATGAGTTTGACTTGACGACACTACTGAACTTGCTTTTTCTCATTCCGCTATGTGGCTTGGGAGAGATTTTTGTTTTGAGGTTGGGTTTGCGGTTTGCCACTACAAGAAGAGTACATTTATTTTTCAACTGTTAACACTTTAACTTTAACAAGGGCCTATTTGGAAGTTTAATTTATTTGAAGCCGAACTGATTCTATTAAATATGTTTTCAATAGAGTTGTCTCAAGTAAATAAATAGGTCATTTAGTAAGACACGTAACATTTTTCATTCAATATTTAAAATGAAAAACTCGTTTTACTATAATGCAGCAAAAATAATATTTGATGTTGGAGTCTGCAACATGAATCATGTTTCTCCATCCCAATTTTATAAACCAAATTTTTATAAAATTTATAATTCTTAGGATTATATGTATAAGTTATTTTTATTTATAAATCTTTGGCAGCAATTGGTACTAATGGATGTTGAATATTAATTAAATTCCTATTTCAAATTTCATGTACCTCTCACTGTTAGTACGATATTTTCTAATTTCTTTCTTAAACTTATGCCATCAAATTCTACAAGCATCTGTGGACTTTTTAAATATATTTTAGTACAGCTGAAATCGATAGTATCAGTTTTATTTTGTGTTTAGTTCAGAACACACCTATTTCTATTCATAGTTTGTAGAACTTTGTCCTTTTTTATTTCTTAGGAGACTTTTTTTTTTTTATCTGTAATCTTTTGTGGCTCTAGACATTAGGAGAAAGGTTATGGATTTTTGTTACTTTATTTTATAAGTTTTAAGTGTTTTTGTGCAAATATATGAAAATTGCTACAGATCGAATTTGATGTTGATGATAGTGCTGGATCTACTTCTTTTTTTTTTTTTTTTTTAATTTCTCATTTTAAGCACATTGTTCTAATGTTAAGAATAATTGAAGTCTGGCTAATTAATTTTGAGTAAAAGCTTGTCCACCTATCCACATGTATGTGTCAGTAATGTGTAGCTAGGTAAAAAAGTTCAAAAAGAAAAGAAAAGATGAAGGGTCAACTAGAACCCTTAGTTCTGGGTTGGTTTAATTTGTTGGGAGGATTATGAATTGAAATCCTTAGTTCCACAAATTGTGTTTGCTCGAATTTGATTTTCTTATGATGATGATGAAGGTCTAATAGAAGATGAGAATTAATGATAATAGTAGTAGTAAGAATGGTGATGATGATGTTCTTGAAATGCTAAATAAAGTAGCTTTTAATGATAACCTAAAGAACTTGGACGGAACCATAACGTTAATTTTAGTTATAGAAAGTGACACGTGATTTACATTCAAATTAAACATATGAAAAACACAATGACAATGAAAAATAATATATTTTGTGATTTTTGCCTGAAAATGTTGTCTAAAAAAGCATGAGAAACCTGGCTTTTTCCACTCAAAAGCAAATTGAAAACAATAGTAAAACAATTTATAAACATGAGAAGGCACTCTAATTCAAAACTTTCCTTAATTCATTTCTCAATAGCTATTCAAATATTTTCCGTATTTTATAGTCATTTTTAGTTACACTTTGAAACATTTATTACTGGAATTACCATTTCACAAAATCTTCTTAAGATCTGTTTGTTCGCATTAAAATACATAGGGATTGAAGAATACATAAGGTGGTTAAAAATGAAACTCAAAACTGAATTTTCAAAGTAAGCTTACCAAAAATAAAGTGAGTTTTCAAAAATGAGCATCAAATATCATCTTCTTTTGATTCCATTTTTATAAAAGAAAATATTATTTTATATTTATTTTTGAAAATTCACCTTTAATCTTTATTTTTAACCACCTTATATATTTAATTCCTATGTGTTCAAATATACATAAACAGGCTCTAAAACTAGATTTCTCACTCCTCAAACTAGTTTTTCACCTTGGTAATTACGGTTATATCCCAAATCAAGTCGGATATTTATAGGAAAAAACTGAACACATTTGAGGAATTTAGATTGATTAATGGGACCAGACCATAGCAGACCATCTCTCTTGTCGCAACTGAATCATTATACACAGAAGGCCAATATAAATTGCCAAACACTTATTTACTGATTCTGACCTCCTTTACATCGCAATCATCTTCTGACGTGTATATTTTTATTTATCAAATTTTATGCTAAGTATCCAAATGACAAGGCAATGAGTTTGACACTACGGAACTTGCTTTTTCTCATTTCGCAATGGAATCCGGATCTCTTCTTTAAGTTTCACCCGATTTAGGAGCCCACCTGTATAAAAATGTAATATCACTAAATGTACCATCTTATTTGCACCTCTTAATTGCGACCTCTTTTTATAGGTGGTGCTCCGGGATTGTTAGTATTATCATATTTCAACCAAACAGCCAGACTCTTCGGCTCTTCGTCATGTGGATTGGGAGAGATTTATGTTTTTGAGGTTAGGTTTGCCCGTACAAGAAGAGTACATATAATTTTTAACTATTAACATTTTAATAAGGGCCTATTTGTAAGTTTAATTCATTTGAAGCCAAATTGATTATATTAAATATGTTTCAAATAGATTTGTGACCAGTATTTTATAAATAGGTCATTTAGTAAGACCGGTAACATTTTTCATTCAATTAAAAAGAGCTCGTGAGCAAACTTATTGTATCTTGAAAGTTATACATGCAAATTTATGATATAATATAAGTGATATTTAATGTTAGAGTCGGCTAAATGAATTATGTTTGTCTCTTATAATTTATTATTATGAGCCAAATTCTCGTCAAATTTACAATTCTTAGGATCACTTTTACCCTCTCTAGTCTTTATCCTAGTCCTCTTCGAGGTACTCCTTCCCCTTTCATATAGCCACCTCATATAAAATGCAATGCACGACAAAATGAGGCACGATCAGGTGGGCCCCACTAATTGTGGCGCTTTATGTGAAAAGCCACTCATTTTTAGGCATCTGCATATGTCGCTGGGGCCGGCTGGGCGCATGGCACTCGGCATTCGAGGAAGAGGAGAGAAGCTAATTATTTGGTGCTGTTAGAACCACAAACTGATTTCAAGGCTGTGGACTGAACCAGCACACGTCGCGTGTAATAGATTGGCTATTCCACTACATGATGCCTATATCATGCAATAATGCCAGGGGATTCCTTACTTCTCACCCAAGAATAATTTTTTGCAATAGTTTTTTAATCAATAACAAAATATTTATGGAGTTATTTTATTACAAACGGTCTATAAAAAAAAAAAAGTCATGCACAGCCAAAGGTCCCTCTCATACTTTCTCATATCTAAAATATCTAATTTACCATTTCTTTAAATCATATTCAATGATTAGTAGGATATCTCATTAATAACGGTCAACTTCCATTTAATTGGTCATTATTAATGGAATTCCAATAATGAGATTTTCAAATAAATTCTAAAAACATACAAATAAATTTCAAAATCATGCAAATAAATTTTAAAAAATATAATAATTTAAAAAACATGCAATAAATTTTTAAAAAAAGCTATAAATTTCAAAAGAACGTTGATAAATTGAAAAAGATGCAAATAAGTTTCAAAAGATCCAAATAAATTTCAAAAACTGTAAATAAATTTCAAAAGACTCAAATAAATCTCAAAAGGTCCAAAGGAAATTCTAAAAATGCAAATAAACCTCAAAAGACGCAAATGAATTTCAAAAGACGCAAATAAAATTCAAAAGACGTAAATAAAATTAAAAAATACAATAAATTTCAAAATTCTCAAATACATTTGCCAAAACTAAGATAAACCAATTTTCCAAATTTCAGAAAAACTTGCCAAAAACTCAAGTATTTTTTTGTCAACATTCAGTTAAATTTATTCAAAGAAACACAAATAAATTTCAAAATACACAAAATAAATTCAAAAAAACAAATAGATCTAAGAAAATAAAAATAAATTTGTCAAAAACACAAAAATATTCGTTCAAGAACTCAGTTAAAATATTCAAAATGGAGATATAATTGTCAGAAACTCAACTGTATTTTTCAGAAATTCAGATAAATTTGCCAAAAACTCAGATAAATTTGTTACAGAACTCATATACATAGTCAAAAACTCATATATATTTGTCCAGAACTCAGATAAGTTTGACAAAAATACAGCTAAATTTAATAAAAACTCAGATAAATTTGACAAAAACTCAGCTAAATTTGGCAAAGACTAAGATAAATTTGACAAAAAAATCAGATAAATTCCCTTCTCGGCCGAAAAAACAACCCAGCTTCTTAAACGAGTCAAGTCGAACCTGACCTGGAACCAACCCAGAACTGCTGCAAAACCCAGAACCCATGCCCACCTTCTTCTTCTTCGCCCGTTCTGGTTCTGCAACAAGAACCAAAAGACACTGCTGCTAGTAGTGGTCTTCTTCCTCTCCGGTCAAGGCACAACGTTAGCGACGGCAACCCTCCTTCTCCGTCGACACGCAGTGGTATCCAGATGAGGCATCTCCGCCGATGTGGGGTCCAGCCCAAAAAACAGAATCCCAAATCGTCATTCTCTGCTGCTACTGAAGCAGTCTTCTTCTTCCTATCCGGCCACAGCACGGCGGTGGCTGGGATTCACGATACGCTCGTCCGCATCCTCCTTGTCGCCGCTGTCGTCTCCTTCGTCCTCGCTTGGTAGGATGGCGCTGAAGCCGGCGAGGCTGTGATCACCGCCTCCGTTGAGCCGCTCGTCATCTTCCTTATCCTCATCCTTAACGCCATCGTCGGCATGAACGGTAGGATATGAACCTGCGCGAGCAAAAAAGGAGTTGATCCTCACTGCTGTTGCTACCGCCGGACAAGCATCCCAAACGCTGCATGTTGCTGCTCATCGCTGGTGCAGAAATCGGAAACAGAGCAGTTTACTTCTACAATTCCTATCGTCCGATCGTCCAGATCCTCTAAGGTGGGCCACTCAGAACAGAAGAAAACCTGATCGAGAGAAGTTAAGAACGAGGGAGAATACAAGATTTGAAATTTTAAAATTTTAAATCTTATTCTTAAAATGGTTGAAAGGGCAAATCAGTCGTAAAATATGTGATCATGTGGATGTAGGGACCTATGGCTGCAAATAGTCTAGCTGAGTGGACCAGAGGCCTTAACAAGTTTTTGCTTGGACTGGAGGCTGATACAATCCACTATAGGGACCTTTCGCTAATTTTGCTAAATATTTATGATGCAAATGTTGATGATATTTTGGATAATGGTTAAATATTAAAAATCCAATGATACTTTTGAAAGATATTTAGTTCCTTCAATAATGGTTAAGTAGTCCATAGTTTATGTGTGTAACTTATGCCCGGCCATCTTTTTTTTTTATATATATAGATTAAGTTAAAAAAAATACTTAGATTTAGATTAGACTTATGGGCAACAGGTCATTGACAAAGAACTTATAGCCCTCCAGATGTTTTTTCCTTTTTTTTCTTTTTGGTAAATCAGCCCTCCAGATTAATAAAGAAATGATATAACTCAACACAAGCACATATATAGTTTAGGGAATTATTGACGACGGTGTGACAAAAAAGGGGATAATTGATTATCACTTTTTTTTCTTTTTTCTTTTTTGGGTATTATGATTGCCCAAGATCCACCTAGTTCACATTTGTGTAAAGCTTTTGTAGTGAAACATGAATGATTTTACGTTATGAATTTTCACCGATCGACTTCTTTTCTCATCATTTGGTTAATATATATAGAAGAATGTTTATATTCGTCTTTCCCTCACCATAGGGTGAGAGACACTCCTCTTTTTGCACATGAAAAGTGCATTTTGTACCTCACTACTTGAAAAGTTTATTTTGTACTTGGAAATTTCCAAAAAGAAAAATGTCCCTCACCATATGGTGAGGAAAAATACATACGAATATTCTCCATATATATATTAAAACACCTTTTTTTTTTAATCAAATGGGTTCAGTGGGATTGACGAGGGGTGTCTAAGTGATGAAGTCTTAACGGTATTCAACTCAATTTTTTAAACGATCGAGTAAAGTAATTCAACTCAGTCTTTAAAATAGATCAAGTAATTCTACTCAATATTTAAAACCGGTGGAATGGTTTTAATCGACACCCGACCAACCCGCCTTTTAGCTCGCATTCAATGCGGGTGAGCGTCTTTAAATGTAAACCAAACTATAAATCTTAGTCCAAACTCAATCCATTTCAAATATTATTTTAAATATTGAGGTTATAATTGAGTTAAATTGCTAGCCAAAAAAAAGGCTCAACATTAGCTGGATTCATTCCTTATTAATAGTCTATTATAAGTACTAAAATGTTAAACAACCAAATTGGTTTAAATATGCAAGTCGGCCCTAACTTAACCTATTTTAATAAGTTAGATTGTTTAGGCAAGTTGAGCATGTTGATCTTAATCCAACCCGTTTAAAGGTCTGTTAGGTCTTTAGGGTCTGCATATGTTGCAAGTTGCGCATTACGCTAAACGAATGCCGCTTGAGCGCAAATCTAATTACCGAATCAAGTCAAATTTTGCGACTCATATCCTTCCCCACTCGCCTTTTTAATAATATCCTTGGATGGAGCTCCTATACCACTCGACTTTTTAATAATCTTTGGATGGAATTCCTATTTTTCCAGTTGGAAGTTAGATGGACCTCATTTGACAATAAATTTAAATGTATTTAATGCAAACGAGCAAGCTCATTAGCCTTCACGCATAGAGATTTCACAATTAAAGATTCATGCCCTATTTAAATGTAATAAACATGAAACGTGACACATCTCATGTAATCGCATCAAATGATCTAAATCATTTGCGGAACAGGGGCATTGGCAACTATGCCCCCCCCCCCCCCCCCCCCCCCCCAAAAAAAAAAAAAAAAAAAAAAAAAAAAAAAACACCTTATATCTTGCGTAAATTGTATACAGTTTTCATATCACCTAATTTATTTTATTATATATAGTGCCCTCAAGAAAAATTTCCTGCTCCGCCCCGGATCTTAATCCACCTTAACTGTAATTTACAGTCCAAAGGTGACAAATAAAAAGGGACAGAGAAGAAAGCAAAGAGCGAAAGGTGACAGTACAACAAACAAACTGTGTTTACTAACAGGGGAAGAGAACAAGAAATAATGTAGAGAATTTTACCTGAAAAGGGACCTTAGAGGGCCAGTGATCATAAAATGGGCCAATAGTAAATCTGGCACGGAAGTGGTCCCCTGGGACCACTTCCGTTTTTTTTTATCAATAGTGGAATAAGTGACGACGTCGTCGCTACATTTAACCCCAATAAACAGCGCGCGAAACCCCACTTCCCCACTTTCCCCTTCTTCCTCCAAATCCCTACCTCCATTGCCCCTGGCGATTTCAGTTCCTCCTTCTGCAAAAGAGCAAGCAGGTGGTCCCAAAGGTCATTTTCCATTTTTGGATTGTAGCATCAAGATTCCAGCATCTTTATTTGGAAAACCCACCGAGACCCCACTTCCCCATTTTTCCCTTCATCCTCCCATCACTTTTGCACCTTCTTTTCTCCTTCCTCAAAAGGTCGTTTTCCGACCTATTGGATTGTAGCATCAAGCTTCCAGTATCTTTTTCGGGCTATGGTATTCTTCTTGTCTCTTTTTCTTTTTCTGTATTACACAATGATAATTTACTGTGGTTTCTTCATCTTCTTTCCATTTACTTGACATCCTAAAATGGTTAATATTTATGCATTGTACATGATTTTTGCATTGAATCGACCCACGACTTAGTCCTTCCATTTTCCCCATTCTCGACTGGGTTGGCAATCCTAGTGGACATGCAGAGACTTCATGTTTGGACTACTTCATTGCTACTGAAATAGGGAGACATCAAGCATAATGCCGATCATTTTGAATTTGATTATAGTGTGATGATATTGTAGAAGATAACAATTGGGTTTTACTAAACAAAAATTTGGGTGTGCAAAGAGGAAAATAAGTTAACAGTTACCAAAATCATATAAGTAGAGACTTTTCTAAATTGATAAGTTAATCAAAATTATACAGTAGTGGCGGAATCCGGATCCAGCTAGAGCCCTATTCTCATTGACAATTCATCACTTCTTTTTTTTTTGTTTTGTTGGATCATCACAATTCTGATACACACACTAAAATATAGAGACTTGTAGTGGTGGAAAAAACCCATAGGCTTTGGACCATTCGCAATAACAAGTATGATTTGGCCCATTGACAACATAGACTTCCTAATGACAATAGGATGGAATTAAGCTACACATGTGGCCCTTGCATAAAAATGGACCCATTATACCATTATAATTGTTATTGTTCTTCTTATTCATCATGTTTCCATTGTAATGGCGTCATCATTAATCATTTTAGTAATACAAGTGTTGTAAATAAATTTATTCATATAAGAGTATTTGAACTAACTTCAATACCTATTCATTTGCAATGAATTAAAGCAAGAAACAATTGTATAGAGGAAGCGGTGGGAAAGGTTGCATTCTGTTTTTGCAACCATTAAATTTAAATAAGTATTGCTATGATTCTAATTCATACATACAGGCCTAGATAAACGTTGCTATGATTTATTTTTAAGTGAATGTAATGAGTCTGTACCCATCAAAATAAGTAGTCTCATATTTGGAATTCTCCAAATCATGAAGACAAATTGCCCCCAGATGTTTGCAACCAAACATGACTTAAATTTCAAATACTGCTATAAGGGAAAGAAGAACTTGAGGGAATTTCCTTATTAGTTTTAATTTCCTTATTAGTTAGCTTTACTTCTCGCTCTAGTTATGTTTACATCTCCCTCTCTCGATCTATTTATTTTTTGCAGATGGCTGGAAGTGAGGGAATAAGAAATAGGCTTCTATATGACCAGGGCAATCATATTTCAGAATCCATAAACCATGGACATGTATATTCTTAGCCACCCTTTCATATATATATATATATATAGTTTACCTTTTTCTTAACTGTAATAACTTGAAACTGTCTCGCAGGAATTCGGTACATTTCGATGCATACCTATGAACCCGGACAAATCTGTTTGGGTGTTAAATGATATCCAAAAGGAGTATGTAAGGCAAGCGGGTTTACATCATTTTGCAGAAATGGAACATATTAGGATAGATCATGCTCTCATTACAGCCTTGGTTGAGAGATGGCGTCCTGAAACAAACACCTTCCACTTCTCATCCGGTGAGGCCACTGTTACTCTTGAAGACGTGGCCTACATATACGGGCTACCTATCGATGGCCCAATTGTTACCGGGAGAACTTTCCCGAGTTCAATGGTTAGTGATGTATGTCTTGAATTACTTGGCAAGGCCCCTATTCAGGGTGCCGAAGTAAACGGGATTAATATTAAATTCACATGGCTGGAGGACAATTTCGCAGCGGTGCCATCAAATAAGAAGAGTACGAAGAAGAAAAAGAAACTTTCTAAGGATGATGAGATCTACAACACTAGGGCGTACCTTTTCTTCTTAGTTTCCAGTCAAATTATGTCTAACACATCGGGTGGAAGGGGTCCGGCATATCTTCTCGAGTTGTTCAAGGAATTTAAGCCATATGCATGGGCCCCTGCCTGTCTTGCCAATCTTTACTGGATTTTAGCAAAGGCAGTTAAATTTGTTAAGGACAAGTCTGAAGATAGACATCAGGAGGGAGATGAAAGCAAATCATTGAACAGAACTGATGATTCTAGGAAGTTCAGAACTTTGACTGGACCTCTTCAACTTCTCCAGGTGATAACATTTTTATTTGAACATATTTACAGTTTTTCTACAAATGTTACATTTGTATTTACTTATTAATGACTGTTTTTTGCAGCTATGGGCGTACACGAGAATGCAAATTGGACGTTGTCCACCACCAACGGATACATGGAAAAGTGATATTCAGTTCCCATTGATGAAAACATGGGCAGTTAGGTTGAATTCATTCAAAGCTGTAACCACACTGATTAAGACTCGGGAAGAGTTGAACAAATTGCCACAGGATGGTGTAAGTTCAATATAATCGGATGGTATACAATTGGGAGTTGATGCTTTTATCATTACATTGAAACTAATCTTGTTTTATTTCTTTTTCTGTAGTTCAAATGGCAACCATATAGCAAGTTCGGAAAGACATTCCGTCATACTGTTTCTAAAGCCGACCGTGACCTATTTTCATCTTCAACGGTCTTGGCTTTTTATTGGGTAGTGGAGCGACATAATACGGGTCGCGTTATGAAACAGTTTGGATTTGTTCAGGAAGTTCCCCCACCGTTCATCATGCCCTATCCAAGAGTGGAGCGAGTAGAAAAAATCGTGTATGACTACAGTGCACTTGGCAGGGTACCTAATTATGTGTTGTGGGACAGTAGATCCCAGTGCACTCTGAAGGGAAAAAAAGCATCTTCAAAGACACATAATGATGAGTATATGCATTGGTATCGGGCCAACACGATCATGTATATCGGTCGAGGGCAGGAGCATGAGGAGATTGATAAAAAAAAAAAACGTGATGAACATGAGGGTTGTTGTGAGCAGAAGCACGTAAGATACTGGTGGCTCTTTCTGTCGATATAATTTTTCATTTCCACATGCCTTATGGCTGATTTTCTTGTTATGTCCACAGGTTCATCAACTCTTGCTTCACATGGAAAGGTCAGTTGACCGTGCTGTTCGGAAGAAAACCTCAATTGAGCATTTCCGGGAATCATGGATCAGGAAGATACTCAGATTTAGATCTGGTTTGAATACCAAATTCGTCAAATTTAAGGATGACCACTTATACGGCTCAGCATCAGAAGATGTAAGCACAAATTTCATCGATTTATTTTTACTGTTACCTCAGTGATGTCATTCTATGCAATGTGTGAAAGATTTTATCCTCAAGTTGATGTATTTGAAATTAAACAATGACAGGATAAAAAGGCGTCCACCGACGGATTAAGGGTTAAAAAGCCTGCATCCAAAAGAAGCCCAGGGAAAAAGAATGGAAAGAAGCAGAAGAGCGTGAAGTACAATATTGATGTTCCAGGTTCACCTATGTCACACACCCCTACTGAACATGCCCCTGAAGTAGCCAAGGAGGATTGCAGTATGGATCCAGATTCAGTAGAAAGACATACTTCTACACCTTCCACTTCCAATGAGCCACCAGTGGTTGATATCTTTTCCACTCCTCGGGGGGCATCAACCTCGCAAGCAATAATAGTTTCACCGATCAGGGCGTCCATTGATTCACTAGTTTGGAGGTTAAAACGATTGCCCCGAACGAGGAAGATTCCAGAAAAGTATGATGATTACTTACACTCAATGGGTGGATCGGAGTATTCACTCTCCAAAAGTGACAGGTTTCTACTGAATGGGTTCAAACGATATTTCAATGAGAGGTATAATGTAATTACATTACCATCGTAATGGTTTCATTCCATATATGGCCTTATGTGTATTGTATTTTGCAGTAAGGATGAGCTCGACATTGTATGCACATTGGTATCCAGTGAAGTCCTGAATTGTGCTCTAGAGGAGGGAATTTGGTTCGACACCAATATTCTGTATTATTGGTTTGATGTGTTGAGGGAGAAGTGTCAAACGGCCTTTTTGGCAGACCCAAGCATTTCTGTAAGTATATAGATTCTGATTTGCAATTATTACTTCATCGCCATTTGGAGGTTAAAAACTCACTTTTAATTTTTTTGCAGAGCTGGTGGCAGTCTGGATTGCCAACCGCTGAAGAAGCAGCCTTCGGTCCCGGAGGTTCTCGAGTGTGTGAGGCTAGAGAATGTAAAACATTGGTTTATGTTCTTCACTCTGTCAATCATTTCACATTACTTGTTGGGTATACGGACGAGAGGAAATGGGAATTCTACAATAGTTCAAGCAGTGATCGTCATGCTTTAACTACCTGTAAACGATTTGTAAGTATACCATAATGGTACCAAAATTTAAAAGAGCTTCTTAAGGTGTTATCGTACAAGATTTAGTCAGATTTCTTTTACTGATCTTGCAGGTTGAGTGGCTGACGACGAAGTTCAGCCAATATGGGTGGGCAGACCCATACATATGGACAATCAACGTTAAAACGAACATCCCACTGCAGGAAAACGGCTACGACTGCGGTGTCTTCGCCGCTGCGTTCGCTGAGCACTGTATATTTCGTCGTCCGATTAACTTCACGCAGGCTGACATGATGTATTACCGGCAACGAGTCATCATTGAGATCTTCAAGCGCAGCTGGGAGTTGAATGCATACCGACTGAATATTGATGAGATTCCACTTGACTCAATTGATCCTGAGAAATGATGAAAATTTGATCTTTTGTTGTGATCCATTGTTGTATGTAAATCTAACATGGTCCATGTTTTTGGGTGCCTACTGTAAATATAACTTTTTGTATGTAAAAAGTTGAAATGAATGTAAAGGGAAGTTTTGTTTGCTTATGTATGATCAAAGATAGTTGTTTGGCTTTATTGAATGTTGCCCTCCTATGTATTTTTTAATGCAGCTTGTAATATGGACGTGAATGTAGTATGGTAGTTGTAGTGCATTCGCACATCCAACCATTACAGAAGTAACAGGTTTATTGTCATTGCTTAAAACTGACGACGTCGTTGCTTCACAGAACCTAATATATAGGGTCCAGTGTAAAGAACTGACGACGTCGTCACTTCACAGAAATGTTTATAAAAAATCTCAGATGTAATAAATGACGACGTCGTCGCCTCACAGAACCTAGCGCAAACTATATGTTTGTTAATACTGACGACGTCGTTGCTTAACATAAACTAGTGGAATAACTTCTAGTGTTAAAGTGACGACGTCGTCACTTCACAGAACCGTTTATATAAAAACCCAGATGTAATAAATGACGACGTCGTCGCTTCACAGAACCTGGCCAAAATTAAATGGGTGCTGATACTGACGACGTCGTTGCTTAACAGAATCTATTGGAATCACTTCTAGTGTTAAACTGACGACGTCGTCACTTCACAGAATCGGTTATAAAAAAACTCAGATGTAATAAATGACGACGTCGTCGCTTCACAGAACCTAACGCAAAGTATAATGTTTCTTGATACTGACGACGTCGTTGCGTAACAGAATCTAATGCAATAGTCCAATTGTATTAACTGACGACGTCGTTGCTTCACAGAATCTACTGGAACATAATTGTGTTTTAATAACTGACGACGTCGTCGCTTCACAGAATCGTTTCAAAAAAAAAAACTTATAATAACTGACGACGTCGTTGCTTCACAGAATCTAGTGGAACATAGTTGTATGTTAATAACTGACGACGTCGTCGCTTCACAGAATCGTATAAAAAAAAACACTTATAATAACTGACGACGTCGTTGCTTCACAAAATCTAATGTAACATATTTGTTTGTTAATACTGACGATGTTGTATTTTCACAGAGGGATATGGTGACATAGTTGATAAAAGTTGATAACAAAAATGGTGACATAGTTGATAAAAGTTGATAACAAATTTGTTGAAACTGTTATATATAAAGTTGTATTACAAAAGTATGATCCACATCAAGGGATATGCACAAGATATGCTAGAAAGCTACCCCACAAAAGTATGATCCACAGCAGGGGCTATGTACAAGGTATGCTATCAAATCACCCCAACATAAAGTATTTCTACCCCACAAAAGTATGATCCACATCAATGGATATGTACAAGGTATGCTAGAAAGCCACCCACAAAAAGTATTTCTACTCCACAAAAGTATGATATTTACAAGATATGCTAGTTGGATCTATGCAACATGATCTGATGGTGGATTGCGACAACTCTTTCGGTTATGTCCCCTATGTTTGCAGTTAGAGCAAGTAACAACCCTGCGTTGTCGATTTCTATCTTCAACACGAATCCGGGATTTCTTTGGACGCCCTGGTTGTTTGGTAGCACGTGGAGGCAAGACGATTTCATTTGATGTATGTTCCCATTGTCTGCTATCACGAGTGGCATGAATGACCTCACTATACGAAGCACGATAAGTAGTTGTTAGGTAACAATCCTCAACATAGTCATACGGATTCAGGTGCCTAACTTTCATCGCTGCTAGTGCATGACAGCATGGAATCCCCATTATTTCCCATCTACGACAGCTACACTTCTTCAGTTCAAGATCCACAATATCTATGAATTGTGCTGATTGAACCTGAAACTCAACGAGCCCGGCAACACGTACATGCACGCGGCGTGAGTCTTCAGCCTCTTGGCTCATTAGTTTCTCTGCATAGGGCGTTAATCGCGATGTAATATCCAGTGACTCGAGATGTCTTCTCTGGAAGAACTCCATCAACTTCGCACGGATTTCTTCGACTTGCTTTGTAATAGGAAGCACCCTAATGTCCTTTAAAAGCGCGTTCGTACATTCGGCAGCGTTGCTGGTTATCATGTCATAGCGCCGACCCTCAACAAACGCATTTGACCAATGTTGTTTTCCAATGGCATTGATATAATTATGCGCCCCTTGGTCTACAGACATGATGTTATTCATATAGGCCTCATACTCACATGGTCTAAAAGACTTGGCAGCCCGCCAGAATTTCAATACAATGGCACGATCACAGAAGGCTGTTTTAATGTTCTCTGCAATGTGATGACAACAGTAGTAGTGAATCGCGCTTGGAATGATGTTGGCCAATGCCGGGACAAGACCCTTTTGTCGATCAGACACAATAGTCAAATTTGTTGGACTTCCCAAAGCAAGAGATAGGTTGGCAAGAAACCACTCCCAACTGTCACGACGTTCGGCCTCGGCCAAAGCGAAAGCTATAGGAAATAGCTTATGATTACCATCATAGGTGACAGCCACTAGAAGCACACCCGGATACTTGCCCGAAGATGTGACCCATCAACAGCGATCATCAGCCTCATCGACGAACAGAATGATCGGATGCAAGGACCGAAAGCCCAGAAGAATCTTTTAAACCTATCTTCAACAGTCGTGTCGATATTAGTCACAGTACCTGGATTGGTCATGTGTAATTCTTTACAATATAGAGGTAAAATCTTAAAAGATTCTTCATATGATCCCCGAACTACACGCAAGGCCATCTCTTTTGCAATATGTGCTTTTCTATAAGTGATACGGGTGCCAAACTCCTTTTGGTATTCATTCATAATTTCTTTTGGCTTCAAGTGGTTATTGCATCGGACTCTGTCCTCAATTAACTCTTCAATAAGTTTCGAGGATGCTTGGGGATGTGTCATTCCCATCATTGGTTTTGAGCAACAATGTCTTGGGTTATAAGTCCGCACCTTAAATTCCGGGCCTGAATCAACGATGGAAGCATGTATACGCCAGGGACAACAATCATCTCTGCAACGTGCCGTGACTTTTTTCGTCTTGGTCGACACATGTCGTAGAGTAAAATTGTTATAAATTGCAAATTTCGCAAGAGATCTTCTGAAGCTTTCACGATCAGGAAATTGACGCCCTACCCACATTTCTCGTGCTGAGTCCGTACCAGTATCGGCTATAACATCTTGAGGGGCCATTGTGTCTACAAAATTGATATCTCTCATAGCCACTGAATGAAGCACAGCCTGAATGGTTTCAGATCCTTGTTGATTACCAATATAATTGACATCTTCCATAGCAAGTTAATGATCCACAGCATGAATGGTTTCACCTCCTTGTTCATTACCCCCGGAATTGACATCTTCAATAGTAAATGAATGATTCATAGCATGAATGACTTCAGCTCCTTGTTCATTGCCAACAAAATTTACATCTTCCAAATCAAATGAATGATTCGCATCATGATTGGTTTCGGTGCCTTGTTTATTACCAGCCATCATCGAAGAGGGAGTTCCACGAACCATTGATATATCAAAAGTAGCACATACAGCATCGTGTGCATCAACAGCCTCTCGATCTATACCATCCACATCAAAAACAGCTCTTGTAGAACGATTTGTTGCATGAGGATCCAATGAGGTAGAGAAATGCATATCAACGTTTTCATGGAGATCCACGGTGGGAAATACTAGGCCAGACGTGGGCATTTTTATCTCGCAAATCCCTTTGCACATTTTCTTCTTGGCACTTGGACAGCCAACCTTCACTCGTTCTCTGCAAGGCATGGACAAGAATTTAAGTTAGGCACGACAAGTGCAACTATATAAATATTAAAAAAAATAGAACATAGATACGTACCTAGAGCCTTCGCGTTTCTTGTTATTAACGTGTAGTTTCCTGTTGACATACACATGTAGCCCATGTTGCTCACTTCCAGACGCCATCAACATTCCCAGCATATCATTTTCATCTTCCAAACTGATCAACGAAAAAACGAGTCCATTGTGATGAAGGTATTTCATGCTTACATCCTTGATATTTGCATCCCAATTAGACAATGCAATGGCTTCATTCATCAACATGTCATATGTTAAGGTCTTAGGTAGAGACCTCATCTTCTGTCTTCCACCATTGTAGACCGGGCGTATAATGTCAAAGACAAACTCTCCATCAAAGTGAAATATGATGGAAATCCCAGACTTGGTCATTCTGCCGACGCAAATAAAGCATATATTAATTTGGTGGTATTAGCAAATGTAGTCCAAGGGTCACCTTTCACATAATGCTAATAGAGAGATGATTGTATGGGTCAAACTGTCAATTTCTATTTCTATTTACAAGGAAAAAAATCACAAGAGAAGTTAACTCCCCTAACACTGTTTTTTCCTAGGGTTACTGACAGAGGAGGAGTGAAAATGAAATCATTTTATGGGTGTTTGCTCCCACTTTATACAAGACATATTCACCAAGATTTCTGCACGTATTTGAGTACCCATCTTCATATTACTTATAAGGGTTTAACCCTAACGTGCAAATACGTAGATTCACAATCTTCATATGCTCTCAACTAGGGGTTGTGACAATAAACAACCTTAGAACAGCCAGAGTTGTTACCTTTCTCAAAAGCCTTAATGAACTTTTCTCAAAAAAATGTATATCAAATGCCCTAATGAACTTTTCTGAAAAGGGTAAACATGAAACACAGAATCTTTGGTAGCTAATGCATGAAAGAACACATAAATAGCGATATACCTACCTCTTAATGGAGTTCAACAACCTCCATAAAGAAGCCCACCCGTTGGGGAAGACGCCTGCATCGTCTCTATTCAATGGCAGATAAAAAGGATCCCACGAAAAAGAAGCTGTGACGGGATATGTATATATATATATATATAGAACATAAGCGACGACGTCGATACTAACCCACTATTATAAGTGACGACGTCGTCGCTTGTAGAAAATAATCAAAAAAAAATATATTTTCTGGCGGGAATACCCATTCCGTTACATATTATCTATGGGTACCTCTTCCGGTGAGTGACCAACTAGGGTCATTTTTCAGGTAAAATTCTCAATAATATATGTATTGCAACGACGAGACTAAAAGCTGACCTTAAAAAAATTTTCGAACATGTGTGCAATGGAGTCACTACCACGTGTGTGGACCCTGCACTCATTAGAAAGGTTGTACAAAATAAAAGGGAGGTAGTGCCACCACGTATCTTGGACCACTTTGTAACACTTTTTGCTTTTATTATGGCTATTTGTTGATTCTGTTCCATCGCTCTTAAGTCACCATCAAATCGTTCCTCACAGGTAAGGGTAGGCCGAGTGGTTAGTACCACGATTTTTTTTTTTCTTCCAGAGTTAAAGATTTTGATATTTACCTTCGATTTCTCCCTCTTCAAAAACTACCACCCAGGGGTCACAGTGATTTTACCCGACTTCTCTCTGATCCCAAAAGGAATAGTCCAACCCAAAGGATTGGAAATCCTCCGTTTGCAAAAAAAAAAAAAAAAAAGGGAAAAAAAAAAAAGTCACCACATGCTATCAAGGGTGGCAACAATCCTCTGATTTGTGTGCTTGTGATGCAGATTTAATGTACAAAATTGATCGAAGCAAGCATAATTGGGGGAAGGCAAAGGACCCAAGGACCTTTAAATAATTAAAATATAATAAAAGGGCTGCTTTGAGAGGGTCTACTAACCGTGTCTGTCTAGCAGCGCCCTAGCTAACTGGCCCAGATGGACTTTATCACGGACCACATGGGCCTGTACCTGGCCCACGCATAGGGCATGTCCCCAGCAATGTGGTTCCATAATCCAATGGGGGCGCAGTTAACCATTGTTCAACCTTGGGGAAGACTTGCACAAGTATTTCCATGAGTAGCGTTCTGCCAGATCCTTAAATTTAATTTTCCCCTTTTTTATTTTATTTATTTACTAAAGATACTGCTAAAGTAGTTTATATATATATATATATATATAGTAGAGACTCGAGCACACACACTCTAGTCACCCACTCATTCCCTAACCAAATGAGCTATAATTAGGGGACAAAGGGCGTTACGTTTGCATGGAAATAACTACATATAAATTTATCAGCAAATAGACTCCAACAATGCGTTATTAAAGGGGTGAGGATTGAAGAATATAGGCAAAATTAGCGAAATGTCCCTATAGTGGATTGTATGCAGCCTCCAATCCAAGCAAAAATATGTTAAGGCTTCTGGTCTATGCAGCTAGACTATTTGCAGCCATAGGTCCCTGCATCCACATGGTCACATATTTCAGGACCGATTTACCCTTTCAACCGTTTTAGGCATAAAATTTTAAAT
The DNA here is from genome assembly GCA_012931725.1 of Litsea cubeba. Lineage (NCBI taxonomy): Eukaryota > Viridiplantae > Streptophyta > Magnoliopsida > Laurales > Lauraceae > Litsea > Litsea cubeba. The sequence goes on from CM022951.1 coordinate 9,361,330, forward strand.
TTTCAAATTTCAAATCTTATATCATCCCTCTTCTTTTGGACCTCAATTGACATCAGTAGCGGTTAGGATCAGGTCCTCTTCCGTTCTGCGTGGGCCATCACTGTGCACGATCGCAGAACCCAGTTGCAGAGACGAACTCCTAGGCTTCGTCGCATCTTGCTACTCGCATGAGAAGGTGTCTGTGGTTCTGTTTCGAAAAGACAAAAGGAATCTTGTCTTATTTTGACAAGTGGAGAGATTAAGATTAAAAGGGGGGGGGGGGGGGGGGGTGTTTGAAGTTGTTTTCTCGATTTTAGAAAGTTGCAGAACCCATTCAATTTTACGATCGCCGTCACACCCATCGTCGCCGCAGCCGTCGCCAGTTTCTCTTCGCCGCCGCTGTTGTCTCGCCAGTCCAACCGCTCGCCCAACGTCGTCGGAGAAGACCACCACATGAAGGAAGGGGCTGCAATCTCTACTCTGTAACAGAAATCGAAGAGAGAATGAGACCCTACCAGGTCGGGTCTGTTGGGTCAGTTCCAGGTCAGGTCCGACCCATCCACTCCAGAAGCCCAGTAGTAGTTACAAGTCAGGTCCAGGACAGTTCAATATGACCTGTTTCGCAAAAGCCCAGAAAGCAGGCAGGCCCACAGGCCAGAATTACTTCTTGATTTTGAGTGGCATACGGACTGTGTGATCGATTGAGAAGGAAGAAGGTCCGCCTTGTCGTTTTTGACAAATATATATATATATATGAGTTTGTATGAAATTTATCTGAGTTTTGCGTAAATTTATCTAAGTTTTGAGTTTTTTTTTATAAAATTTATCTGAGTTTTGCTTAAATTTATCTTAGTTCTGAGTTTTTTTATAAAATTTATCTGAGTTTTGTCAAATTTATTTGAGTTTTGTGTAAATTTATCTGAATTCTAAAACAAATTTCCCTAAGTCCTGGACAAATCTATCTGGGTTTTTGGCTAATTTATCTGAGTTCTTGACAAATCTATATGAGTTTGTGGTAAATTTATTTAAGTTCTTGAAAAATATAGTTGAATTTCTGACAAGTTTATCTCCATTTGGCAAATTTTAATTGAGTTTTTGAACTAAAGTGATCAAGCAGTTCTTTTGAACTTTATTTGCATTTTTTGAAATAAATGTAACTGAGTTTTGGCAAAAATACTTGATTTTTTGGTAAATTTTTCTGAAATTTATAAAATTGGTTTATCTTAGTTTTAGCAAATGTATTTGCGTTTTTTAATTTATTTGCATTTTTTAATTTTATTTAAGTCGTTTGAAATTTATTTACGTCTTTTGTATTTTATTTACATTTTTTGAAATTTATTTGGATATTTTGAAATTAGTTTTCATCTTTTGAAATTTATTTATATTTTTTAAGATTTATTTGGATCTTTTAAATTTTATTTGCGTCTTTTTAAATTGATTTTCATCTTTTGAAATTTATTTATATTTTTTGAAGTTTATTTGGAACTTTTGAAATTTGCTCGTGTCTTTTTAAATTTATTCGCGTTCTTTTGTGATTTATTATATTTTCTTGAAATTATTACATTTTTTAAAATTTATTTGCGTTATTTTAAAATTTATTTATATGTTTTTAGAATTTATTTGAAAATTCCATTAATGGGATTCCATTAATCGTGGGCAATTAAATGGTAGTTGACCATTATTAATGGGATATCCCACCAATTATGGGATATGATTTAAAGAAATGGTAAATTAAACATTTTAGGTATGAGAAAGTGTGAGAGGGACCTTTGGCTGCATAACTTTTCTTTGTGGATTGTTTGCAACAAAGTCATGCTTTGAGGGACTTCCGACAAAAGCCTCCAAGAATATAAGGTGGAGATATAAAGGAGGCATTGACTTTCCTGGGATTTAAATTACTAGGCGATGGTTTGGTATTCATTTCTCTTCTCCCTAATTGACTCAATTTCCATTCAAAAAGGAAAAAAAAAATTTTTTTATGGTCATTTTTTAATATTCACTTTCATTTCTTAAATTTTACAAATTTTAGAAATGAAAGTCTAAAAATTCCTACAAATTCAACAGCACGAAATAATAAATTCTAACATAGGGAGGAATTATATGGTCTTCCTTTCACATTTAGATACGCTACTTTCAGGTCTCTTCCACAATTCATGCTTTGGCTTTTATGATTGGAACATGGTGCGGACAGATGGTAGCAAATATGGTTGTCAGGAAGTTGTTGTCGTTGGGGGTATCTTAATTTTGGGGTCTTCTCTATGTATTTTTGTGAGAATGTTGCTGAAAATAAATTCATCTATACATAATTAAAAATGTAATGACAAAGATTAAATGTAAATTAGAGCTATGAATACATTTTTATCAAGATTTTTACCTAATCTCACTATTTTTATTCAATCGATATCACATTATTCTCACTACACTTTCAGTTTTGTCGATATTTTGTAAATAGCATCAAGTGGGTCTCATCACATTGTCTACAAAAAGAAAAAGAAAAAAGAAAAGAAAACGAAAACAGTTTAATTGGATTTTACTGCCAACTTGACCAATGCAAGTGGGCCTCATCACATTGCTTGGTGGATTGGTTACATGACCCAAAACCCTACAGGTCTGTCGATTATAATTTGTCTACTAATAACTTGGGAGTTTTAGAGTTATACTGTTGTTGTCCTTGTTTTTGCTGGTGGTGGTGCTGCTGCTGCTGGTGCGATCACTAGATTAGTATTAAGGTAAAAGACCTCGACCCAGATCTAGCTACTCTTTTTAGTGTTGGGTTGATTCATGCTCATACATATAAGGTTTTCATGGTTGTCCTGGATAGATTGTCATCAGGCTTATACGGTGTCCAGAACCAACATTTCAACCCATGGACCCAACCCATTGGGATGTTCACATGTAATTCTCATATTGGGTTCAATTGGGCTCTTAGATAAGTCCATTTATAGCCCTAAACATAGATATAGAGAGGGCACAAACTCAAATGTCTGGCTGAAAGCATCAGATTGATATTGCTTCCTCATTATATTGTTCTTAATTAAAGAGTAGTAGAAGCTCAACTCAAGTGTGGGAAACAAGTTTCAGACCCATCACCGGCCCAAGTGTTTGTCATCTTGTATCTAACCTGGGAACATGGACCGATGTTTCTAGGCCCACTGGAATGTAATGGTTATCCTTCTATATGTTTTTTTTTAACCCAGTTCAGGCCCAACCCTGGACTACACTGGCCTGGCTTTAACTGCACTTTTAGTTCATGGGCTACGTCTGGACCTTTTTTCTTTCCTTCAACTGTATGGGCTGAGTCTGAGCCTATTTATCTGTAGGCCATATATCCTGTCCACCCTTTAGACTTGACATGGAGAGATAATACTTTGAAGATGGTATGGGCCTAGGCCAACTTTCAGGCCCATGAGATGGATATATATATATATATATGGGCTGCACTTCTACATCTTCATCCCAGCCTAATCTGGCTATTAACAACATCTGGAGATCCAACAGATATGGATGTACACAAGCTATGTTCGAGTGCCAGCTTGATTTCCTAATTTGCAGCTCGCCATTTGCTTGAACTCAATTGGAGCCTGAGGAGCCAATCTTAAGCTCAGATTGTCCTCGCTTGATTGAGCTCGAGTTTCAGCCTGGGGACTGCTTCTCTTCTCAAGATGTACTTTTTTAAGTATATTAACAAGTCAAGCTATCTTGGACCTGAACTTGGGCATTGGCTCATATACAGTGTGAACCTAAACCTGCCGAGCTTGAGCTTAAATCCAGCCTAGCTCTTCTATATGACTCAAGCTAAATCTGACTCGAGATGAACAGGTCCTAGCTTAAGCATGTCTCTTTAACCAATAGAGTCAATCTCGAGCTTGGCTCGATTAGCTCACGATTGTTTGTGCCATGATCTCAAGGTCAACTCAAGCTCTGGCTCAACTGAGCCGAGCCGATCCAGCTCAAAAGATGGACAAGGAAACTCGTTCATTGCATTGATATGATGCATAAACCTTAGCCATTACTATTGGAAACTCAACCATTGCCCTGCTAATCTGATTGTATAGAGAGGACACGAGCTGGGAAAATCTTTCATGACGTAAAAGATGGTTTGTTGGACTTGGGTTTAACAAATTATAACACATAAACAGCAGCATGCCATCTTAGATTCTCACCCAAAAGTATGAAGAACATGGGATATTTAGCCTGCCCCTTTGGCCATGTAAGATTTTATAGACCAAGGTCACAGAGCAAAATAAGAAAGTTTCTTTTTGAGTATGGGAGTTGGTTCTAGAACATCTAAGATGGACTAACATTATTGGGCTTGGTCCCAATACCCAATAAACCACAGTTAAAATCTTGGTCTATGTTGCATTGACGACAGCTGATCCCTGATTATATGCAAGATAAGTTGTTAGCATCTGTTAATGAGGCCCACTGTCACATACATAGGTAGACCCCAATCTCAGAAATACGTCTTACCAGCCTTAAACTATCTGGTTCCTAATTTGAAAGAAATATCACATCTCTCCATCATATGTATTCAACCAAGTGAGAGGATATAAAGACAGAAAGGGTGAGATTCTTCGTTTGGGAATCTAGATTAAGGCTTGATTTAGGCCGATCTAAGCCATCCATCATCAACTTTCATGAGGATGTCCTTCCTGGCCCTCAGATCGTGAGGAATGAACTAGACGAGTTTGATCTCTTGTAGTCAATCTTGTATCAAGAATGGGGTCCTTGACCCTATCCTATTATTCCTATCTGCAATATCTTGGTTCTTATAGTGTCTGACAGTAGACAAAAGTAGTTTGATCGATGTCTTCAGATTCAAATGCTAAATAGTTGTTGTGAAAGCCCGACAGTAGACATCAATCAAACAAGCGCGATCAATCTAACCCCTTGCACTCACTAATTGTTATGAGTTGGCACTCAATTCATCAGACACTTTTCTCAATCATAACCAATGATATGTAATGATTGGATTTCATAAGAATTGTAACTTAAGAAATCATTTAACTTTGAAGCCCTAAGGCTTTTATGTAGAACAAATCGCAGAAGAATTTCTATAATAGGAAGATTGTAAGAAGTCAAGTCGGAAGGTTAAATCCACAGTGTCAACTTCAAACGGCTATAACTTTTGATACGGAAATCGTCACGGGTTCCTTAACCATGCATTTTGAAGCTATTGACGAGCTCTACGCCTTGGACAATAGCCAAAGGCGGTCGGAGTCGTTGGAGGCCAAATTACGCCGTTTCGAAGGTCAAAACAAGTTTTTGTGCAAAACCTAGTATTTATAGTAAGTTGTTATTTTGCGTATTTTTTGGTGTATTTTAGGCCGTTTGAGTTTGAGTCTTTGAAAGCTATTTAGGGATGATCAAGGGGCTTTGATTTTATTTTTTGTTTTTTTTACTATTTTCAGTATGTTTTCTATTTCGGGTAATTTAGGATTTCGGTTCTCTATAAAAGTGATGTAATGCTTCTTTTTAAAGAATACTATGAATTGCAGCTTCATTTAGGGCTTCCTTACCTCTTTCTTGTGGAGTCAAGATATTAATATCGGGTTGAAAACAGTGGTCTTCTTAGTACTTCTGCTATGCCATGATTCGATGGAGCTGAATTGTCCCTCCCTGATTGGCATACATCCTATTTAGTCCCAGAAAGGGACTTAATGCTTTTACCTCTCCGAACAATCATGAGAGGTATCTCTCCGGTGAAACTAACCCTATTTATTAAAATGAGAAGATACTGTACAATATATAGATATAAGAGGATAATGTTCAAACAATTCTTATATACATGCACAACCCATTCACCTCCCCAATGCTCATCCAAAAGTCAAACGCTCATCCAACTCTTACTCACTGTTGGAGTAGAATTGAAAAAATTGATGCCTTCTATTAGCATTAAAATTGAAGGTCATACATTAAGATCTTTCTATCTCTACACCCTCATGATCGGAATGGCACAATAGGCCCAAGATTCGCATAATCTAACTTATTCATTGCTGCTTCCACCGTCGGAGAAGAAAACATTACCCGTAACAAGTTTAATGGTGACCTCTTTCCTGATCAATGAGAAACTCAAATGATTATCAACATATAAATTCTCCATGACTTCTAATGGTTGGGGTTAGATAAAATGTGCTCATGTCACAAAGTTTGATGAGTTAGTTTCTACTAGTTTCTTTTTGGGTAGAGGAGTTAGTTTCTTTTAGTTACCATCCATCTAGATGTATGCAATTCACCACCCTTTGGAAATGCCTCACATGTTATGGTATTGGTTTTCCAAAACCACAGGCTCTTCTTGTTTTATGATGAAGGCTTTTTTTTTTTTTTTTGGGTAAACCCTGTTTTGATAAGCTTAAGAAGCGACAGGGCCCCAGTCCTTTAACAAATGGATGGAAAACAATGTACTTTCTGTGGGTCGACCGATATGGACCATCATGAATTATGAAGGTTTGAATGGGGAATTATTATATAGATTACGTTTAACTGAAAGATCAAGGTTGTTGGATGATGCTGGTTGTCTACATGAATGCCCTAAATATTTAGTGGTGGAGAACTGGAGTGGTCTAATCTGATGGTCCATATTAATCCAAATTGCGTACAGTGACAATAATATAGTAAGAGGGGTACGTTACACTGTTTGGCTCATATACTGATATACAGAATTGATTCATCTAAGGTTTCTTAGGTCAGAATATTTTAAAGGGTGGCAGTTGAAGGGTGTCTCTGCCCTTTATAAAATTGATATTTCCGATTGTCTGGTCCAGAAATTTACGAGCCTTCTTCTGGCTCATATAACAGAAGATAAATGCCATCCTCTCATATGATTGCTCCCATAATCTCACAAAGGAGCAAGAAATTAATGGGGACTCATTTCAGCTCCTACAAGGTGTCTAGTACCCACTGGTGGAACTAGAGGGTTAAATTACTCAAAAATTGTATGTAACTTTTACATGTGGCCCGTTCAATTTTATTTTATATTTTTACATAGTGCCCCTTATAAGGGGATGTTGGTTTGCATAGAATATATAAGAATTAAATATATAAGTGATTAAAAATGAAAATCCTAGCTGAATATACAAAAATGACCATCAAATGACCTCAGCTTTAATGGAAAGTGAATCAATAGAAGGTGAGAAATGAAAACCCTACTAATTCAATTTTTAGGAAAGTCAAAGGTCACAAATCCATTAATGCCTTATGTACTTCATCCCTCCATTACATATCATTTACACGGGGTAGCTCATTAGACCATGAATCCCTATATATTCAATTCTTATGCATTCTAATACTAATAAAGATACCCCATTACAAGGGTGTATCATCTCACACAATTGTCTGGGAATCGAGTAGATAGTTTACCAACTGGTTATTGTACATTCAACCCTATCTAGCAGAAAAAAGTCTAAACCCTAAGGAAAATGATTTTCTCTCTACCCCCTTCATTTTATCACTTTGTAAAATCCCACCAAATGGGGCACATTTAGATTTAGGATCAAAGACCGGAGAGACCCAACTTAAACTTAGCTAATTACAAAATACTTAAACCTGGTTATTATAAGAAGAGTAGATCAGTCTAGTATATATGTGATCGTTGTGATAACCATCGACCCCTTATGGTGCTGGTTCGACCCATTTACAGCCCTAATAGAAATATAATGTTAAAACTCGAAAACATCATCATAGCCACCCCCCCCCCCCCCCCCTTCGACCCATTTACAGCCCTAATAGAAATATAATATTAAAACTCGAAAACATCATCATAGCGCCCCCCCCCCCCCCCCCCCACACACACACACACACACACACACACACACACATCGAAATAGAATATTAGAATTCAACGGGTCAGATATGTGGATACTTCCCATATAACTAATTACAAATGTAAGAACACCATAATTTAGAACCAGTGAGTTTTCTCTTGGCAAAAACAAAATGGACAAGACATAGGATTCTTCCATATTCACTTAGAACTAGATTTTAATAACACAAAGGAGCAGAATTTGCATTGGATTCCATGGCTTAATTACAGGCCTAAGAGCCTATTTGAGTCTCATAGCGTTGAGAATATGGCAACTCAAACACTTTAGCCATGGATCCGGACAGCCTAGTTGGTACACCATTTCTTTGATAAGGCAAGAGGCAGGGGCGGACCCAGGATTTCATCTTGGAGGGGGCTAAACTTAAATAAATATTTTTTTTAACAAATCAAGATAGCTAATATTTTTTTCTGGACATATTTGCAAGTTCAAGCATGATAAATATAATAAAAGCAAAGACTAAATTTCGCATTAAAAATAAAACCAGGATCTAGCTGACATAAATAATTGTATTTTAGTACATTCCAACTTCCATAATCCATCAAAATGGAACTTAAAGTTCTTTTAAATCTTGAAAGTCTTCAATGATTGAGTCTGTGCTAAACTTCTCCGCAATTTCCCTCTCAATGTACACAAGACAATAGTCTGTGAGAAACTCATCCTCCATTTTGCTGCAAAGTCTAGTTTTAACAAGGCTCATGGCTGAACATAATTGTTCAATAGTTGTAGTGGAGACTAGAAGAGTAAGCACGATCACGATCACTCTAAAAATAAGTTGGTAAACTGTTGATCTTCTAATCCTTACCAATCATTGGCAAAGTTCAAAAATAGTTGACAATTTTTTAGAGTCTTTATGTCGAACTATATTATGCTCATAATATAATGATTCAATTGTATTCTCAACTGCATTTTCTCATGATCTGTGAACTACATTATACGCTGATTTGTACTTTTTCTTTTTACTTTGTGCAAACAATTAAGGGGGGCCACTTGTTATAAAATTAATATATAAACTAATTAAAGCAAATATAATATAGAAAATAAAGATTTGAGGGGGGGGGGGGGGGGCATGGCCCCCCTGGGCCTACACCTAGGTCCGCCCATGGCAAGAGGCCCGCAATACTAAATCAAAATTATTAGAATTTATCTTTTGATACCTATATTTATAAGGGGAGTGGGAGGCTTTAGAATCCAAAGGCTATAAAATAAGTCGTACAAAGACAGAATATATGAATTGTAGCTTCGGTAGATATATAGAAAAAGCTAAAACTATTGTCAGAATTAAAGACCATAAGATACCACAAAGAGACTATTTCCATTAGTTTGACTCCATAATTAGTAATGATGAGGAGATTGATGAAGATGTTGACCATAAAATAAAAGCGGGATGATTGAATTAGAGACTTACTTCTAAAGTGCTTTGTGATGGACAAATGCCAATAAGATTGAAGAAAAGATTTTACACGACAACAATTACACTAGCTATGACCTATAGAGTAGAATGTTGGCCAATCAAGAAGACTCATATGCACATGATGGATGTAGCAGAGATGAGAATGTTGAGGTGGATGTGTAGTAAAACTAGAATGGATAAAATTAGAAATGAGTATTTTCGAGAGCATTTAAGGATAACAACAATCGGGGATAAAATTAGAGAAACTTGTTTGAGATAGTTTGGACATGTCCAACATTAGACACCGGTACGGAAAAGTTAGAAAAAGTGTAACTTATATGAGACATTGGCTCAAGATAGATTGGAACGGAGAAACATAATCCGTGTAGCCGAACTAACATAGTTGGGACAAGGCTTTGATGATGATGATGACGACGACCATGACCACTAATGTATAGGGGCTGGACCCCGCCCTCAGCTGAAGACAGTAGACCTCGAGTTAGGTGATGCAGCCCTCAAATTCGAACCCTAAGCAGCAAATGGGAACTGATGCCTCGACACCATTGAGATTAGAGTCCGTTCTCCCGACTCATTAGAAGTTTGTAACTACCAGACGGATGCATCAACCATTTTTGGGCAGGGAGAATCTAGAGAACTGATCCAAGATCAACAGATGAAATGGTTAGGAAGGGCCCATTTGGCCTTGATGGATCAACATGGCTAACCATTGGAACTGTTATAGGTTGATATGAATCAGAAAATGGTACTCGACCCACATCAGGAATCAGATTCGATGACTTAGTTTGAGACAAAAAAGGGTAAAAAAACGAAGAGGACAGAAAAAGGAACCCATCAGCAATGAAAGGGCACCAACAGTGGAGTTAAGTCCCTTTCCTCCCCCTGGATCACATTATAATAAGCTCATAATGAGGACAACACAAAATTCAAAGCTCATGGGATGGGATGAAAGAAAAAGAAGATGAAACAAAAGACTTTGGTCTTTACTTTATTCGCCATTTTCAACCCATGGCTGCTGCTGTCTTCCACTGGCGTCCAGGTAATGATATTTGTTATAAGCCACTTTCATACCAAGAGATTTCACTTATTCAACAATAGTTGTTTTTCTGGAGTTCACAATGACATTATTGACTAGATAGGAAGGGGTATGTTACATAGTTTTGAGTTTGCATCTTTCACAGTGACCGCGGGGTTGGTGGGGGCAGTTTAGTAATTAGTGAAATCATCAATGATGAATCCATCTTATCTTAGCTTTTCATTGAGTGGGCTGGGATTCAATAGGTCATCTTGGAGCAGCCCCCCCCCCCCCCCCCCCCCCCCCCCAACCCCAAGTCAAGATCCCATGTTTCGTAGAATCAAAGAGATACTATTTCATCCAATTCACATTCGCCAATTATATATAAAATCTTATGCTAGCTAATGCACCCTCTCAATTGCTTTCTTGGAATAAAAAAAGATCTTTTTGTATACCCCTAAGGTTTGTAGGATTTGTAAACAAGCCCTCATATTTTAATATTTTAAATAGGCCCTGCCTGTTCTTTTTAATACCTTTCATGTCCCCAAAATCAATATTCCTAACAAGAATGGGCAACCACCATGAGATTTGTTTTGGATTTTTATATAAATGACAGCTCTGGCCTTACATCCATTAAACAAAATGAGTATATTACTATTTGCAAAAGTACCACTATTTTATCTTAAGTTCCAATGATTTCTCTCAATAACTCTCTCTTCCAAATGACCAGGGGTGGACCCAGGTACAAGGGCTTGGTGACTGAAGCCCCCTCCCCCCTCAAATTCTAAAAATTAATATATATTTTTAACATTTGCCCATTCCCCAATATTTCTTTTACATATAGCCAAACACCCACACTCCCTCGCAAATTCTAATTTTATTTTATTTTTACATTTCACGCTCCCCCAATATTCCTTTTACCCCCATACACAGGAAGCAGAATCACGTATTTTAAAATTTCATCAATTCAATATTAATATATATTTTTAACATTTGCCCATTCCCCAATATTTCTTTTACATAAAGCCAAACACCCCCACTCCCTCACAAATTCTAATTTTATTTTTCTTTTACATTTGCACGCTCCCCCAATATTCCTTTTACACCCCCATACACAGGAAGCAGAATCACGTATTTTAAAATTTCATCAATTCAATGGTGGGTCAGGTATGGATTGGATAAATCATAACCGAATATAAGTACAGGTGTTGATTGTCGTCATAATCAATTTGGACTTAAAAAAATGAGCCCTGTATTGATAAAAAAAAAAAGAATTTATATAGGGTTATTTTCTCCCACTACGTGCAACTGTTAATGCTACATGCTTTATAAAATAAATTGAGTCCAAGGTTTTGAAATTATGCATATTAGGATAAAAGAGATGGACAAAAGCGTCATTTCGCACTAAAAACCCATGGTGGTTGGAAGACTATTGATTTTGGGGACACGGAATGTATTAAAATAAAAATGAAGGGGCTTATTTGTAAATATTAAAATCTTAGGGGTCTATTTACAAATCCTACAAACATTAGGGGGGGATATACAAAAAACTTATAAAAATTTCAAAAAAGATATTTTACACAGTTGACGAATATGCATTGGATCAAAGAGTATCTCCGGATTCCCCTTTTGAAGCATTTGTATTGGCCAACTTAATTTACCATCCAAACATGCCCTTTGTATTAAACTTTCACACCTCTTTTTTTCAAAATTGCCTTTTTTTCTACTTTCAACGTCAATGCACCCCACTCTAATGCAAGCGGTTCATACTAAGGATTTGTTCAGTATTTCTAGCACATTAAATTGAAGTGGGGCCACCTTCAAATTAGTCATCTACAACTGCCATTAAAAATAACTAAAAGTGATTCACATCGAATGCTCGAATTCTATGTTAGATAGAAGGATAACACGGTTTAGTTTTTAGAATTCTTAATTATGTTGGATCCTTTTCTGTGCCAACAATTGAGACAATATATTGTGATTTAAATTTCAAGCACTCAAAGTACATATATTATTAGGATTGCAAAGGGAACAATTTCATATTGGAACCATAGTGGATTCGAACCCGTTTTTAAATAACGGTTCCGATTCAGGATCCGGTTCTGAATCGGCTGTTTTGTTGGTTCCGGACCCGATTTCGATAAGAAAATCCAAATTCGATTCCGGAACCGGGTCCATCTAGAGGACTCGAATCTAGTTCCAAAATTGATTCTATTTTATCTTTATTCTTCATTTTTTTTTCTTAAAATAAGTATACTATTCAGCTTATTGCATCAAGTCTTCAACATCTAGTATTATGCATAAGAATGCCAAAAAAGAATTAGTTTTAAAGTACAAATTACAATATGAAAGGCTCATATGCCGGGTCCAGGGTCCACGAGTTGAAACCTATATGGACCAGGAACCGGATCCATTTATCAATTAGAACCTAAATGAGGTTCTGGATCTGAACCCGTTTATGAATCGGAACTTAAAATAGGTTCCAGACCCCGTTTTTTACGGGTTAGAACTCTCGGATAATCGGAGAATCGAATATCCATTTGTAACCCTATATATTATCTATTGATGATTAACATCTAGAATCCAAAAAAAAAATGTCTTAAGAATCCAAGAGAATGAGCATATGGTTAGTACGTTTTGGGACAAACACAATTGTAAGTGCCTAAAAATTAAGGACTTTAATGCAGGGATTAGGGTCTCTGATTCGGATGATTTGGATGAAGTTTGCTGTGGCTCCGACTGGACCTGAAAAGGAAGAGAGGGAAGAAGCGTCAAAGGACCCTGGCTGCAGGCAGCGCAAGGCTCTCCGATGCTTAAGTTAGTGCAATGAACGAGCAGGGGAGAAGGAGAGGAAATTGCAGAGTGATAGTGTGTATGATGGGTTGCCTACCTTTGGATGGAAGTGGATGTGCTATTTATAGGCGATGGGGTTGACCTTTGTGGGCGAGTTCCAAGACTGGGCCGGCCACTCGAGTGGCTACGTCCATTCAGCCCATAATGCATTAAATGCTGGCCCATGCTTCATTAAATGCTAGGCTTGCTGGGTCAGGCGGCGGTGCTGACTTTTGGGCCAGGTCCCATCAGGCCTGGACTGGAGCCATGCCCTGGGGGCGCACGTGTCCTGTACGCGCCGTTTTGTCAGTAATGATAAGCTGCAGGGCATGCCTTGGCATGCGCCGCTGTTCTGTCGCTGGTCCCATCAGCCTCAGTCAAATCCGCGCTGCCGGGGTCAGGTAAGTCAAGTCTTCGAGAGCTCCCGCCTCGGCGAATGCCGCGGTCCTTCAGCCGCGGTCACCTTTGGCCCAGGGGAGGCGTAATCACTGTCCGGATGCCTGGGCTAGTGCTGATCTCGGCTTAATGAAAACACCCCCACACAATTGCCCCCCAGTCTTCCGAGCTCTTAAGGGTGTCACAACTCTTTGAGGTCGGAAGGCTGACAGGTTTCGCCGAGATGCAATATGCCGTGGTGCCCGGATGACTTCCTGTCCGGGCTCGGGGGAGCCCAAACGTCTCCAGGCCTTCGGAATTCTACCGCCGTTTCGGTAGCTGGCGCCTTTACTCTTATCCGCTGTTGCTTCCGTACCCGAGGCATTAAATGGCGCGCGAGAAACGGGTTGGCGCTTCCACGTGCCTCTCCCTATTTGGCTGGCCCGTCTTTTCACGGCGGCGCGCGCAGTGAAAAGACGCGCCCTTCTTGAAATTCGAAGAGGCGCCATGATTAGGCACCTATTTTCTGGCTATAAGTAGGGGCTTGCCTCTTCTTCTCTCCCTTTTACTTGCATTCTGCCTCTCTTTCCTTTCCTTCTTCTTCCTCTCGCTTTCGGAGCCCTCGTCCTTCCTTTCCTGCCTTCATCTCTGCCGAAGGAGGCTGTTGCGCAGAGAATCTCTAGGCTTCACTGCCAGGACTCCGTTCTGCATCTTGACCACCTTGTAAGTCTCCTTTCTTCCTCTCCCTGTTTCGTTTTGCTTTCTGCCTGGTCTAGGGTTTCCTCCGTTCAGGGTTTTTTTTTCTGTTTTTAGGGTTTCTTCCTTCTCCTTAGTATACTTCTGGCGCTTTCGCCTAAGGGATGGATATCTATAGCCATTGGATTGAGTCTGAGAGGGGCCTAGCTGACCTTAGGGCTAGGTATGGTATACCTGAAGGAGTTCAGGTCATGGCGGCTACAGTCATATCTTATGCCCTTGGGGATTTTTGCGATGGCTGGATGCCGTTTCCCCTGGTTGCCGTGATCGAGGGCGGGGTTAGGTTTTCCCCTCCGCCCTCTGCTTAGGGACTGTCTCCGAGCATGGCACCTCTGCCCCTGCCAGCTGATGCCCAACAGTTTCAAAATTATAATGGGTACGGACGCGCTCAATACAATACTGGGCATCAATCTCGGCGTCCACGATATCGAGGAGGCCTATGATATCTGTAAGTCCGGAAAGGACATGTACTACCTCCGCGTCAAGTCGGGGCGGAGGCCCTTCGTGCAGGCCTTAGAAGATTCCAATAAGTATGCCGGGGACGATCGCCTGATGGTCACTGGCGGTTGGGAGTTCGGTGAAGACGAGCCCATCTCGACAAGAAATTTCAGGATCCCTCGTCACTACGGCACCCCTCCAAGTAATTAAACCCTGAGTTCATCTTCTTACTTTTCGTCCCCTTTCCTACTTGCCGATCTGATATCTTTGGTTTGCTCTGCAGACGCTCGTCAGAGGAGAGCTGCCACTTTCCGAGAAGGCTGGGAGCCGAATAGAGCTTGGATCCGAACTTTAGAGAGTTACCACGGCCACGGTGACAGGTCCGCGTGGAAGCTGCTGGGATACGAGCCCAGGTACCCGCGGCTACCGGGAAAGGAAGGTGATTGCTCATCGCAGGCAAGCCGCGGCGGAGGTAGAGGGAGAGACCAGGGCGGACGAGGACCGGACCGCGGGGGACCGTTCTGCGACCAACTCTGAGGCGTCCACCTCGGGGTCCGAAGACAACGCCGAGACGATCGGTAAGGTCATCCTGTCCGATTCAGAGTCTGAGGGAGAAATGGACCGGACCCGTCCGAAGCCCGTCCTACGAAACCTGAAGGCCGTCCCAGTGACCGGCAAGGGTCAAGGCGCACCTTCTTCTTCCCGCGCTCCCGCGCAAACGAGCGCGCCCTCGTCGTCTGCCGTGCCCCCGCCTTCCGGTACGCCGCTCGCCGCGACCGGGAGCGGGACGCCTGGTCCGTCCACCATCGTAGCCACGCAGGGGGACGACCAAGCCCGCAAGAGGGCCCGGGCAGAGAGCTCGGTGGGTGAATCGGCCGGGCCTGTCATGGGAACGCGGGCTCACCCCACTCCATGGAAGCCAAGCTTCATGATCCAGCCCGGGAGGCCGCTGTCGGTGGAGGATCGCCTCTCGGGGGGACCGTCTGTGGTCGCCTGCTTGGGTAGCGCCTGCGCCCTGCCGCGGGACATGGAAAACCACGATAAGATGGACGACATCTCCCTCTTGGCCGCGCAGATGAAGGCCAACCTGAGTGTAAGTGATTTTGTACTTCAATATTTTCTATTCAGTTACGGCTTCCGCTCACTGGTGGTTAACCTGCTTGGTTATCTCCTGCTTTCTTGTAGAGCGTCCAGATGGCTCAGATTTCGGTGTCTCGTATCCAGAAGTGCCACGCTGAGGTGAAAAGACTCCAGGCTGTATGCGAGCAGCAAAAGAGAGACCTGGAGGAGGCGAAGGCGAAGGTGTCTGAGTACGAGGACACGCACCGATCCATTTTTGCCGAACTTGACAAGCTCAAGTCGGCTTTTGATTTGACTAAAAGGAGGGAGGCCGAGCTGGAGAGGACGATCGCGGGGCTGGAGAGCCAAAAGGCTGATCTAGAGCTCACCCTTCAAGCCGAAGTCAAACTCGCCTTCCAGGACGGCGTCGACGCAGCGGGCGATGAGTATGCTGCGCAGGTTAACGACATTCGGGTCTCGGCTTGGGAGATGGGCTGGAGGGCGGCTCTGGTCAAGATGGGCGTCTCCTGCGACCACCCGACCTATGCCAGGCCGGATGAGTATCCTCGCTCGGATGTCGTCGAAGGTGCAGAGACGGCCCCCGGTGCCTAGCCGACACCGGAGCTTTCCTCCGTATTGCCGGAGGCGTCTGCCGCGGTCGGGGACACCGTGGCGGCATCCGCACCCGAAGCTCCTCCTGCCGCGTGAAGTCGGCCTGCTGTTATCCCTTTTGTTGCTTTTGATGTATCTTTTCTTTTGACGCATCGCGTCCTTTTATGTAAAAAAAAGGCGCTTTTTTGAATGAAAGAACCTGTCTATGTTTGATTTGCTTGTTTTGAATGGCCGAGACCACTCTTCGTGGGCTATTAATTTTTAGCCGAAGAATCGAGTGCTATAGCGGGCGAGTGATATTAGCTTGGTGAGTGTCGCGGCAATTTAATGTGTAAGGCGATTCCCTTGGTTTGTGAACAGTGATCGAACTGGCCATCCGGTACGTAGCCGAGATGCGCACCCAATGGAGATGCCCCCTGGCTCGTCACCAGGGGCCGTGCCTGCAATCTGGCGCGTAGCCGAGATGCGCACGAGATGGAGATGTCCCCCTGGCTCGTCACCAGGGGCCGTGCTGGCTATCTGGCGCGTAGCCGAGATGCGCATGAGATGGAGATGTCCCCCTGGCTCGTCACCAAGGGCCGTGCTGGCTATCTGGCGCGTAGCCGAGATGCGCACGAGATGGAGATGCCCCCTGGCTCGTCACCAGGGGCCGTGCCTGCAATCTGGCGCGTAGCCGAGATGCGCACGAGATGGAGATGTCCCCCTGGCTCGTCACCAGGGGCCGTGCTGGCTATCTGGCGCGTAGCCGAGATGCGCACGAGATGGAGATGTCCCCCTGGCTCGTCACCAGGGGCCGTGCTGGCTATCTGGCGCGTAGCCGAGATGCGCACGAGATGGAGATGTCCCCCTGGCTCGTCACCAGGGGCCGTGCTGGGGAGTCGTTGATTTAGAACACAGACAAGACTTTTTCTTGAGAGAAAATGGACTTCATTGATTTTGCGTAAACGGAATACATTCAAAAGTAAAATTTCTTCAGATGCGATGCGTTCCATGGCCGCGGCAGCAGTTTCCCGTCCATATCTTCAAGCTTGTATGCGGACCGCCCCGCGGTCGAGACTACCTTGAACGGACCGCGCCAGTTTGGGGCCAACTTGCCCTGATTCGGATCCTTATCTGCGGGCAGTGCCTTCTTCAGGACCAGCTCTCCGATGGAGAACTTTCTTTCCCGCACTTTTTGATTGTAACCCCTTGCCAATCGTTGCTGATAGGCTGCTAAACGGATGGAGGCGGCTTCTCTGCGCTCTTCGGCCAGATCCAGTCCCAGGGTGAGGTTTTTGTCGTTCTGGGCCTGGTCGAAGAGTTCAGATCTGAGGGTCGGGAGACCGATTTCGAGGGGGATCACGGCTTCCATTCCGTATGCCAAGGAAAAAGGAGTTTCCGAGGTGGAGCGTCGCGGAGTGGTCCTGTAGGCCCACAGCACGCTGGGTAGCTCTTCCACCCACCTTCCTTTGGCCCCATCAAGTCTTTTCTTGAGCCCATCCAAGACCACCTTGTTGGAGATTTCAGCCTGACCATTGCTCTGGGGGTAGGCCGGAGTCGAGTAGTGGTTTCTTATGCCGAGCTCCTTGCAAAAGTTCTTGAAGAGGCTGGAGTCAAATTGGGTCCCGTTGTCCGAGACCAAGACACGAGGGATGCCGAACCTCGTGACGATGCTCTTCCATACGAAGTTCTTGGAGTCCCGCTCTGTGATGGAAGATAGTGCTTCTGCCTCGATCCACTTTGTGAAATAGTCGGTGGCCACTATCAGCCACCTTTTATTCCCCGGAGCTCGGTGGAGAGGACCCACGATGTCCAGCCCCCACTGTGCAAAAGGCCATGGACTGGACAGCGGGCTCAAATCCTGTGCGGGTTGATGGAGGTTGTGCGAGAATTTCTGGCACTTTTCGCACTTCATAGCGTACATCTGTGCGTCCTTTTGCATGTATGGCCACCAGTATCCTTGGCTTATAGCCCGGTATGCTAGTGACCTTCCTCCGATGTGACTTCCGCAGATGCCTTCATGTATTTCGTAAAGGAAGTCTTCAACTCGGCTTGGGTGGACGCACTGGAGGTAGGGGCCCGTGAAGGATTTCCTGTACAGCTTTCCTTCTGGAGAGAGCCAGAACCGGGCTGCCCGGAGCCTGATCTTATGAGCTTGCGCTCTGTCCTCGGGGAGTTGGTCGTCTTTGAGGTATGCGATGATGGGATCCATCCAACTGGGCCCGAGGTCGGCACACAGGACTTGCCGTGGTGGGCTGAGCTCTATGCTTGGCGATGTTAGCGAGCCAACTTCTATAGTTCTCTTTTTTCCAGCCTCGACGGCGGAGGCCAAGTTGGCGAGTGCGTCGGCGTGCGAGTTAGAGTCTCTGCCGATTTGTTTGATCTCTGCTTCCGGAAATTGGGAGAGGAGTTTCCTGGCGAGGGCTAAATAGGCTGCCATTCTATCGTCGCGAGCCTGATAATCTCCAGTGAGCTGGCTCGTCACCAACTGCGAGTCACTGTAGATTACCAGCTGTTGAGCTCCGAGAACCTTTGCACTATTCAGCCCGGCCAGCAATGCCTCATACTCTGCCTCGTTATTTGACGCTCGGAAGTCGAGAGTCAGTGCTTGCTCAATTACTAGCCCTTCCGGAGACTGGAGGACTATGCCGACACCGGCCCTTCTAGAGGTGGAAGACCCGTCAACGAAGACCTTCCAAGCCGAATCTCGGGAGGTGTCCCGAGATAGCTCGTAATCAGTCTCCGGGACTAGGCCATCCCGCTCCTTGCCCCCCAGTGCGGGGTCGAGTGGGCTCGGCGCCGAACTCGGAGGAGTGAACTCGACGATGAAGTCTGCCAAAATCTGCGCCTTGATCGCTGTCCGGGGCTGGTAATGGATGTCGTATTGCCCTAGCTCCACGGCCCATCTCGAAATTCGCCCAGAGAAGTCGGCCTTTCTGAAGACGGACTTGAGTTGGTGCTCCGTAATCACCACTATCTTGTGGGCCTGAAAATAGTGCGAGAGCTTCCGAGAGGCACTTACAAGGGCCAGTGCGAGTTTCTCCATTGGCAAGTATCTGGTTTCGGCGTCGAGGAAGGTTTTGCTGGTATAATAGATGGGCTTTTGCTGCCCTTCATCTTCTCTGACCAGGACTGAGCTCACCGCGTGGCTGGAGACCGCCAAGTATAGGTACAATGTTTCGCCTTTCTTCGGGGTTGATAAGAGTGGAGGCGAGGCCAAATAGGCTTTGAGTTCCTGGAGGGCCGAGTCGCATTCTGGGGTCCACTCAAATCTCAGGTTCTTTCGCAGCAATTGGAAGAAAGGGCGACATTTGTCTGAAGACTTGCTGATGAAGCGGTTGAGGGCGGCGGCCATGCCAGTGAGCCTCTGCACCTGCTTTGTCGTTGCCCGGGCTCTGAATCCCCAGGATCGCGGAGATCTGGTCCGGGTTTGCTTCAATACCGCGTCGCGTGACGAGGCTCCCTAAAAATTTGCCGGACCCGACCCCGAAGGCGCATTTGGAGGCGTTCAGCTTCAGCCCGAACTTCCGAAGAACTTCAAAAACTTGCCCGAGGTCCGCCAGATGGTTGAGAGACTGGGTGGATTTGACGACCATGTCGTCGATGTATACCTCGACTGTCTTGCCGAGGTGCTCCTGGAACATTTTGGTGACCAGCCTCTGATAGGTTGCTCCCGCATTTTTGAGGCCGAATGGCATCACCTTATAGCAGTAGGTTCCCCTAGGAGTGATGAATGCCGTTTTCTCCTGATCCGGCTCGTACATGGGTATCTGGTGATATCCGCGGTAAGCGTCGAGAAAGCTCATCCTTTCGTGACCGGCGGTGGCGTCAATCATCTGGTCGATCTTCGGTAGAGGGAAGCAGTCTTTGGGACATGCTCTGTTGAGATCAGTGAAGTCGACGCAGACCCTCCATTTTCCGGTCTTCTTCTTCACCACCACGGTGTTTGCCAGCCACTTCGGGTATTGGACCTCCCTGATGGCGCTTGCTTCAAGCAGTTTTTCCACCTCTTCGACCACGGCTGCAGACTGGTCGATGCCGGACCTTCTTGCCTTTTGAACCACTGGCTTGGCCTGGGGGTCTACATTTAGCCTGTGGCTCATAACTTCTGGGTTCACGCCTGGCATTTCCTGCGGGGTCCAGGCGAAGACATCTCTGCTCTGCGATAGGAAACTGAGCAGCTCGGATCGCTCCTGCTCGGCGAGCTGGCTCCCAAGAAGGAAGTACCTCTCTGGATCACTGGGGTCGATCCTGATCTCGGTGAGGTCCTCGATACTCTTTTCTCCTGGATCACGGCCGACCCTCTCTAGCTCCGCTTCGAGCTCTGCCATGTGCACTTGCTTTGGTTCTTCCTCGCCGGACACCACGGCCATCATGCAACGTTTGGCCATTTGTTGATCCCCATTGACTGTGACCACCTCGACTCCGCCATCCCTTTCCAAAGGGAACTTGAGCTTTTGATGGTAGGAGGAGGGGACGGCTTCTATCTGGTGCAGCCAGCTCCGCCCTACGATGGCATTGTAGGGGGATGGGGTGTCCACTACGAGGAAGTCGGCCACCACTGACGCGCCACCTACTCGAACTTCGAGGGAGACTCTCCCTTTGGGGTACACGGGCTTGGCGCTGAACCCTATCAGGGGGGTCCGCGCCTCCTGGAGGTCTTCCTCCGTTAGCCCCATCCTGGTGAAGCAGTCGAAGTAGAGGATCTCGGACGAACTGCCGGAGTCGACGAGGATCCTTTGCACCTTGCAGCTCCCCAACTTTAGGGTCATGATCAGTGGGTCATTGTGAGGGAGTTGGACCCCTTTCAGGTCCTCGTCTGAGAACCAGATCTTCGGCCTTTCCTTGCGGGCCTTCTTAGGGGACGGCCCGAGATCGGCCGACATGACCTGCTTCCCATGGGAGGCCCTCCTGGCCTCGGCGCGGGCTTGACTGCTGCTCTGCTTGGTAGGGGCCAGGTGGATGACGCTTATGAGCCTCTCTGACCCGTCGCTGTCGTGATTCTCTTCAGTTCGGCGCCGAGGTCGGTCGTTGCTCCCGCTGCCCGCTGCCTTGCAGAACTCCTTCAGGTGCCCGTCCTTGACGAGCCTTTCGAGATGGTCCTTGAGACGGTAGCAATCATTGGTGTTATGCCCGTTCTGCTTGTGAAAAGCGCAGAACCTGTCTTGATCTCTTTTGGAGTTATCGCCCTGCAGGGGGCGCGGCCATTTTGAAGTATGGTTTTCCCTGGATCTTTTCCAGGATTTGGTGAATCGGTTCTGTAAAAACCGTGTTGACCCTCTCACGCGAACGGTAAGATGGTTTGTGTCTCTTGCCTCCTCCCGAGGTGCGAGCCCAGGACGAGGCCCGGTCGCCCGAGCGATGTTCTCGGCTTGCTTCATCTCTACGGGAGGTCTTCCTTTCTTCGTCTACGGACCGGTCCTCATGCCTGGATCGGTCTTCCTGCCGCGATCGGTCATCCTGCCGAGATCGGCTTCCCTGCCGAGATCGGCCCTTGGAGACGCCGAAACTTTCGTTGGCGCGCGCCTCGTCCTCCTCTTGCTCGATATATTTATTTACCCTCGTCATGAGGGCTGTGACGGAGGGCACAGGATTTCGAACGAGCTCTCTCCTGAGCTCGCACCCTGGTAGGAGGGCGTGCTTGAAAGATCTGATTGCCACGTCCTCGGAGGAGTTGTCAATCTCGCTGTATACTGTCCAGAACCTCTTTGCGAACTGAGTGACGCTTTCGCTCCACCTCATCCTGAGGGCCATGAGGTCGCTGTCAGTCTTCGGGATGACCCGGTGCGCCTGGAACTTTCCCAGGAAGGAGTCCCGCAACTGGGGCCAGCTCGAAATCGACCCCTCTGGGAGCCCACAGAACCACTTGAGGGGGAGATCCCCCAAGCTGGAAGAGAAAACTCGGCAGTTGAGGTGCCCGACGTCACCCCCAGACGGACAGCTTCTGGGTGAAATGCCGGAGGTGTGCTGATGGGTCCGAGGCTCCGTCATAGAGGACGAACCTCGGGACACTGAACTTCTTCGGGAGGGGGTACTCGATTATTTCTCTGGTGAAGGGTGACGAGTCGAGGCCAGCGAAGTCGGGGAGGTCCAGCTGGCTTTGGGCGAGCCCTGCCTCCTTTAGGGTGTTCTGGAGGGCCTGCTTGACCAGGCGGTTGATCACAGCCTGCTGGTCCGCCGCCTCCGATCTCGGCACTGACCCCCTGTCTTCGTGGTCATGGTAAGAACTCCCGACGTGACTTCGCTCCCGACTCTTATCGTTCAGGTGGTCTCTCAAGTCTTTGCCGGTGACGGGATCCTTCCTGCCCACGGGATCACCGCCCCCGGGGGCTACTCCCTTTTCTCGGAGCTGCTGCCTGAGCTGGCGGATGAGATCATCTTTCTCCTGGAGGGCGAGATTCTGGGCCCTGATTGCGGCCTGAGCGGGGTCGGCTTTGTTGCCGCAGCGGTCCGAGTGGCCCTCCGCAGCCGGGGCCTTGTCCTTCGGGAAGCGCTCCTGAAGGGGAGCGTTCAGCCGCGGTGGGCCCCCCAGCTCTAGCGGGGACGACGCGGACTCGGTGTGGTAGCTTTCTACCTCTGCGGCCTCCCTTGACGCGTAGGGCAATGGTCCAGGGAGAACCAGCGGCCCTGGGGGGAGGGACTTCGGGTGCCTTGCGCCTCTCTTGTTTCTCGGAGCCATTGGTGATTGAAAAGAATTTTGGGAAAGGTTTTGAGGTATGGGTTAGTACTTTCCCACAGACAGCGCCAATTGTAAGTGCCTAAAAATTAAGGACTTTAATGCAGGGATTAGGGTCTCTGATTCGGATGATTTGGATGAAGTTTGCTGTGGCTCCGACTGGACCTGAAAAGGAAGAGAGGGAAGAAGCGTCAAAGGACCCTGGCTGCAGGCAGCGCAAGGCTCTCCGATGCTTAAGTTAGTGCAATGAACGAGCAGGGGAGAATGAGAGGAAATTGCAGAGTGATAGTGTGTATGATGGGTTGCCTACCTTTGGATGGAAGTGGATGTGCTATTTATAGGCGATGGGTTGACCTTTGTGGGCGAGTTCCAAGACTGGGCCGGCCACTCGAGTGGCTACGTCCATTCAGCCCATAATGCATTAAATGCTGGCCCATGCTTCATTAAATGCTAGGCTTGCTGGGTCAGGCGGCGGTGCTGACTTTTGGGCCAGGTCCCATCAGGCCTGGACTGGAGCCATGCCCTGGGGGCGCACGTGTCCTGTACGCGCCGTTTTGTCAGTAATGATAAGCTGCAGGGCATGCCTTGGCATGCGCCGCTGTTCTGTCGCTGGTCCCATCAGCCTCAGTCAAATCCGCGCTGCCGGGGTCAGGTAAGTCAAGTCTTCGAGAGCTCCCGCCTCGGCGAATGCCGCGGTCCTTCAGCCGCGGTCACCTTTGGCCCAGGGGAGGCGTAATCACTGTCCGGATGCCTGGGCTAGTGCTGATCTCGGCTTAATGAAAACACCCCCACACAACAATGTTTTTTTATTTTTTGTCATAGGCATTGATCTTGATTGGGGGACTTCTAATGCGTAGATTTTGTTGTTACTAGTGCAAATTGAAAATGGACCGACAATGAAAGCCCGAGTAAGTCCATAAAGGTGAACATGTAGAATGTCAAATCTGATCAAGATTTAATCCATGTCATTTGCCTTCCACTATGACAGCTTTCACGGTTGGCTGCAGCTTCAAGATCGATGTAAAGCCAACTTTGAAGTGACCTCATCTGACCGGGACTTTGAGATATAGCTCGAACTTAGACTGTTCAGATTCAAACCCAACTTGAGGTTGACCGTTGACCCAGTGTAGATAGTAGAGGGATGATTTGACATGTCTAGGCTCAATCAGGATCTACTAAGTCTTTAAACTAGTGAAATCTTGAGTTAAAAGTATGGGTAAAAGAAAATAAAAAAATCGTCTAACCAAATCCAACCGAACCGTGTTAATAATCGTGTTTCACAGTTCGATTACGGTTACGATTATTAAAATTAAAAAATTATATTTCACAATTCGATTATTATTTTTGTCTGAACTCACAATTATTAATCGAACCGAACCGTTAACCACGGTTCGGTTAACCGTGTTTTCAAAACACACGGTTAACCGAACCATTTCGCTACTAAAAAGAACTAAAGGCCTTAATGAAAATTACTTCTTCTTTTTTTTATAGTAACATATTATGCCATTCGCCAACCTTTTTTTTTTTTCCTACACAGTAAGTTTGATTGGTAAATGGTAAAGTTTTCACATTTTTTTAAGTGACAATTAACCGTAACCGAACCGTTAACTGCGGTTCGATTTTTAACAGTTTTTCGCGGCTCGATTACAGTTACGGTTTTCAAAGGCAAAAAATCATAAAATACGGTTTGGTTAACGGTTTTCCCAAAATGAGTGATTAACCGAACCGTTACGCCTCTAATTAAAAGAATGGAACTCGATATTATTGGAAACCACAAATAAAATTTTGAATGGTTCAAAATAAATGCCCTTTAGGCCTTTAACTATATAGCTCGAACTTGGCCGTTCGGACTCAAACCCAACTTGAAGTTGACCCAGCGTAGATAGAAGAGGCAGGATGTGACATCTCTAGGATGAGATATTGTCAATAGATTACTACAACCATGAAATGTATCATCACGTGGGTTAATGAGGGTTCACTAAGGATTTGAACTAGCTAGATTTTGAGTTAAAAGAGCTGAACATTACTGTGGAGACTACATTTGAAAATCTTAACCGCTTAGAATAAATGCCTTTTAGTATATATGGTATTTCCGAATTATACAAGATTAATCCAACTTTATTCTATTGATCAATCCATTATTTGGTGAAAAATGTGAGAAATCTTTAGTTAATCACCTTTGTTATCAAACAGTGGAGTAAACTCGGATTGACATATGATTTGAGGATCATCTAGATACATGGAGGGAATTTATTGTGAATGGTTCGGATTTCAATAGTTGGGTGTCACTGTGGAGTTCCACTTGTTTAACTCTAAAGAATCTAAATAACGACCGCTTACCCCAGTGGTAAGAGGCATCAATCTAACCTAGTTCCCCAGGGTTCAAAACTGGGCAGTCAACTTTCTTCACCAAAGGATTGTCCTACCTCACCCAAAGTCTTCTTCCCTCACCTTACCCGATGATGTAGAATAAGTTGTAGAAGAGTTTTTAGAACAAAACGGTCGTAAGAAATCAAGCCGAAAGGTTAAATCGATAGTGTCAACTTCAAACGACTTCTCCTCTTTAATAATTATTTGGTTGAATGTAATTCACCATGGTAGAAAATGCATTGACGGTATAGTGGCATTGGCACCGTGTGTCACAGAGGCACCTAGGGTTCGATTCCTAGGCGTGTAGGTTTAATGAGGACTATCATTTGTCCCATGTAGCAAAAGAAAAAAAAAGGCCCCTAATAGTAGGAAGTTTTAATATTATGTATTGAAGAGTTTTTCATAATTAGTGAGCGTGAGTTGTATGGTTAATTATACACATTATTTCAGACACATCCAATTTTATTCAATATATGGTGGGCAATCACAACAATATTAGGATGAGTCACTTAAATGGACCAAGAGGACCACGGAGTCCTACCCAATCAATATATATATCTACATATTAGATTAACTTGATACCTTGACTTAAGTAGAGTAGATTAAAACTACTTCAACCTATGCTTATGTCGGCATTTCTATGCTATATGAAAAGGTTTACTGTGTGTTTAGGTGGAAAAGGCAATCTCAAGAATCCAAAGACTTGAGATGTAGACATGTTCCAACTACATTGGACGACAGGTGTCAACAGCTGCTACCTTAGCCATTTCCTAAGGCTATATGGTTCCAACTCACTCCCCATTTTGTGGGGCTTGGGCTTGGCTCAAAAGAGCCATTAATCATATGTGGGCCTCTATGAAAGCCATCTTGTAACTCTTGTGAGCTGTAAATACTCGTGCACTCTCATATACTACACCAAAAATTTCTTAATAAGCAATAGGGACATAGGGTTGGTCGAGAGAGCGAGAGGTCTACCTTCGAATCACTTCACTAGTGGATTGGAAAAAGGTCAAATATTTCATAATCACAAGAAGTTGGTTTCCCAAGTGTTTCCATGAATGAAAGCCCTATTGAAATTGTTAAAAATATTTTTTCATACGACTTTAAAAACTAATAAAGAACGTAAAATAAGGTGTACATGACTGTACATTTGAAAAGAAAGTAAAATAAGGTACATTATTAAAAAAATAAAAAGCTATACAGAGACTTTTTTTTCTTTTTCTTAAATTACTTTTGCCATACATAGACTTAAGGGTCATTTGAAAACTCTAGTCTAATTAATAAAAGCTAATTAGATCAAGGTCTAAAATAAAAGCTTTAATTTTTATTTGCTTATTTAGTAAAATTATAGCAAAAACTCTTATTTCATGAGGTAGTTTGGCGTCATTTTTAGGGATTTTCGAAATTGAAGCCCACCTTTTAAAAGTAGAATTTTTTTCCATAAAAAGGCCCCAATATTTTTGAAGAACTTTAAAAAAAATCCACTATATTTTGGGTTTTTTCTAAAACCTCACCTCTTCAATGACTGTGAAGTGTTAAGCCTAGAAAAAGTAATGTATGTCATTCCACTCTTCCAACTTTATCACTTTCGTATATGGAAAATTCTAAAAATCACCCGACTTTAGAAACACCCCCTTTTTCCGCCCTTCTTTTTTTCTTTTTCTCATGGGACCTATGTTGAGTCAATCTAGTCTTTTCACACACACTATCCCACCATGAATAGTTATAAGTCCAAGTTTGACACTCGTTCAACTTTTTATCGCTGTGATAAAATTGTGTCTTTAAACCATTAGATTGTAGGGTCATGGATCAAAAGATTATGATGATCTTATGGACTCAAGATTTTGCATATAGCTAGGCCTCATATGGATTTTTTCATCCAATGGACTTTCATAATCATCATGCATCCTGATTGGCACTAAGATCGATGTGTAACACTTAACCGCAAGACTATGGTGTCGTCAAGTAATAAAGGACTAAAGAGTCCTGATTATCGATCCCACAAAGAGAGGATGGAACAAGCAATGAATCCAATTAAAGTAGAACTGATCTAAGATATAGCTAATATAGACAATTGAAGTGAACAATTAAAATTACTAAACTATGTGTGAAAAATAGAATTAAACTAATTGTAATGTGAAATAAAACTAAAATAATAACTAAACTACTCTAACTACCAATCTAAAATATGAAATTCATAAGATCTAACAAACTACACTAAACTAGTGAATGAATGGTAGTGGAAATGAAAGATTTAATGTGAAGATGTGGTGTGAAATGTGTAGAATTTTAAAATAAACTATTTGAAATGTAGATCTAACAATCTAGAAGTGAAAATAACAAATCAAATAAGGATTTAAATTGTGATTAGGCAATTCAAAATCGATGAAGTATGTGATTAATTCAAATAATGCATGTTATAATTCAACCCTCAAATCTACAATTCAATTAGCAATCACTTGCCTAATTGGATTGGATGATATAGCAATGAAGGTCAAAGTAAAGAAAATAAAATACCAAGATCCTAGATTATCATCTAACTACCCTAACAATAAATCATCGAAATCAAGCTACAAAAGATAAAAGATAAGGGCTCTAGAGTATGCTATGTGAGATAAC
The DNA here is from genome assembly GCA_012931725.1 of Litsea cubeba. NCBI lineage: Eukaryota > Viridiplantae > Streptophyta > Magnoliopsida > Laurales > Lauraceae > Litsea > Litsea cubeba. The sequence continues at coordinate 9,389,271 of CM022951.1, forward strand.
TTAATCCAACTACAAAGTATCACTTGAGATTATCCGAGCACAAAGTGTAGAGATAAAACATGAGAAATAAGAGAAATTAGCACAATTAGATCTAAAATCTACTAATCAATCAAGGCACAAGTAGGAAATTTAAACTAAAACATGCATAGAATTGAACTAACCACATTACTTAGCTTCAAAAGGAGAGCGTAATCCAAGAGTTTTAGCTCGTACTAAACATCAAGAAAGAGCTCCAAAATCTTATTAATGATCTTTAATTACACACACTCTCTCTAGATTTGTTACAAAGAAGCTCTTAATTTCAATCTAAAAGTGTAGAGTAAGTAAAAATAAAATTGCAAAAAAAGATTGTCTTGCTAAAAATATTGACTCTCTCTACAAATACATCCCAATTTATAGAAATATGGATTTTGTATTATGGCAAGCTTTGATTGGTGGAGAGGTTATTATTGGGGTTTAAACCCATAACCTGTTTCATACTTCTTTTTTGTTAGAAAATAACTTCTTTTATTATTAAAGTCTGCTCCTTTTATTTTGGGATTCTTCAACTCTTTCTAAGATTTCTTCACCAAGATTTCTTCATGTAACTTCTTTTATTGAAATCTCTTCTTGATGCCTTGGGACACTAGCCGGAAGGTTGGGGTAGTCGAGGGTCCACCTACACAAGAGAAATTACATAAAAATGCACTATAAAAAATTATCGAATGTATGCATGAAAATTTTGTCGCTTCATATCTTCCTCGTCCAAACTCGTATGAATGCAAATGAGTAGCCGATTCCGCTCAGAATTCCACGTCCAATGCAATGATGCAAAGAAACGACGCCATTTTACGAGTTAAAACGAAGTTATAAGAGATGATAATCCGATAACCCGTTAATGTAATAGAAGGATAAAATCTCCATGTAAATCAAATGATATGCATATGAGATGCTGATAAAACTCGAACTAATGAGGGGTAAAATATGTAATATTTAACACCCATCACATCCCAGTGGGCCCAACTAGGAGGAGCGTTTTCTCCTAAAAAATGCCCGAACACTATGTAGCACTGCCCTTCATATATTTGCCCCTTCCTTTTAGTAGAAAAGTAAAAAAGACATTTGCCCTTCTCAAGTTTGGGGCCCATTTCTCCCGAACTTGAGATTGGAGGCAACCAAGTTGACAAGTGACTGATTGATGATTTGAAGGAAATAATAACACATCTTGTTACTTTGAATGATCCTATTATTCGTTATCATTTGAGTGTCCACCTTTGATCAATCCAATCCACTCTTAAAAATTGGGATCGTTGATTGGGACCGATTCCATATCACACTGTTTCGACATTATTCACCATTATATTTTGTACGTATTTTCATAATCCGCATTTAAGCCTTTACCCTGGCCATGCCTTAGTCATCATCCATCCAAGTAGGCCCACTAAAAGTGAGCATTCTTTAAAAAAAATAGAAAGCATAGAAATGCCATCACAAAATGCTTATTTTTTTCAAAGAAATGCCATCACAAAATGCTTATTTTTTTCAACTTTTTTTTTATTTTTCTAGTATTTTGACATTAATCAACTTTTTTCTAGTTTTTCGATTTTCCTATTTCTTTAAGAGTGCCTACTTTTAGTGAGGCCCACTTGGATACATGATGACCAAGGGATGCTTGGTGATGAGAAAGGCTTACATGTGGATTAAAAAATCATGTATAGAATCAAATTATGAGTAGTGTCAATAGTATAAAATGGAATCGATTCCAGCCAAGGTTCCCAGTGTCTATGAATGGTTTTTTTCTTTTTTAAGAAATAAGCATTCATTAAAAAAAAAGACAACAAAGACAATATGACACCAGCATAGACAACTTTCCCAGTTGTCGACCCACATGCATCCAACTGTTTACACACCATCTGGACATAATACCATCTCCCATGTCTCATTCACAATCAAGGTTGTGATTTAATCGCCCATTGCGTCTTGACACTTCTTAATCTCTTGTGTGATTAGTTCTTAATCTCTGTTAGCCTCTGAATTGGTACAAGGAATGACTTCCGCAACTGTTTCATTAACCATCTCTTGTGGATTTGATCCAGTCCCAGGCTGATTATCATCCACTTCTTCTGATTCATTATTTCCTTGAAATGATTGACACATTATCTTTAAGTACCTAGGAATCTAGCATCACTTTAGGACTTGATCCAATCCCCGATTGATCAACCTCCTCACCTTTGATTCATCTTCCTTAAATGCATCTTATGCTTGATTTCTTAGCTCTAAGGGATTTGAAAACACCACATCATCAAAATAATAAACTATAGATGTTAATGCATAATAAAGAATTGCAATGGCGGTCGCGAAATTCGTCTTTGGGTCCCAGTCGTCCTAATCACTAACACCTCCTTACTCGCTGGCTTCCTCATACCTCGAGTCCTCGATCCTTGGCTGAATTTTCCTTAATGACTACCATCTTCACTTTGCATTCTCATGCAATGTGTCCCATTTCTCCACATTGGTACCACACATGGTTCTCTATGGGTTTCGACTTCTTGACAAACATGCTTGCAGAAGTCTCCCATGCTTCTTTTGGAGTCTTCACATCCATTAAGTAGTCCGGCATGTCATCATCCATTGACATCTTGATCGCAAATGGAGCCCTCGCTAGGGCTATATAGAAAATCCGATATCACCGCTAAACCGAACCGAACTGACCGAACCGAGTAGTTCGAATCAGTTCTATAGTAAATTAGTTCAGTCTACCTTGTGAAAATTGTAGAAGCCACTTAGATCGGTCAGTTATCAATTTGAACCCCCAGGTCACCGCCTAAGCCAAACTGACCGGTATATTATGTAATTTGAGTATTTGACTATTTAGATTTTAGGGTTTTATTTGGCCGGCATTCAACAACTCATGAGCCTCTTATGCCTCTTCTGCACGTGTCATCAATTTGAAGTTTTCGATTTTTTATTTTTAAAAAAATAATAATAAATAAATGATTTAACTGACCTAACCAAATCGAATACATCAGTTCGTTCTAAGCCCTATCCATCGGTCGGATCAGATTGGTTAATTAAAAAAACCAATAGGTTCGAATTTGTGATTGGTTTTAGTGCTAAACCAGTCCGAACCGCCCATGTACAACCCTAGCCCTCACTCTCCTTTTGTGATGCACTTTTTCTTTGCGGATGCCTCTTCTAGTAATGTCCCCCTCGATTTTGTTAAATAGGCTTTCCTTGGGGTGGGTGGGGGAGGGCGTGTTTGTAATTTTATTTTATTTTATTTTTTGGAAGAAGAAAAATTATGCAGGGTGCGGAGCTAGTCTTTCATTCGTTGCGTTTGTAACTGATTTCTCACATTGGATCTTAGAGATCATGCACAGAAAAGAGAGATAGTTGAATGCCTGATCGTCCCTCCAATTCGCACGCCCAATGCCAAGATCCCCAATCAGATTCGGTTAGTGGCCCACCTTTAGATTGATCAGATCTCTCTCCTCACAATCTGAGAAGACTAGATCTGTGCCCTAAGCACAAAACCCCCTTTCTTCCTTAACAAAATCATGTCTCACCGATCAGGGATTCAAATCTCTCTCTTTTTTTTCTTTTTTTTTTGCATGATCTCTAAGATCTAATGTGAGAAATCAGTTACAGACGCACTGAATGAAAAACTGGCTCTGCACTCTGCAGAATTTTCTTCTTCCCAAAAAAAAATCACAAAAACCTCCTCCCCCACCCACTCCAAGGAAAGGCTATTCCGAGAATCACATAAAATTTAACTTATTTTTGGATTTCTATGTATGGAAAACAGCCGCACCATACGTAAATTTTATTATAATGAGTAAAAGCTTTTCAACTTTCCTCGGTCCGCAAACTTTCCTCTCTCCCCAGAAAAGTGCGTATACAAACTTGCCATGGCTTTTCAATAGTCAAGATGTATTTTTGCTCTCATAATGAATTATTTTTCTCATGGGCGGCGCCACATTGATCACAGTGGGGTCCATTGACCCACTGAGATCTAAAAAAATATTTAAAAATAAAAAAATTTATGTCATGAATTGACCATATGGGAAGCTTTTGACCCCACTCAATTTAAGAGTTTCACCCCATATTAGCTAACTTTGCACATTTTCCTTGTTCCTATGGTAATGAACAAAAGTCACCATAAAATACGCACTGCCTGAGTTAATGGGCCAACTGCCTACCAAAATAAAAAAAAATTAATGGGCCCACATTGCTGATATGCGCTCTAGCGATGAGTTTTTAAAACTTAAAGGAATTGATGACATTGCTAGAAAATTAGTGAAGACAAAAGAAGGATATCATATGCCAATTGGTTTATTTGCTCCTAAAATTGGAGTCGATTCTACCAGTAGCAACTGCGACGGTAGTAAAAGTTTTTTCAGCAATAAAGTACATAAAAAACAGGTTGCATAACTAAATGGAAGATCAATGGATGAATGATTGTTTGATCACATATATTGAAATTGATGTTTGCTGGTGTTGATAATGAAGCTATTATACAACGATTTCAACACATGAAAACCTGTTGAGGGCAGCTGTAGGAGTTTATGTATTTGGATTTTATTTTTAGATTAAGAACTGTAACACCCCGACCCGCCTTAATCTCGCTTTAGAGTTAATTAATTTAGATTAATTGCTTAATGGATGTTTTGATCTTGATTGGACTTGATTAGGTAGAATTAGTGGGGTTTGACCATTTACTAGGTAGATTATGACTTTTGGAGTGTTTTGGGCTTTGTGTGTACTTAGAAATTTTTGGGTTTTTAATGCATTGCATAGAGCATTTCATGGGCCTTAACTTTCATGCTTTGACCCAATTAATTCGGATCCATTTAGGCCCATTCCCAGCCCATTCACTTAACCCAAGCCTCTTTTTGAGAATTAAGTCCTTTTGTGGACTTGCATGCAAGTGCTGGGATAAGTTGGGATAAAACCCATTTTTAGCTATTCTTTTCTTCTTCTTCCTTCACTTCCAGCTGAGAGTTTTCTCTTCTCTTCTTCTTCATTTCTTCCTTCACTCCTAGCATCAATCAAGGGATCTTGCATAAGTGGATTGCATCTCCACTTCATCTTCTCCATCTTCTTTGTCAAGGACTACATTACCTAAGCTCAAGCATTCATCCATTCTTCATCTTCTTACTCTTGGTAAGCTCTTTCTTCACTAAGCATTTCCATTTGATTTCCTTCATCCTTGGAAAGCTACAAATCATGTATGCATCATCTCCTTCCTCATTCATTTCATTCATTTTTGTTTTCACCATTTTTAGGGCATTTGAGCTTGCATTTTTGGGGATTTTGAGCTTAAGAGGTTTTAGGTGTGAGAGATAACTTCCAAGCACCAAGGCAAGTTAAACTTATACATTTGTATGCATGATTCCTTACTTGATTCATGAATGTGATCAATCTTGCTTAGATACACTTCTTCTTGCTCAAAAATGGATTGTTGTGGGTGATTTCTTTTGTTAATGTATATGGGTTTATTGATGGTTTTGATGAGCATTTTGGAAGCTCAAAGATACCTATTGGTAGTGTTTTAAAACCTGATGGAATGCCTTGAATGGCTTGAGAGAAATCAAGAAGTTTCAGATTTTTGGACCCAGGATTTGACAGTTCGCTCGAGCGAGCGTGAGTGAACGCTCGAGCGAAGGGCTTTCTGGGAGAGTTCGCTCGAGCGAACTCTTGGTCCGGTCGAGCGAGCAGCTCTCTGTCTGGGGTCCGCTCGAGCGAACATCTGAACGCTCGAGCGAACCTGATACCTGCAGTATGCAAATTTTCCAATGACCATAACTTTTCAACCGTAAGTCCATTTTTGGAAATCTACATACCTTTGGAAAGCTCATGATGTGTAGAACCCAACAAAAAGTGATTTTATTTTATTTGAGCCTTGGAAAAGATTATATGTTGGATTTTACATAATTGTGATAAATGGACGTTTCCAGGAGCCGGACATTGGACCGTAGCTTGTTCTAGTTTGATTGGCCTGATAGATGGACCGGTAGGATGAGCACCCTGAACTTTTATCATGACCGATGGTTTATTTAATTGTGGATATGGATTGAGCACCCGTACCCATAAAAGGGGCATTGTGTTCTTCGGATTGGAACCGTGCCAAATGTGTTCTATTAAGGGATTCGACATCCAAATTATGTAACGCCAAGGGGTCCTCGTAGCCCGATAATGTCGAACTCTTAATACTACCCTGAGTTGGACGGTGAAGACCACATGTGTTCCCAAGACCGTAGGCCTGGCTTGAGTTCTGTCTTGATTCCGATTATGATATTTATGTACATGCATTGCATTCCGTTTCCAGTATTCTAGTATGACTTGATCATGCTTCTGTCCAGTTACGTATTTTCGGTTACACATGTGTCATGTTACATTTATTTCTGGCTTTGTTCAGTAAGTTCTGATTTGTTACCTATATGACATGTCCTGTATATGTCCTGTATCTGATTTACACTGTTCTGCACCTGATCTGTTGTATGTATATTGCACTCTATGAGTCGGCACCACTTAGCTTCGACCCTATCTAAGTCGGACCCGGCTAAGTGTGGGTTTAGTATATTTCTGGCCCTCTGCAGATGGGAATATATTCTGAGGGTTTACCGGCACCCTAGGTCTACGATGGAGAATTCTGGGTACCTCTGTCTCCTAGTAGCACCACCCTGTTCTGTCCTGATATTCTGCTCTCATTTTATTTCATGTTATATGATTAACTTGAGAGAACATAGCTTATGTGGATGTGCCAACTAGTACTGTTAATATGTTATCTGTTATCTATGACTCGTATGTCTCATGCTAATTCATGCACTGATATGCCTAGTGATCATTCCTTGATCTCTTATGATTTATAACTGTCTGACTATTCCTTTGATACATGTTATATGGACTGTATATAATTGTCTTGCTTAGCTTAGTCTAATGGTGCTACACTTGGCGTTACAGGTGAATACATTGACGCCATTGCCCCGGAGATCCTTGAGGAAGAGGAACCTCCACATAACGTAGCAGAGTGGACTCCTGATGATGTCTTCTAGACATCCACACGATGAGATGGACGTAAATGACCCATTGACCGTGGCTAGGATTGCCACATATTTTGTAGAAACTTATAAACTTGTTTAGCTTTTGGGATTGTAACTTAACTAACTTACTTCTTCTCTTTCTATCTCTTGAACTTGAACTTTATATCTAATCTATGCTCATGGACCCTTATGCTCTATATCTTGATGATTGTGTTATGTTAATTGGATATCTATTTGACAAATTATACAGGCATATCGAAAAATATAAACCTCACACGTGATATCCTGTGGGTAAATTCCGTACGTGGGGACCTAGAGTCAATGAGTTGACTCGAATTTCCACGCGGGCGTGTGTCGCGCCTCGGGATGGGTGAAATCTCGGGCTCGGGGCGTGACAAGAACTACTACTAACAATGTATTACAATTTCTGTTAATTTATTTTTTGAGAACTCAATATTATCTTTGTCGGATTATTAGAAATAGATTATTTGAGAATTTTATATTATATTTATCGAATTATTGAAAGTTAGATCACAGATGTTGATAAAGAGAAAAATAATTATTCGATTTACGAAGATAAGTCTTTTGTTGACCTCACTGACTCAAATTCTTGGAGCCGCCACTGATTTTTCTCATTCCAAAATAAGAAAATAAATGCACTCCAATTGTCAAACTCCTCTATCAATGTATTATTGTTTAAATACTGTTAAGATTGGATGATCATTGCCCTATGATTACTGCTCTTAAAATGTATTAAGATAGAAGTGATAATGGGATATTTATATACATAAGGAAAAAGAGGAGAGAAGTAATTGGTAGAACTAGAATCATCTTATCATTTGTGTGTAGAACAAGTAACCATATTTTATAGGTGGAAAAACAAACAGTGTACATAACTTCAATTGAAATAATATTATAAGCCAGGACCTATACGTATTTCATACTGTGTGAATAATGCAGTTTGAGATTTAGAAGATACACCCCGGTAAGTCAAACCAGGACCACCACAATTTCATACTGTGTGAATAATGCAGTTTGAGATTTAGAAGATACACCCTGCTATAGGTCAAACCAGGCCCACCACATACTTCCCTCCAAATTGTGGGCACCATGTGATGGGTCATGACCCTCACCATTTACAATTTGCAGTTTCAGAAGAAAAAATTGTGGACAAGCTTGATATATAGCCTCCTATCAAATCTGGTTTCTTGTGTAACACTCATCTACAGTGGGTCCCGCAAAATCTGCGGTTCATATTGATTTAGAAAGGTGCCATTCATACACTCTCTGTGCGTCCATGATCTGTCATGGTCTGCCAGAGTATATACTGTAATTTTTCTATATGCAGACGGAAATGAGGGAGAGGACCACCCGCAGCTTCCAAGTATATGAGTAGCGTTGGATGTGATTGGCTGCCCGGGAGAATGAGATTTCGGTGGCTTCTTATTTCTCCCACTTATAACATGCATTGGAACTTTAGCTTGTTTGGCAACTCTACTAATAAAGTAAAGTAAGGTAAAGTTTCATTTCTTAAAAAAAAAAAAGTTCCATTAAAAGCATTTTAATTCAAATTTCCCACCATATTTTTCTAAAAAACATCAAAAAGTAACATCATTTCTCTACTAAAAGGAAAAAAAAAAAAAAAACTCCACAATTAATACAAAAGTAAAAAAGATTCCATAATAAATAACTAAAAATAAAATATCATCATAACCCACTTATATTTTATTATTTCTTCAAAATAATATATACTTCACTTAACTCCATTAATAAAGCCCCCAAATAGACCCGAAAGTAAGGTTCACAAAACAATGATAGAATTGAGTCCCCAAAATGCTAGCAAAGTGGCTTCATTTTCGTTTTATTTTTATTTATTTTTTATCTTCTTGGCAATTTGGACTCAGTTTCTGCTCTTTCTCTTGGCAACATTATGCGAATCTTTATTTGAGGGATGCAAATCTTAATAGGCAGTTTAGTTTTTTAGGACAAATCAAAGATTTTCAGGTGGATTTTAAGGGTGAATCCGCAATTTTTATTTAATTTTTTTATACACACTGTGTTTTGCATAGGAGCCTAGGTCCACCCTCTCTGATGGCTTTTCCAATCCTCACTGACTCCTCTCAATCAATTGCCACCTAACCAATTTGACCCTCCTTAGGACTGCCTCACCACTGGCTCGCACACGATTAGATTTATTTTAGTCATTGACCCTGCCCAATTATTGCCCTTCGCAACCCCCTACTCTCCTATGAAGCCCAGACGTGATGTCGCCTTGAATTTTTAGGGCTCTTATGTACTTGTACTATAAATATATAGTGATTAAATTTGGGAGACCGAGCCAACCTATGAACTTCATGGCTCTAAATTGACCCAAGTTTTATTTCAGGTGTTTAGAGTGGACCTGGATCTCAACCAGAAAGCATACCCATGCCCCATTTTTTCAGCTCAGATCCTTGGGTATTTGGTGACTGGTCACTCATATTCATTCCTACTATAGATCTGTGGTGTGTGTGTATGTGTGTGAGAGAGAGAGACGTTCAATTGTCACCGGCTTCTAAAGCGACTTCACCAACTCCATCTACCTTTGATAAAGTATAATATAACAGTAACATACTAACATTAACATTAAACAAAGGAAGAGCATTTTGTCCATTGCAAATGTGCCATTAAAAGAGAGTAAAACCCAAAGAGCCTGTAAATTAAGAGAGGGAGAGGGAGGGAGAGAGAGAGGAGGGAGGCTGAGCCTTCTTAGACGCATCCTTTCCTTGCCTTTGTCTCAAGGAAAGGAAGCTTCAACGTCGCTATCCTCTCATCTCTACAAAGACATCCATCACAGATACACGGCAAGAGAGACAAACAACACATAGCTGTTCTTTGCAGAGAAAAATCTCATCCCTCAACACCAAAACCAGTCACTCAAATAACCCCAAAAATGATACTCAGAGACTCCATCTCCAAGGCGAAGAAGCTCTTCCACAACACTATCCAAACCTTCAAAACCATGCTCTCTAATGGCTATGAAAGGCTCCCCAAAACCCTCCCTTCAACCCCTTCTCCTGCGCTGCCAACTCCAAGCTCCACCACAGCTTCCGAGACCTCAATAGCTTCTCCAATGGAAGATATGGAGACGACCCAGATGAGAGAACTAAGAAGAAAAGCACAACGAAGAAGATTAAAACGCCTTGGGATGAAAATAAGCAAGACCCATTATACAATGGAAGCTTCATGAAGTTTGCGCGCACCAATTTGGTAGAAGAAAGAGAAAACGAGAAACATCATATAAGAAAACAATCTGAAGACTACATAAAGGCAGGGGAGAGCAGAGGAGAATCTTCTTCCTCCTTCAGTCGCAGAGTGGAGACAAGTTGTGCGGTCACACAGAGATTGAAGGAGCTTGAACTGATGGATATGAGCAATGTGGACCATGTCTTGGACATTGAAGAGGTTCTTCACTACTATTCTAAGATCACCTGCCCATTCTATGTTGACATCGTCAACAAGTTCTTCATGGAAATGTACACCGAGTTCCTCCCTCAGACATCGCCACAGACTGGCGTCTCTCGCCACATTTCAAACTGGTAATGAATTATGCAAAACCCATCTCTCTCTCTCTCTCTCTCTCTCTCTCTCTCTCTCTCTCTCTCTCTCTCTCTCTCTCTCTCTCTCTCTCTCTCTGTGTGTGTGTGTGTGGGCCATGTTTCGATTTTGTTTTCATGTATTCTTGATTCACGTTGAAAGGACAATTGGATCTGATTCAAGAGCTAGTCCTGAACAGGAACAATGTCACAAAGCTCACAGAAGTTTTTGCAATGACCAACATCTTGGCTATCGGAAACATTACATTGAAAGAGTACTGATAATGAGATAGAAAGAAACAGGTGAGTCATGTGGAAGGAGTTTTGAAATGTGTCCATCTTAATCTATATAGGGTCTGTTGAATTGGTGTCATCACAGGAAAGATTCTGTGGCAGTTGATGATGTATATATAGTTGTGATGTTTGCTTGCTTTTTGTTCCTCTTTTTTTTTGGATGTTGTGTCCTTCAACTTCCTCTCTTTTATGAGTTTATCTTTAAGCAGTCTGAAAATAGAAGTATGTAAATTGATGAGTTCATTTGATGGTTCGGTTCAATGGGGTCATTTGTAGATTGTTGTTGTTCATTAAATGTTCAGTTGGGATTGTAAGTGTAATGTTCTCTAGAAGCTCTATTTATGGTGTAGTAAGAAGTTCTTTGGTTTTGGATAACAAGAAAATGATCATGCTTTACCTTGGTGTGGAATGCCTTTAATTTTTAGCTACATTTTGGGTACTCATGTATGCTTGCATGACCCGTGACAATAGAGCACATCTGCAAAGCCTAGATAATGCTATGTGACTTGTCATATACCAACCACAACCCACAGTTCTACCAACAAAGAGAAAAAACCCGCAAGAAATAATTCAGGCACAAGAAATAACTCAGGCCCAAGGCCATCCATGGCACCTTAGGGCACAGTGGAGGACCCAAGATTTTCGTTTGGGTGGGGCTAAAATTTTGGACTTAACATTTGAAAAAAAAAAATTGCTAGCGTTTTTTACATTACCAAATAGCATCTACACATTTTTTTTAGAAAACGTCCAACTCGTTGAACTCAACTAGATGCATGACATTTATTGAACTTTGGGCAACGAAGAGTTCAGGAATTATGATGTTAATCAGAAGTACCAAAAAGAATTAAAATGATTCTAACCTTGATTTTAGATACTCAAACTCACATTATCATGTTTCACTAATTTATATGTCAAAATCAATGCCCAATGGAGATCGCTGCAAATTCAAGGTGAGTGTGTGTGAGAAAAAACTAAATATAAAAACATTTTGAGGACACCCATCCTTTCCCTTTTTCACTTTCTTAAAGCCTCCACCCTTTGGATAATTGGAGTGGATTTAACTTTGAATCATAGTAGGGGAGCTCAATCGATAATGGCGCAAAGGGGTTTCGAAAGAAGAGGGAGGGATGTGTAGCAATAAAGTTTTCTTTTTTTTTTCTTTTTTCTTTTTTTTATCAACGAAGCTTTACATATGTGGGGCTATCTTTAGATATGTGTGGAACGACAAGCATAGACATGTGGGGCATGTTCCAAGGCCCCATCAAACTCTATGGAGATTTTAATTCCAACGTGGGGAGGCTGCCCAAATCGCTCCAACGTAGGTCCTCCCTTGCTATAAGGCCACAGTCAAAATCATTAGGATCTCAATTCCCACCTGGGGCGAGGCTCCAACCTAAGTCTGCCTCTGTTAGGGCTTATAATCTAGCAGTGTATAATTATAGCAGCAAAAATATTTGATAGGTCTTGTAAGACCCCGACCCTAGTTAATTATGGTTAGTATATATATTAATTAAATATGTTTAGATGGTAATTAAGTAGGCTTATATGTTATATTAGTGGTTGGGTAGTTTGGAGAGTTTTAGACCTTGTTTAGTGCCTTGGAGGACCCATTTGTAATATTTGGAAAAGTTGAGGAGTCATCTGTAATTTTAAAAATATATCACAATTGGGTTCATTAGATAAAAGGGAATTGTTTTAAGAAACGTTGGTGAAGGTTGCAGACCCTATCCGTTTTGCCGTTTCAAGCCTATTAAGAGAGGATTTTGTAAATACCTCAAACTCCCATTTAAGTACGCCATCCACCCCAAGCTCATTTCTTCTTCTTCCTTTATTTATCCTCCATTGTTCTTCTTCTATTCATTTCTCTCATTACTCTCCAACAACCAAATCTCTTTGGATTTGAGCTCCTCCAGTCAATCAACACCTCCACCACCACTCTCTCTCGATTTTGACCCTCTCTCACGGTCCCATTGCATTTGGCCACCCCAATTACCTATAAGTTATGCTCCTCTCTGAAAGTTTCTGGTATGAGATCTCTAAGTTGGTCTACTCAATAAATCAGCCTAATAGTATGCAAAAAATAATAATCTATGCAGCGAAAATAAAATCACAAGCACACACCATGCCCCCTCAAGCTGATTGGGTGTATGCGAACCATAAGCTTGTCTTTGAGTAAGGTAAATCGAGCAGTGGTTAGCCCTTTTGTGAAGATATCTACCAGTTGGTCAATGGTTGAGACAAAGTGCACAATAATATCTTTACGGAGAACTTTTTCTCGTATGTAATGATAGTCAACCTCTATGTGCTTCGTCCTAGCATGGAAGATTGGATTGGAGCCTAAAAAAATTGCACCAACATTATCACACCATATGATTGGAGTATGCACCATAGCAATATTAAGATCTTTGAGAATATAGAGTATCCATAACAACTCGGCTGCATAATGTGCCAAGTATCTATACTCTGATTATGTACTTGACTTGGCGACAGTATGTTGCTTTTTAGCACTCCATGAAATGAGATTGTTTCCAAGAAAAACACAGAGCCCCGAAGTAGAGTGTCTGTCATCCAGATTTCCCGCCCAATCAACATCGGAGAAACAAGTCAATGCCAAGCTCGAAGATTTGGTGAATACTAGCCCATGATTGATGGTCCCTTTAACATATCTAAGGATGCGTTTGACCGATGTCCAATGGTCAGTAGTTGGTGTGTGCATAAATTGGCACACTTGATTAATCACAAAGGCTATATCAGGTCTCGTCCAAGTGAGATACTGGAGAGCACCAACTGCACTGCTATATTATGATGGATCAGGAAGAGGGTCCCCATCGAGGATACTCAATTTGCTGGCATTTATCACTGGTGAATTGCATGGCTTGACTCCATCCATTTTGTATCTTTTTAATAAATCAACATCATACTTTGTTTGTGAAAGAAATAATTAACCATTGGATCTACACACTTCGAGGCCCAACAAGTAATGTAATGGGCCAAGGTCCTTCATGGCAAAGGCCAAGGATAACTGTTGAATCAGTGATTGTAAAGTGACAGAGTTATTGCCGTAAGAATAATATCATCCACGTAGAGCAATAAGATGATAATGTGTTCGAATAATGCCAAACAAACAATGTGGGTCCGCTGAAGATGAATGAAAGCCAATTGTCCTTAAATGGGTTGTTGAACCTTTCAAACCAGGCCCGTGGAGCCTGTTTGAGCCCATACAAAGATTATGCAACTTGCAGACATAATGAGGATGTTCGGTGTCCACAAACCCTTGGGGCTGATGCATGTAGACCTCTTTTTTAAGCTCTCCATTTAGAAAATTAGTGTTGACATCTAATTGTGTAATGGGCCAATTAAATTGAATTGCCTGAGAAAGAACAATCCGAATTGTGGTTGACTTTGCTACAGGGCTAGCTAAAGGTTTATATAAAGTCAATACCAGCTTGTTGATGAAACCCCTTGGCTACTAAGCGAGCTTTGTAACGCTCAATTGACCCGTCAGCCCTGTGTTTTAACTTGTAGACACACTTGCAGCCTGTAAGGATGACAGACGGATGTCAGGCCAAATGGCAGAATGATGGCTCACTATAGCGAGCATGGCGCAGATGCCCAATTTCATCCGGACTCTATGATAGAGTTTGAAGGTGAGTGTTGTTCTGATTGGAGTTTGATTAGAATGCTCTTGGACGAACTTGGGGCTATATATTGGGTGTTATCTCAACCCAAAGAAAAAAGACGAGAAGTTAATTCTCTCCTGATCTGAGGTTAGAATACCGCAAGACAGATTTCATTTTTTCTCTATAGCCATTGAGAGATTGTTTTGAATGACTACTCTAGAAGGTTTGTTGCTTCTATTATCTTGTATAAGATAGTTCATCCTGGTTGACAATGTGCGAGGAGATCAAGTAAGGAGAACGGTACACGGTGGGAGTCGTGTCACTGAAATCTGTGCAAGAACAACTAGAGTCCTTAGGTCAAGGTACAGACTGAGTTAAAAGAGATGTGAGTATATCTTGTAGCTGTTCATGAATTCTTGATTTCTAGATCGTGGTTTTTCTCCCTGGAAAGGGTTTCCACATTAAATTTGTGTCTACCTTCTTCTGGTGATTGCTTGGTAAATTTATTTGCTAATTCTATCTTGTTTGATTGGTTGCATCCACTACATTGATTTGATTAATTAGACTGGCATCCATTCTAGTGGGTCCTCTAGAACTTTTAATTGGTATCAGAGCAGGTTGCACTATTCTATTGTGTAGATTCTATTTTTGCTAGAATGGATATCTACCGCGAAGGTACTTCAACCAATAAGCATCCTTGTTGGATGGTAACAATTAATTATGCTTATAGGAAAGCAAGGATGGTTGCCTTCTTGAAAGCCATAGATCTGAAAGCTTGGAGATCTGCAGTGAATGGCTATTCCTTGCCCACTGTTACTACCGATGGGATAACTGGTCCCAAACCTAAAGATAAGTGGACTAAGGAAGAAGAGTTGGCTGCCACTTGTAACTTTAAGGCTTTGAATGCTATTTGTAATGGAGTTACTATGTCTTAGTTTCAAAGAATTTCTACATACACCACTGCAAAAGAAGCTTGGGATATCCTGCAAACTATGCATGAAGGGACTGACACTATCAAACAATCAAAACTTCAGAAATTGTATACAGCCTTTGTAACCATAAAGATGGAAGAAGATGAGTCTTTCAATGAATTTAATGGTAGGCTGAATGCAATTGTCAATGATACATTTACCTTGGGAGAATAAATTCCTGAAAATAGAATTGTTAAAAAGATTTTGAGGTCTCTCCCAGAAAAGTTTGATGGAAATGTTGTGGCTATAGAGATATATAAAAATCTGAATACGCTCAAAGTTGATGCGTTAGTTGATAACCTACAAACTTTTGAAGCAGACCTTAGGTCTAATGGAAAGACACAATCTAAAGGTATTGCTTTGAAAGCGTCCAAGGAATTATACAAAAAAGCTGCAAGTGATTCAGATTCCGAGGAAATTGATCCCCAAGTTGCTGTATAGTTCATGAAGCAATTCAAGCGTTTTATGTAGGGGAAGAAAACCAATGTGACAATCCCTAAAAATTCTGGAAAGAATAAATCTTTTAAAGGGATTCGATGTTATGAGTGTCAAGGCTATGAACACATTGCTAATGACTGCGGAAACAAAAAATCTAAAAAGATGGCTCTGAATACTACTTGGGAAGATGAAACCTCTGATGAGGATAATGAAATCATCAGTCTGACAAGCCTGACACTGGCAAGGGGAAGTTTATTACTTTTATGGCAACTTCTGGTTCTACTACTTCACATGTTTCTTCCGAAGCTGAGACTGATCAAGATACTACGTCAGAAGAAGAACCAGATAGGAAAGCTGAATATGAAATACTTTTTAAGAAAACCATGAAAATGGTTAAAGTGAATGAAAAAATTGTTATCAACTGGAAAGTGTTTGAAGAGAAGAATACCTTCTTGAAAGCTGAACTTGCAGAAGCACTTGTTAAAATACAAAAAATGGAGGATGAAAATAATAAATTGGCTGTATAATCACAAAAGTGTGACCTACTTGATTCTGATATGAAGACTTTGAAAACATAGGATTCTGATCTGAATGGAAGACTCAAGATGGTCCTATATGACTTAAATACTGTTAAAACTTCATTGAATAGGATGAACACAGGTTCAAGAAAATTAGATGACATCATGTACAATCAAAAGGCACATACTAACAAGCATGGCATTGACTACGCTGACGGAGCATCCACTTCGAATGCCAAAGGTACAAACTGTTTTGTTAAAAATTTAGTTGTTGCTAATCCTATTATTAGTGTTGTAAAGAAAGCTCCAAAGAAGCATAATGTGTCACGTCCTAAATGAATTCCCACTTGTCATCATTGTGGAATTAAATGAGACATTCGACCCCATTGCAGTAAGCTGCGAAGTTTACCAAATCAAAAACAATGAAAAACGCAGAGGCTGAGCTGAAAAGGAAAAATACCAAAGCTGTCTGGGTCAAAAAAGAAGACCTACTTTCTGTATTGGTACACACGTTGCTGAAATATTTAAATTTCCAAGTGTGTGTGCCCAAGCTTCATTGCCCTCGTGATCTGCTATATCAAGCCCCCACCCCAGTGCTGATATGAAGATCATAGAGGGGGAGTTAATATTGAGGGGGGAACTACTGGATCTATATTGTTAGAAGCTGCATGATGATATTTATTTCTCAATTATGGGAAAATGTAGGAGAAGAAGTATGGAGCTAGGGGAGCTTTACAAGCCAGGGCAATTCAAGATTTACATGTTCAAAGTAAAGGCAATGCAAGATCTACGTAAAGTGGAGGCAGTTACAGAAGGTTAGAAGTGTAATTGGATCCCCTTCAAAAATGGTTTGAAAAAGTTGTTTTCTTCTATAACTAACTCAGATCTTAAAGTTAAAGATCTATGGAATGCAAATAAAAATTGGAACACTGACGCTCTAAAAGAATATTTAACAACCCTATTGACATTGAGGATATTAGTAAGATTTATATCTCTAGGTTCTTTACAAATGATGAAAGAGGTTAGCCCTCATCAAAAAACGGTCAGCTTACTACTAAATCAACTTATAGATTAATATGCACTAGAAATGATGCTAACTCCATTTCGATGGTAAATTGGAAAGATTTATGAAGACTTCCTATTCCTCAAAGGATCTTAATGTTTGGTTGGAAATGTCTCAGGAATGCTGTTTTGATAAGAGCCATCATTAAATCCAAGATTTATTCTTTAGATGACAAATGTCCTATATGTGAAAAAGAGGATGACTCGATTGGGCATGCTCTTAAGCGGTGTGATTTTGCTAGAGCAAGTTGGTTCGGCTCGCGGTGGGAGTTTTTATCTAATTCTATAGACCCTTTGGACCTAATGGAGTGGTGGAAGAACTCATTTGAACAAGGCCATCTGACTCCTCCTCTTGGGGATGTTCACTAAAAAATGTGGATCCTTTCTATGTGGTGATCTAGAGGCCAATCAATCATTAGATCCCTCTAAAATCATTGGGTTAGTCCATAAGATGCTTGAGGATCCCACATGCCACTATAAGGACATTCCATTAAAAAAATACGGAAGACTTTCCATAGGTCCTACAGGGATCTCTAACAAAGAAGACATTATAATCTTCTCGGGTGCTGCCTTTAAGGGTAAGGAAGGATACGCTTCCTTTGTTTTCAGTATGATGTTAAATGATGTCATTGTGGATGCAGGTGCTATCTAAGGGCCCAAAGTCGTCTCTTCAAAGGAGGCCGAAGTGAGGTCGGTCTTAGCTGCATTGGTAAAGGCTCAGAAGAATGGTTTTGGTAGGCTTCATGTTTTGTTGGATTCTCAAGAAGTGGTCCATACATTGAAGGGAGGCTTTGATTGGTCCATTATCTCAATTATACTAGACATTAAAGCTTTGGCTTCCCTGTTTCTTTCTGTACACCTTGAATTTATTCCTAGGGCACTGAATGAGCAAGCTCATAGGCTTGTTAAGTTTTGATTCTCGATTAGACAAGATGTAGATTGGAAATGGGCCTCAAGTATATCCTTTTGACTGGGGGCTAAGTTTTTTTTTTTTTTTTTTTTCCTCTCGTTGTTCTTGTGCTATCTTTAAATGAAGTATCCTTTTTACCAAAAAAAAAAGTCTTCCTTCCCATCAATGTTTATGGTCTAGTTGGCTCAGTTAATGAACATTTTTTTTACAGTGTGTCATCGAACTTTACAGGAATAAAAGGTGTCCAGACTTTCCTTATCATTACAAACTTCAGTCTATCAATTTAGAAGAATAGAAAGAAAAATAATCCCACATTTTGATCAAATAAACAAAATGAACCCACTGAAGGATTTCTGGTTCAGATGAACATTTCCAACCCAATTAATAAAGTAAATTTGGGCTCCAATTAGTTCCATATATTGTATTTAATCTGACCCAAAGTGTGGTACTATACTTCAGCCCGCCAAGCTGTCTTAGTCCAGACCAAACAATCAGGATTCTTGTTGGGATTTTACATCTTTATTAAAAAAAAGGCTAGAGAGGCTGGAGTGGGCCCATTCTCATTACCTTACAGCTCAACCTAACCCAACCTGACCCACCATATATGCATAACTAGATTAATCTCGTATTAGGCCAGTATAGATCACTAAGCCCACATATTCACATTCATCTACGTTTGCAACTGGGCCAATATGGCCAATGGGTTGAGCACAGGATTAATGATGACAGTTAACTGGATGGGCAGGGTCAGGAAAATTTCCACCTGAAGACCCAAAATCTAAAATGATTCCTTTCTTCTACACAAGGCTGGGCATTTGACACTCTGAGTCCAGCACTTGACCCATACCTAAATATTAGGGTAGTTCATTAGACATTAATCGGAGTTTAAAACTCAATCTGACTTGCCGAGCCCAGGGAGTCACCTGACTCATCTGACTAATTAGAGAACTCAACCAACCCATTTTTAGAATAGAGATATTCTAGACGTGGGAATGATGCCAAAGGCCCCTTTAGTGCCTGCTATTTCTCACATAAATAGAAACGAATGGCTGGCTTTAGAAGTGGATTTATGGTAAACAGATAGGCACTGCACCTAACCTAAAAAGGGAGATAAGAAATCTGGAGAAAAGAGCTTCATTCCCACATAATAAACCGTTTCCATGTGAACAACAAGACGAAAAAAAAAACCAAAGGTTCTAATTGTAAGTAGAAAGTTGGCCAAATCCAATGGGTCGTGGGGTAGATGTAGGAAATTTTCCTTAAATGGGCCTCTATGTAAAAAGAGAAAATTACACACAGAGAATTTACATGGTTCGACAAACTTTTGCCTATTTCTACAAGAAAGAAACACAACTTTTCTTTGGATTCCACTCTTGATGATTCACATGGGTTAAACATTACACATATATATAGTACTCTCTTTCTTATCTCCCAAGAAACTCTATCTCAGTCAATTAATTATCAAAATACATATGACCTTGAACGCACTTGGTCTGGACCTACTAGGAGAACAGATTATACACATTCTATTGCATCTTGACCATACTTTTTTTTTTCACATCACACCAACTACAAGAAAATGTTGGAAAGCAATTGTTTAATCCTGGACCTTGGACTTTGAACAGTATCCCTCCAGCTTCAGTCTGTAAAGTTGGGACCACGGACAATTGACACCATGGCTTCACTTTCGTAGACAGTTCTAAAAATAACACAAATCAGAAGGTCTTAGCCATCTGATAAGTGGCCTTTTACACTGAAGAGTACCTATGTTCCACTTTTAACATTAATTTGGAGACCGTCAATTAAAGGGTCAGGATCCATCCCAAAAGGAAGCTTTTATATATGGTCCATCCACCATGTACCCTCCACCTCTGCGATCTTTAATTATGATCATATTCAAGCCCAAGGCTTGATGATTCTATCCTAAACATAATGGCCTGTTTGTTTGGAAGATACTTGAGATATCAGAGTTCTCAAAAAATTGTCCACTAGTTGGATTTACAAAATGCTCAAATACTTCCAGATTTTGGAGCTGAAATATGAAGAAGTTCTAAAGCCAAAAGTAATAATTCACAAGGCTGACTTTTTAATATCTCATTGATCAAATAGAAGATTTCAAATGTTAAAGGTGACATACTGTTAGAAATTCTCAACATAGCCGTCATATATTCCTCCAAAGGAAGGACCCCCTACGTCAAAGATCACATACAATTCCACACAAAATAAATAGCGAACAATACCCACTAAAGCATGAGAAAAGGCATTTATTGTGATCAAGTTCAATACAGAAGAGACACGTAAAAATAACAAAAAACAACTAACTCACATTAGATAGCTAGAGAGCTTCTAACTATTTAAATTAATGACTTGACCCCATGGGTTCACAGTGAATGTAGAGCAACGGCATGTCAGTCGGATCCGAACAGTAGCAATCAGACGCCAGTGTCTTCTCTTGGGAATTAATAAAGAGCAAAGGCCCCCTACATTCTAATGTCGGATTATCCACATCATAGCAGATTAAAAACCCTAGTCCCACTTAGACCATGCAAGATTATTAATGTCAATTGGGAGATTAGTAGCATTAACAAGCCACAAGTCTAACGCTGAAAACACTATCAATTCCAGCTAGGAAACAATGTTTCCAAGATCCCTGAAAACACCTCAACTATAACTTGATGGTGATGGGAGGAATTCAGCAGCAGGAAGCAGTAAAGAAGCTGCTCAAGATCCCCTGTTGTGTACATCTGCTTCTCAACTATCATCTCTACCATTGAGCTCATGAAATCGCCATAAGGATCATTTGATAGCTTAACCATCGCAATGCTTCTCTGAGTTTTTCCTTTCACAGTCTTAGGAATCGAGGCAAAATCAATGAAACCCGAATAAGGATTTCGCCTCTTCGCCTTTCTACAGTGCAATTTTTGTGTCTTCTTCTTTGCATGGTGGTAGAACTCGCAAGAATCAGAAGAGGAACACTTGGAAGATAACATGGCCTCAGTCTCTTTCACCCTTTCATGGTCGCTCGAGAAGAATCTATGGCTGGTTGCCACAGACGAATTGCTTGAAACCATTATATTGCGGATTTTATTCGTTTGGATCTGCTTCTTCTTGGTGTAATGCTTCTTCCTCTCACTTCTTCTCTCCATGCATTTGATTTCTTGGATTTCAAGGGATGGATGAGGGCATCTTGTTTCCACTGTATCACTTCTTTTGGGTGTGATTCTTTTATTGGCAGTGTCATTGAAAGCAATGAGTTGAGATGTTTTGGAAGGGAGGATGAAAGAAGTGGGAGAAGAGTCAAACAAATGGAAATCTCTGTGGATAAGAAGGGGTTCATTGGCATTGGATGAAAGTTTTTTTGATTGGCAAGATCTAAGGTAAGCATGGAAGAAGCAAGAGATTCCCAACCTCCTGTGCTTCTTCTCCATTTGGGTCTTTCTTTTTTCAAATAAGAAAAATATTGGCGCTCTTCTTGCATTGTGTTTAATGTTCTGCCAAATATATATACAAGTGGAGGGGCACTTGGCACAGCACATGTGGAGAGGAGGGTGGTGGGCCACGGCTATTGTGGGTTCCACTTTATGTGTTAACCATTAGAAAATGTTAGTCAGTTTATTAAGGAGATTTAAAATGCATGTATTCTGTATTCACCAAGTGAAAAGAGTAAATATGACTTTTATTTTTTATCTGCTAAAGGGGCTGGGGTTCCATTGGGAGATCCGACTATGCAAGAGTGAACCCTATAGGGGAGACGAATGCGTGTACACACAAGAAAAATGACCGAAAGATCTAACACTAGGTGGTTAGGTGAGAATAGGACTCCTAGCCACTAAAATTGTCCCTTTTTTCTTATGACTATAACTCTCTTAAGGTACACAAAATATATCATTTTAAACCATTTTAGGTCATCATTTAGTGCATGTGAGACATTGAGAGTGCAAGACTTTTAAGTCCTCCATGTAATAAAATAAATAAATAAAATAAATATCAAAGTGGGTTGTGCAGTGTGAGATTTTCAATCCCAGTGTGCACAAAGCACTCCCAAGTGTTGGAGTTGATAAATCTTCATCTTTTTTTTTTTGTAAAATCTTATTATTTCCTTTTTCTTTTCTTTTCTTTTTATTTTGATGGAATCCAAATCTTAATCGTTAGATAAAGCTAAATTCTCCAACTTGTATAACTAAATGGCCTACACAAGATAGATAAGTGTCCAATTTAAGTTAATGTGATGGACTTAGAATGATCCTATGAGTGGGCAAATTGGTTGTTGCCTTGAAGAACGCCAATAAAAGTTTATACATCATGAATATACATTGTTACTATTATTATTATTTTATTTTTTTATAACCCAGCAAAGGGAAAAACCCGCACACACAGGAAGAGGTGGCGTATCCAGAGTTCGAAATCTCAGCAGCTAGGTGAGAACTACCACTCCTTAGTCCTTACCACTAAGGAGATGTTCTCTATTAATATTATACTAGAAATTTCCCACGACACACCACCGGACCTGGATATGCCTCAGACCGTTCGAACCTAGGTGTCATGCGTCTCGAAAGCAAGTCCAACCATAAAATGGATTCCATCAAAAAAAAATCCAATTGATTGCCAAATGATATAATTCCATTCATTCATGAAATCTTTAACCCAATTTGTTCATCTCTTCTTCTTAGATCTTAGTCCATCTCATCATCAATGAAGTTGTGCTTTTTTTTTTAAAAAAAATGAAGAATGGATGGTAATACATGTAAATAACTCAAACTTGCTGACCTTTTTTGCTTTTGATGAGGATAGCAAAAACTTGTAAATTTATCCAACTTTTAGCCCTTTTTCTTTTAAATGAAAAAGGGATGGCAATACCTGTAAATAATTCTAACTTGCTGCCCCCTTTTATATTCCTTTCTTAATCCAAGGGTCCAAAATATCCTTAGATTTATATACATAGATCCAAGGGTCTAAAATGTTCCAGAATTCAAAACCTGAGCTGCCATATTATATAGATTTTTTTATAATAAATACATATGCACATGGTGAGTACGCAGTTTTTATTTTATCTCCATGCACGTAGCGGTTGCTAAGACAAATCAGATTCGAATCCATTTGGATGTGACAATTACACGGAAGATATGATTGGAGGACTCAATCAACTTGAATTGACCGATCATTTTTAATCTTTGAGAGTCCGGGGGAGGACTCAAGACTAAATAATATCATCAGCATTAATCTACTGTGGGACCGACATTTAAGAACCAGACCCTCAAGATCACTATCGATCACACTTTATTCCATCATCAAGCCAAATCTCACTCAAGAGTATAATACCCACCATTAGATCAAACATGGCTTAAATAGGTGATTTTACTCTTTTATTTTGATCATGTCTTATTGAGAAAAATCTTCTTTATATAGAAGGTGGGACATTGATCTCAAGTGATTTGAATGTAATATGTGGGCCACGCTGTTACAAATACAGTGATGGACTCGAATATACAGGGGGCAGTGGGTATGGTTGTGTCAGAGCCTATTTTTCAAGTTAATGTTAGAAAGAATACATAATCATTCAAGTTAATGTTAGAAAAAATATATAATTACTAAAGTCTTGTACCAACTACATCGGATCAGCTATATGAATTTTATTTAGCAATTCTAATTTATCTTGGACCAAATCATCAAATAGATTGCATTTATTTAAATCTATCCTTACTATTCTCATTAATATCTTGTGTGGCTTGCCTCTTTTCTATGAAGGTCATCAACATGCATATAGAACATTTTTTTCACCAGGTCATTGTTGGTATGTATTGAATATGTCTAAATTATTTATCTCAAACAACAATGTTAGAAAAAAAAAATTACCTTAATTTGGCATTTAATAGTATTCTTAAAGCCAACCCTAATTGATCATGCAAGGCTAGATGATGACGTTGTAGGTGATCACAATTTTGATTTAGGTGGACCTAACAGTCCATATCCTAAAGCCAAGGAGCATTTAATTATATTGGCTATTCAAAAGGCATGGATCCCCCACATCGATTAATTGCTCACTAGATCAACGATTTTGACCACCCTAGCTCCTGGAATTTTGTACCCTGGAGAAGTAAAAAATGGAGAGGCCACCAACTCTCACTTGTAATTTGAAAACACTAGTGTTGTTATGATATAGCCGTTACTTTTGTCACCTTCCTCTCATTTCTATTGGCTCGGTCCTCATGGCACGTGGCACTATCCCCTTGTCCTGATCGATGGCCCACCTCACAAAAGCCAACATGGGCTGGTAGTCAGTGACCATCTCCCAGTTCTCTCCCACAAAGATTCTCTTAATTGGCTCCAACCCAAAAAGAAAATGTCACTGCATATCTTTGACTTTGGGAAGCCAAGGTACTGATCTCTTCTCCCCTCTCTTACTTCATGAAAAGCATCTAAAAACTTCCAAGAGCTCACCAACACATTACTCAGAGACCCATTTGAGGAGGCTAACAAAGGGAAGAAGACGGAGTTGGGTAGAGGGGTGCAGCTTTTCAAGCTTTTTGGGGACAAGATCGAAGAACATGTAAAGAGATGCAGCTCTTACCCCACTTTTTGATTGTTTGATTTGGTGATGTAAAGGGATTCTAGGTATAAAAAATAAACCACATGACTTACTTTGGGTTTTGGATCATGGATATTCCTATTGCTAGTAGACAAGGAGAGCCCCTGAAAGAGATACTGCTCTATCCCCTACTTTTTAAGTTCACTGAATGACCCTTACTCGGTTTTAGGTAGGTAGATCCTGAAATACATATGGCCTGATGGGTCGGGCCCATATCCATGCATTCTCAGTGTAGGGGGTGCTTCCCCCCACAGGGGTATAGGCTGGAGCCGAGGGCCCCGGACCTATTGTGTATACTTCGGGAAACGAGGCTCCGTAATCATGCATTTGTCCCAGGGTGGATTTTTCCAGCCCCAAGGACCTCCCCAGGAGTCGATCCCGCAACCTCTTAAATCCACCCCCAGGGGCCTTCCCAGGAGTCGATTCCGCAACCTCTTGAATAAGAGATTTAACGGACTTACCCTGGTACCACTTGAGAGGGGGTGCTTCCCCCCACAGGGGTATAGGCTGAAGCCGAGGGCCCCGAGCCTATTGTGTACACTTCGGGAGATGAGGCTCCGTAATCACTAGCCCAAGTGGTACCAGGGTAAGTCCGTTAAATCTCTTATTCAAGAGGTTGCGGGATCGACTCCTGAGGAAGCCCCTGGGGCTGGAAAAATCCACCCTGGGACAAATGCATGATTACGGAGCCTCGTCTCCCGAAGTGTACACAATAGGCCAGGGTCCCTCGGCTCCAGCCTATACCCCTGTGGGGGGAAGCACGGCCGGCCAAGTGGTACCAGGGTAAGTCCGTTAAATCTCTTATTCAAGAGGTTGCGGGATCGACTCTTGGGGAAACCCCTGGGGCTGGAAAAATCCACCCTGGGACAAATGCATGATAGCCTATACCCCTGTAGGGGGAAGCACCCCCTACACTTAGAATACATTGTGGGGGGTGGTTTCAATCCCTTGATTCTAATTAACTCTAATCCTAGTTCCTAGAGAAGTTTGGATGGAATCAATTAGGATCACAAACGGGTATCCGAATTTTTTGGATCCAAATAAAGCATGTATGGAATTTATTTTTTGACCGCGGAGAAATCTGGTGCTACAGCCATGCATATAGATCAGGAACATTGGATCTGATTTGAATCTTGTATATATGTTCTGCCATAGTAGCTAGGACATTACATCTACATCTAAAAAACTATATTCATGTTTTAGGGGCCAACATAGCCTGAGTCATATTGATATTTGTAGCTCCACTTGTATTTTTGGGAAAAAAATAATGCTCTTTTATCCAATTACACTAATGCAGTCCACATTATTTTGAATGTGAGTTCAAAACTGGATTGGTTTTCTGAGTTGAAACTGAAACCAGGTAAAACATATAGGTTCTATGTCAGTTTTGGATCTGAAACTAATATAAGAAGACGAATCTAGATCTAATCTATGAAGACGGATCCTAGTCTTGATCTACCATTGTCCCACCTGGATTCAACCCATTTGCATCCTTATAAAGGGGGCGTTGTTCCCTTTTCTGTTTTTTTCTTGTTAGCGATAGTTTGTTTGGGCTCATTTATATATATAAATGATGCGTATGAACAACGGTCACATATGGCATATAGTCTGAAAATGGTGTGTAAGTGAGACTATTTACAAATGAAAATTTATACACTCGGATAAGTGTGAAATGATTATACACCTCTTGGTTAGAAGAGGTACCAATACAAGCTTTACTCCACATCGGTCACGGTTACAAACTCCATCACTGACTCACTTTTTTTCCAACTTCTAGGGACTCCAAATTTTTAATCCAAGCCGGTCAAATTATTTATTGACCACACATTGAACCCCAAAATGTTCATTTTCATATTTTCGATATTCTTAGGTCTTTAGATATATAAAGATATAAATCCTTCAATGTTTACTTATGTGAAAATAGCGCTTCCAAACAAACATAGTAAGATAGTATTGTGTTTCACATGTGTAAATTTACATACGCAATATTGCATGTGTAAATCTTACATATATAAATAGCATTTTCACATCAGATCTGTCAAAGGAAAACGACCCCTTATGAATTCAATTTTGTGCCTAGAGGCCGCCAAAAGATTCACAAAAAATTTCGTTACTTTTTTAATGTTTTTTCTCATACAAAAGTGCTTCATGCCAGATGATTAAAAAGGTTTTCCACACAAAAATCATCTTGCTTTTCCTTTTCGTTTGTGTGTAAACGAAGTGACGAGGACACATTTGTGCAATGAGACCATTCCATAATAACGACAAAATTTTAACTGGTTTTCCATGCTGCCCACTCTTCTATTGTTTGATACAACAATTTCTTTCTACAAGGGAAAAGAAAATCCAATTTTCCTCAAAATAGAGGATTTTGATTTCCTATAAGAAGGGTGCAAGATGGCATGTACCAGCCCAAATGCTTAAGTCATATCTCACTCTGGACTTGGGCGATGTAGGATTTTCCAACACTCTCTCTCACGTGCAGGCCCAACAGATTTCTACGGACCTGCCACATGGACTACACAAGAATGGAAGGCATGGAATCCCCTTACTGTGTGAGCTTCCACTTTTCTACAGCTTAAGATTTTTCCTAACCCCTAATGGAAAAAAAATTTATGTTGAATCGTAAAAAATCGATTTGCTTTTGATACTTTTTCTCGTAGAAAAGCATTCACTCCACATAATAAAAAAAATCAATAGAAAAATATGTCATTTTTCCATGCCGTCTATGCGGGAAAGCAATTACACAAGCAATTACACAAACATATTGAAGGATAGTAATAATTTATTTGATAATTCCTATATCTTATTTCCCTTATTCAAGGAAAAAGTGGACATGGAACCTTTTACTTTTATTTATGAAATTTCGGAACCATATCTGAAGTCAGGGGTATAAGATCCAAAAGTTTATTATTCTGACCCAAATCAATCTGGTTTGATCTGAGAATCATTCCAAAACCCAGCAAAATAGTCCCATTATTAATAGTCTGCATTGCCTGGATCATATTGCCATTTGAGAGTCCACAAGAATTGAATCATACTTGCCACTTCGAAAGCCACATTGTACACTCAACAGATCGGTTTGGAGGCACACTTTATCAAACTCATTTTCGTGAGATTCAACCGGATGGTGAGTGAAGGTCCAGTGAGTGTAAAATTAAAACTGACGCCAGATCATGGATGAAAAAGAATACCAAAGCAGCTGCATTGATGAAAGGTGGGCCCAAGTGAGCCCAACAGTGCTGGACCGCATCTGCAGTTGCTAGTAAGAGAACCTTTTTGCCTGTTTTCAGTGGCACTATGATAGAAACAGCTTATATTATTCACATGTTCACACAGTATTTTTACACTACAATGGTTCTGACTCCTAGTCTCATAGTAATCATTAGTGTCATTTTTTTTTTTTTTTCTTTTTGCTACAATGGGATTTGAACTCATGCACTCTACTCACCCACCTATGTCCCAATCCAGCTGGCTACAGCCACAGGGGACCGTCCATAAGTCCTATGTGCACTGATTCTCATAGAAACAAACCTTGAATACTGAGTCTTAACTCAAGGGCTCTATTGAGTCTCACTTGCTGTCAAAGTTCCACACATGAGAGAGTAATATGGCAGAACACATTAAGCTAACTCAATTAATAATAAGGGCAAGATGATGATGATTCATTACTAGATCAAGATCATTCGTGCATTATAATGTTAGAACATAGTAATGCTTACTCCAATTTAATGAATAAGGGCAAGATGATGATGATGCACTACAAGATCGGGACCATTCTTCGTGTGTTCAATCAGGAGAAAAATTATACTAATCAAACATCTCAACCATCCAACCAGTGGTCAAGAAGGACAAAAGAATATTGAAAACAGTCCGTATTAAATGGGACTATCCAGGGTTATGCTAAATGTTCAAGTTCTGTGCAGCCCAGCAGAGGGCAGACAAGAAAATTGGATCACTGAGCATAGGTTTGAAATCTACAGTAAAAATAAAATCATCATCATCAGTTACAAACTGTTACTATCATCCAAACAAGCACAGTAATTAGAACAAATATACACTGATAACATGGACAAGAACGCAAATACAGATGCTCTAATAATGAATATAGGACTGGCCCAACTGACCAAACTGCATAATGCAAACAAACATGGAGGCAGGAAAAGAAAACCTTAGGCGGGGACCCATATTTCTCCGGTTAACAATGACTTACAGCTAAAATGGAAAGCTGTTCAATGGAGAAATATATGTTGTGCGACTCAATCCTCAGGATCAGTTGCACCACATTTTACCCAATTTTCCTTCCAAAATATTGCATGTGAGACCTCCATATGGATATTTTACTCTTATACCCTCAGTTTCCCAACATACTTCACAAAAAGCGTGATTCTTTTTTGTCATAGTATGATTGTAACTTCTTCAGTCTGGCAAGCTGTTAGGTTTACCTCCCTCGGCAACTGAAGATTAAACATTAAAAACATTATAAGTGCGTAAGGCATACAAGGAAACAGGAAAACATTTTAACATACAGGCATCTTCCATTTTTTTCAATCGTATATGGTGAATCATAGTTTCTCTAAGACTAGATAGTTCAAGATAGACAGTTTGGGTTATTTACTTTCAAGACACGTTTGTGTAACACCGAAATACAGAAAAGCTGTGGAAAAGGATTTACTTCTCCGTGCTTCCCATGTTTCTTCAGTTTGGTGGGCACTTTTTCCATGAGAGAAAAGGGTAAAAGGTAACTATTTTTTCTCTCAGTACACAAAAACCATTTCCTTGGGGAAGAGTGGGTAGGAGTGGGGTGGGGTTCGGAATTACTTTTCCTGGCATTACACAACTTGGGATTGGAAGTTAGAATGGGAGAAGAATATGATACATGCATGTGCCTGAGTGTGTGTTCACACAAACAAACAAAGCAACATGCATTTCAACATCAGCTTGAATCATGATTTCTTTATCAACGAAAAAAGGTAAGTCTTGATCTTGTTCCAAGTAGCTTGGCTGAACCATTCACCAAGATATTACCATTTTCATAGGCCTTAGAAGTAACTTCTAGAAGTAAAAGCCAGCAACTACAAAACAGAAAACTGACCCATTATCAGGCTCCATCTCAAGCGCCTTCTTCAAGTCCAGTTCTGCTAGGTCCAGATCATTGGTCTCTATGTAGGCCTGAGCTCTCCGGAAGAGTGCTTTGACATTGCGAGACTCTAACTTCAGTACCTAAAATGGGAGTGAGCTTAGGTTAAAGATGGGGTAAATGATGCTAAAAGATAAACAGTCAAAGCATGTTACTGGGAAGCAGCCAGGTTCAATGCCACAAAATATGTGATGCTTAGGAAGCTAGAGCATTAGCAGAACCTTGGAGTAAGCTGTTTATTCATAAAGCTACAAGGCCAAACCCTACATCTCAATAACGTTATCAATGGTCGCCCTGCCTGGGTAGACCAAGCAGATCAGAGCTCATTTATCATCATCTTCTAATCATAAATTATAAGCAAAAATAGCTAACCCTCATATTCTTCTTCATATTAGAATGTGTAAGCAAATGGTTCTTCAGACAAAAAAAAATAAAAAATAAAAAAAGGTTATTTTTCTTGTTTTCTAAATAGGCTTGATTGTTGGTTCCAAACCCGGTTTGTTAGGAAAACTCGGATTCGGCTCCGGAATTGGGTCCACATAGAGGATCGCAATCTAGCTCAAAAATTGGTTTTAATTTCTCATCATTTTTTTAATTTTTTTCAAAAATAAGCATATAATTCAACTTATAATAGTGCATCAAGTCTACTACCTCCAATATTATACATAAAAATGCCAAAGAAAAAGTTAGTTTTGAGGTACAGTTTGCAATATCAAAGACTTATATGTTGGGTCCGGGTCCATAGGTCAAAACCTATACAGACCCAGAACCGGACCCGTTTATCAATCAGAACCTAAATTGGGTTTCAGACCTGGACCTAGACCCATTTATGAATCAGAACCTAAAATAGGTTCTAGACCCGATTTACTGCTAATCACATCATTGTCGTCTAAGCGTTTTCCAATCAGTCAGGGGTCAGGTATAATTGTACTATTAAAATCTAAAAGAAAATGTCTGAAATTCCTATCTATTGTGTGTACACTGAGTGCACAATAATCAACAAGAAACGGTTTGATTTCACTAGAAACCAAAATAAACCTAGTTCTCGACCTAGATAACTGAGTGACTGATTTGAGCTTTTAGGTTTGCGGAAGCATCGGATAGAAAGAAAACTTCTGCTATACAGGGACTAATGCTTGCATCGGATGAGTGCAAAGACAAAAGTAAGGTCCGAAAGATGCCTACACGAGATCAGTCCACTTGATTCACTCCATATCACTCAAGGGCAACGGATAAATACCCTAAGCATGGACACTAGCAATAGAGAAGCCAGATCGATCGAAAAAGTGTTCTCTTTATCTAGGATAGAGTTCCTCTCTTTATAGGGAAGTGAATAGGTGTGCGAGGGACGGGGCTGCACATCCACACTCTTCCCCTAGTATAATTTGTTTCCAACAGAATAGCTTCCCAACAAGGAGAAGATAAAAGATCCATTCCACACTTGGAAACTTAACAATATATAAAGTTCTTTACTTAGGAAACAAGTATCCCACATAGGCCTAAGAGGAAAGAAGTGAAGGATGTCATCAGTGGCCATGGACTCACTGCCAACATGGCTTGTGGGCCAACTAAGTTCTTTACTTGGGAATCAAGTATCACACAT